>JAMPIV010005027.1:0-69631 GCA_024509875.1 Oreohelix idahoensis | reverse complement strand
CCTCCACGTTGTTCTTTGTTGAGACCAACGCCACCCCTGAGAGAGATCATCACAAATTCACGTAAACAACACTGTCAAATAATTTAATCGTTCTTTTTCTAGCATTTTTTATCTCTATCCCATTTTTTATTTCTTTTTTCGCAGCCCATAAAATCCGTACAATTGGTTAACGTTTTCGTTTTAACAACTTACGATAAATATGTCAGGTAATAGGCGTAATGACCATCCGAAAGACTAATTGAATCACTAAACGTGATACAAAACCAGATTGACTCAGTAAGTCGAACATTGAAGTACGGGGTTTAGTTGCATAACCACGTATGTTAGATGGGCATACGGATTTGTATCGATCACTGCGTTTAATGTCAAAGCAATACAGGAGTGTTGCTAAGATATGTACTCATGACATCACACGTAATTACCTGTGGGAATATAGTACAGGTAATTACAATCTGGAGGACAATTAAAGTAAGTGAGTTAAAAATGTGATAATATCGAACACTGACCGGATAATCGAAGGAAATATAATCTCACCCTAGTGATAGTGGAAGAGGCATGAATTTTAGCAAGTTTATGTCACGCAGAAAAAATTCCATGGTGGAGAGACTATATAACACGCAATTTTGAATGCTTAGGCTGGCATTTGGGATGCTCGAGGATACATTCGTTCTGATTAGAACGTTTTGTCATGTAGCGCCATGGGGGTATTAAACATAAAGGATTGGGCACAAAAGCGCGATAATACGTAGAATCATTATTAGACATACGATACTGCAATTCCCAAAATCGTCGAAGTTGACTGTTCTACTAAAGATTTCTTGATCCTTTATAGAACGGGAAGTATTTGCGAGCAAACTTTAAACATACAGCATAGGAAACTCTATTATATTAATATCGAAAACATGAATCCTACAGGGACACTACTCGCAAAGTCACAGAGGGATTCTATATTAGATATTCATACCCCCAGGAGAGTGGTCGAGGCATCTGCATCAAGTTGCCAAGACTGATTCAATTGAGCAAGAAGTATAGTGTTCCACATAAAATTATTGGGGTGAATGTAACATATATTTTATACTTTGAACTCGAAATGTTTGAACTTGCTGATAGTTATACATGGTTCTTTACAAGGCTAGCAACCTCAACAATGTGAAAATGATATATTCATTGAATTCCCACTCAGCAAAGCGCTTGGTGATTGTTTTCGTGCTAGTTCTCACAGTGAAAACCACAATAGCAGAGATAACCCCAGACGCCAAATTGAGCAAGGAGTGGATGATGATGACATTATGTGTAATATATTTTTATTGATTCACATTTGTAATAAGTTAAAATGGTATACTTAGACTGTGATCACCCAGGCACAAGCCATAGCATTCTCCGCTGTCCCAGACATACTTTTTTGCTCAGATTAACTGAAAGTAATAGTGAATTTTTATTCATTATCCACTGAAGCTATATACTGTATAACTCAGAGAGGGAATACAATTGCTGTTGAAAAGAGGCGTTGGAAGAGTGTTATGACTCTTTTTCTATAACACCATTTTCGGTCGCCCTCAAAACTTTGTTTTGTTGGGGCTGATTTCCTATTTATTAATCTTTGTTACGACAACACAGGAAGGACGTCACGATTGTATGGGTATTTTCCGAGCGGACGTGGTTTGGTGGGCTATGACGGTTCTGAGGATCTCGTCACCGTGTCCATCCATTTGTGTGAGAATGCTGTGTATTCTGTGCTCCTGGGTATGGTACTTGAAGTGACTGGTTTTATAAGTGTATGTCAGCTAGGGTAGTCTACGAGATAGAACCTAGTCTGATCTGTATGTTATATGGACACGTCAGTAGCTGAAGGAATGTGGAAGGAAAGTATATGTTAGATATTAAATATTTCAGCATGATGACGGACATTGTATACTAGTTACAAGACGTTAGACCTACTTATAGACAGGCTGATGAGAGCTTATGTCTTGTACATTGATGCATTTTAAAAAGGAGCCAGTCATTGTAATTAAATTCTACATGTGTGAAACGTTCAACAAGGCATTATTCAGTTTCTATAATGTTTCAAATTGTTCAAGTAACGTTTCTCTAGAAACGCTGCTGAATGGTACTGTGGTTCCAATAAACCATAGTCAACACCATGGACATCAGTGTCCTAGTATCTACTTCTACTCTGAAACGAACCCGCTAACATTTGGGGAGCCCAAAGCCGGTCGTTTCAATTTTGGGAAAGTCAAGCCACGTTGATTTGCAACTTTTTGGAGCCTTAAAAACCGGCAGTAATTAGGACTTTCTCACTTATTACAAGCCAACCAGCACTTAAAAGTTGTTCTTCGATCAACAGTTTTTCAATATGGCGTTACCTATCAATCTGCATACAAGTCCAGTGTATGAGTAGGGAAGGGTATAAACATTTCCTACATAAAGTTCTCTTCATTACGCAAGTTCCAAAAGATTTGCAAAGTTTTCAAGGTTTATCACAGCTGCAATCAACTTTAGACGCAAGTTTGCATCTCATTTTATGCCGGAAAGATGGCGATTTTTATGACATCGAGCCATCAAGTGGATTTTTGTGGATCGAGTCATGTGTTTTTGCTTATAGGGCCTACGTGTAGAGTCTTGATTCATGTTTTTTCTTCAACATCTGTGCTGTAGGAACAGCGTGGAAACTAGGACGGATGTTGGGCAGGCATAAGGATAAAGTAACGTTTATCAGACTCAATACATTTATTGTGACATACAGTATCTTATTTGCCGCCAATTTTTCAGCTTTATGTTTTATGTATTCATGGTCATGTTGTTCAACAAATACATTTCTAGTCTGTGGGTGGTCAGGCGAGAATTATGCTTCACATTTATACCGTTCGGGAGCTGGGTCGTTGGATCAATAGGCGTGTCCGCTAGGGTTTGGAGGAGATTTTTTCACATAGCGGGGGCCGGCATTTTTCATCACTGCGTGAATCTGATGCTACTGAAATTATAATAGGCCATGTACGTTGCAGTGATCGTCTCGGTTAACTGTTTATTTGGTAATTGTACTCCAGTTTTTGTAAAAAATTTTCCTCAGTTTTGCTCAATTGTTTTGTTTGTAAAATCGTTTTCTTACCTTGTATCTCTGAATTTAATATATGTTATTCATGTTGTAAGAAAAAAATCGTAATTTACTTGTACTATTTGTTTTAGGGACCATATTGTTTCAATTTATGTCATTCTGCATTAGTTTCAACGTTTGTATTTGCTTCATTTCGGCTGATTGCTGTAACTTTGTCATTCAGTTTGTAATTCTTTTTGCTCCATTACTTAACATTCTGCTTCTTACCATTATTAATTAATCAAGTGATTGAATTTAGAAGGTGATGTTATAGATATTTAAATAATTATTCAGAAAGCAATAATTATAAAATATGATTTATATATTTACTTATTCTGTTGCTATTGCGAAATGCACATTAAGAGTAACCATGGCAACCTTGAAAGATATAGTAAGGTTGGAAATAGCTTGTGGTCTGGAAGGGACCTGCCTTGCCAAGATATATTTTCGAAAGGAAAATCAAAGTTGTGTACAGAAGAAGAAAGAAGAACGACTAGGAGGAAATGGAAAATAGAAGAAGACAGGAGGTAAATGGAAAATAGAAGAAGACAAGATAGTAATTAGAGGGAAACAAGAAGACAAGAAGATTAGAAGAAAAATGAAGGACAAGAAGAAGAGAAAAATAGAAGGGAAGATTTCTAGAAAAAAGAAAAGGAGAGCTAGGAGTTAGCTTATGAAAAGGAAAAAATTAGCCTTATGCTCAGGCTGAGCTAAATACAATTGTCAAGAATTCAAATTGGAGAGTTTGAAAACTTGATAAATTAAAAGTGACAAAAAATCTCACGTAAATTTAAGGTAATATGGATGATGATACAGTGATTGTTGAGTGGGATGAAGTTTAGTTAATGAGGTGAGCTCGTAATGTACTATATTTTTCGAGAAGGAGAGTGTCCATATGGAAAATAAACCTATTGCTACTTTATACTTATTTTGCAGTTAGATTGCTATAATACACATTAATACCTCAGCTATTCAGGAGCCTGAACATCTGAGGTTGCTCTTTTGAAAGAGGAAGGATTTAATATGCATAACATGTATTAACCATAACATCGAGAAGGTTTGGATAAAAAATGTAGCAGAACTTGATTTGGCTAATCAAGAACTCCGAAACATTCTGTTGTCTACAAGTATTATTGACTTCAGGAAAAACTGGTGAAATTGGAATAAATTTCTCATGGAGGAGAGGAGTAAAAAATGAAAACCTGACGAAGGTGAATAAGTTGCAAGGAAAAGAAATTTCACTAAAAGACTCGGAATTGCTAAGGCAAGGAAAAGGGTTGATGGATTAATTGACTTTGTTTTGAATCAAAGATATATTGTTGAACATGAGTTATGGTAAAATCTCTGATACAGAATGCCAACAGCATCACAAGTGTGGTAAAATTTCAATGTTGCAACATACTTGAGAAAGTAAAGGTATCACTTGTAGAGGCAGTACACTCCCTCGACTGCAGTCAGATACCACAGTGGTTACTGGTCCCAATAATACTGAGCCTATTATATTGAGTGGGTCCTCGACGTCATGACCTGCATGCAAGTATAAAATCATTATGACAAAACGTTTTGGGAATCAGCATATGGAACACAGGGAAATATATTGTATACTATAGTCAGATACACATAAAGGGCAGTAAATGCATGATGTTAAGTACGGTGCAGCATAACATTGTGTAATACTGCATGCTAACAGTGTATCTTCTTTTATTGTATCTAGATAAGGTTCTAATAAGTTGACACTAAAGTTACTGAGGGAGGTCATGTAATGCCACTGATACTTAATATACGATCACGAGGATAAAAGACCTTGCTATTATTTTATTAATTTACAAGGTGACATTTTTTTTTAAAATTGCCTCCATTTTGCCTATTAAAGTGCCTGCTAAGGGTTTGCTTAATATAATAACAGGCATAAATATGGTTAAGTGTCACTACTCAGTCCAGCCAGTATGACGCACCTTACAATAGAGGAATAATTGCTCCCACTGCAAATACAACTTAACCTTTGTTACTCAGGGCAAAAAGGTGTTTACCTCACCCTTGTTCAACGGTTTCGGAGAAAGAATGCCTATTGGTGGTTAATGGTGCGTATTCACGCACGGTCTAGGCGAAATATTTTACAAACTGGCACTACAATGGCGGGCACTGGGTGAATTTTTTTCAATTCACCGGCTGTACGTTAAAGTTTGTTCGTTTTTGCCCAGCGAGTGTTAATATTAGGGAAGACACTTATTATTTTTTATTCAACAAAGCGACGCACGCATGGTTGGGACCATGGACAACTCGGAGTTTGCTTTCAAGACGTATTGTATTGATGTGAAATTGCTTTATAAATCAAACAACTCATAGTTTTAGGTGAGGGAAATACCTTTAAGATCTCATAAATGATATTGATAAGGAAAATGAATATACTGCTCATATGGGAAGGATGTTTCCCTTTTTTCTTGCTGTGACTTCTAAGCATACAGGTTCATATTTCTAAACACGGAAATTATTTGACAGTGATGTTACTAACTGTTGTCCGGATAGTTGCTTGAAGAAGGAGCGGCAAGAAGGTAGTGTGGTCCCATGTCTGTAATGAGTATCTAAACTATTATTAAACTGTGCAAATTTTACAAATAGCCTTTACTTTCGTTTACCTGACATTCGTTACCTCTTCAATATAAGGGGTCCGATGCCAAGAGCGATATAGGGGAATATCCCTAAGGTGGTGGCTGACGTATTGTCACCGCTGCTTGAAAGACTATCCGTTTTCCTTTTAAACACCAAAGCACCATATCAATACAGCTGCTACAACATCCATGTTACACTCAAATCGCACTATGATGAGGAATTTTAGTCTTATCTTACTGTGCTTAATTATAAAAAAAATGGGTAGCGTTCTTTCAAGGTTTTTTTCATAACACACGATACACGCTAGGACACATGATGCATGCCTGTTTGATAAACTACCTTTTTGAAGGAGTAGGATATCGTTTGTCTCTATCATTGTATATGAACTCACATTATACCTACATGGGGTGATATGTCAGCTCTAAGTCTGTGTACTAGAAATACTTTTCTACAAATCAGTTCACGACAAATGCAATTCGAGATCGTTTTTACAGTTGTCAAGATATAACTTTCTTGTATCAAATTTGGTTTTAAAAGGGACATTAACTCATTTTTTGGAAACCATACATGATTTCCAAGGAGATAATCAAACTATTGTTATGCTTGAACTATTCTGCGTGAATGTGCTTCAGGATTCTCGGTGTACATTTTTTCGGTCTACAATCGATTGTTTGGACTACAATCCTTGGACAAGGATTGTTTATCGATTTCATACAGAAAACTTCATGGTTTTACAGACTTGCACGTGAAATGGCTTAAAGCCTATTGAAATATATGGAATCACCATTTTTTTCCTTACTCTGAAGATAAATAAAACTAATTATAACTGTTGCCTATTTTACTAAAGTGATATCATTGCAATAATAGTTCACTGCATTTGAACACCATTTAAGGATGTTAAGACATTTGGGCGCATTGCGCGCTTACTAAGTGATAAATTATTTCTTAATTAATTGGTCATATTATTATATTGATACAAGTTGACACAGCAGTTCATTTATATACAAGACAACATATATTGAACATAATGTCGACAAGTCATACACTTTGTATTTGCTTATTGTCTGCCTCTATATATTTCTCTACTGATTAATTTTGAGTAATTCATGCAATTAGCATTAACTGTTTATTTGATTAACATTCTTTGTCTAGGTGACATGTACCAGTAGGTGTTTGTTGACTTACTGGAAGGTGAATGAATCGTTGGTTTATATGCATCTGTTTATGTTTCATGTTGATGACTACTGCTTATGACCTCATTATTTTGTTAATGTGTTTGGAGCTGTTTTGATAGACATTGGGTTTGCAGTATACACTGTTTCTCTCACCTTGCGTGTTTAATTGCTCCATTCGGCAAAAACTTGGGTACATGATTGGCATAGCAAGCTAGTGACATTATATGTTCTACCTTTTTCTCAACTCTGTAGTATTTTCTCCATCATACCCAATAATGTTAAATACCGTTCGACATTATTGACCGGGGGGGGGAGGGGCGGGGGGGGGACGTAGTTTGTTATGAACTCTTTTATAACACATTTCACGGTAGACATCAAACTTTGTTTGTTGGGCTCGATAATTTACTATTTTATAATCTTTGTTACGACAACACAGGGAAGGAGTCACGATTGTAGGGGGATTTTCCGTGCGGGACGGTGGTTTGGTAGGGTTTATGTCGGTGTCTTGAGGATCTAGTCACCGTGTCTACATGTGAGATGCTGTGTATCTGTGATACCTGGGTATGTACTTTGCAGTATGGGTTTTTAAGTGTATGTAAGCGAGGTAGTCTACGAGATAGTACCTCGTCTGATTGTAGGTTATATGGACACGGTCAGAGCTGAAAGGGATTGTGGAAGGAATGTATATGTTAATATTTAATATTTCAGACATGATGAGGACATTCGTATTACTAGTATACAAGACGTTAGTAATACTTATAGACAGGCTGATGAGAGATTTATGTTCTTGTAACATTGATGCATTTTAAAAAGGAGACAGTCACAATTGCAATTAAATTTTACATGGTGAAACGTTCACCAGGCATATTCAGTTTTTATACGGTTTCAATGTCCAAGTACGTTTTCTTAGACGGCTGCTGGAATGGACTGTGGTTTACAATATACTAGACACTCCATGGACTCAGTGTCAGTATTCTACTTCTACACTTTGAAACGAATCCCGCTACAAAGAGGACAGCGGGAAGGCGCCTGATTAGTATCAGAGAAACCATATAAAACATTAGCAGATGGCCTTTGGTTTTCTCTAATAGTTCGTGGTACGATTTCTACTACGACCATTGTGGCAACTGTATTCAGTACCAGATGTGGTTAATAGCTTGTAGTCGACACACAGGGACGCCTACCTTAAACGTCGTCGAAGTTACTCGCTATTGGTCCCAGGAGCGGTACACCAGCACTCATGGGTTTCGGGGACGTGCCCTCGCACACAGGACATTGTAGATCGACGGGAGCTGTCAGACAGCCAAACATGAAACACTTCAATCATATCTGACAGCTAAGTGAAACTTATCAGACCAGTAACATTGAATCCTTTAACAAGGCATTTCAGCTAAGTTTAGTGTAAGAAAACCAATATTAAACCCATCAATATTTTATTTATTTTGTTACACATCTTGTTAAAGATAATTGTTCATTTATATTGGTTTATGTTTTACATTTATTCTATAGTTGATTTATTTATTAATGAGAGATATGCAACCACGTAGAACTAGTATTTGTCCATAGATTAACGAGGCTAATAAAGTTGCATTTTACTGTTAAATCACGTTGGGGCTTGAATGAGTAAAATAAATTTCAACAGTATGTCTTTTACAAAAAGGCAGCGGGCAGATAATAAGTTAACTTTGCTAAGCACATTCTGGCAATTGTTCTTGACGTTCTGGATATTTGTGATATACCACTAACTTCAAGATAGAAGCTTCATCATCCTTCTATTTTCCATATTCTTCTAAGAGTAATGTTGGGTGAAGGTAGATTAACATCGAGGACCCATATTGATACTCTTGATTTTTTGGCCATTGTTGGACCACTAATGCAAAGCGGGGTGGAATCCCAGTGACTTAATGAACAAACACCCTTTCATTATTACATTCTCGTCCTATTTTGCTGGCCTGACTGCCATGACTGCAGCAATGACGCTAGTTTACATAAAATTAGAACTGACTCCAGGATCCTACCGTTAGTTTCGCAAAATAAACTAGCAAGTTCATTTTAAGTGTTGTTCCGCTGGTCTGTGATGAGACAAAGAATGAATAGAAACTATGCTTTCCCTACATGCAATCTTAAGAGATGATATTAAATATAAGGTTTGCAACAAGATGGTTAACCTTCATGAGGTAAATATAATAATTTGCTTTCTTACAGTCACAAGCGTGGCAAACAGAATGTCAATACTTTGGTGCTGGCTTCTTTATTATAAGGGCCCAGGGTACACTGTGATGACGTCATGTTTCCACAAGGAATCAAAAAAGTAAATGATGATGCACAATAAGCAAATTCCTGTGAGATGTTAGTTGATCTTGCTGAAGATGACACAGTGTGACGGTGACTTGAAATATAACTATTCCCTCCTACCAGCTTTCTTCATTTTCTTCTTGACGACTTCAGTAATTTGAGTATTTAGTGTCGGAGTCAATGACAGAAACAAATCAAAGCAACTTTGTAAGTGCAAGACCATCGAATTTTATTTAAGAAACCATATCCCTTAAAAAATAAGAGAAATGAGTAACATTTTTGTCAGTGCTATCTTGATGGACTCTAACATAGAAACTGCGCTTAATGAGGCTCTTATCCCAGCTAGTGTTTGATTTGTATTTTTCTCACTAAAGGAATATCGCGGCACGATTCGGTCATATTCAATTACAATAACATTTTATTGAATATAATTACCTACACGTTCATGTGGTATCTTATATTTCTTTTTTTGGTGCTTCAATTTGATATCTCATTAGTTAACTAAGGTGGAGATCCTCAAAAGAGTTACTTTACCCACTTACACAGGCGTCATTAGCTCAGTAAAAAGTTGGTCTTGTTAAATGTAATCTAAACTTAAACCTTAATCAATATACTCACTGGATGTTTCATTGAATTGGTTTGTTCGGTCTCTCTGATATTTGATGTAGGGTTGCTGGCATTGTATTACTTCTCTACTCGTCGTTCATAATTGAGTATCAACATTATTCAGTTTTCTGATGTTATCTTTGGTACATAGATATATATATTTTTTTAATTTTTAACCAAACGCCAGATTTTTAATCGAGGGTAATCTCCGTTTATAAGTCTAACACCTGAGACTATTTTTACGTCAGTATTATATTTTCCCTGTATGCTGACCAGGTGTCCTCTACGCCCATTCAGACATTATGATATTTGGTTTTATCCAAGTTTATTACTGGTTTGATACTGATCAAGGCCATTTATCCAACTCTACCTCTGCCAGTGATGGTCTAACAAGTGGCCAAATTTCAGAGCATCTATGAGGGTATTAAAGGTATATACCTTTCGCTTAATGATTACTATTAGGCGAGATTTGATTGAAGAATGATAGGGAGGCATCATAAGTATTTATGAAATTAAGCACACGCACTGATATTATCAAGGCTGTAATGACACTTTAGGATCTTCCCAGAACCTTTATGAGGAGAGAGGACTGTTTGCACTTGTTTGCTAAGCCCCTACACCATTTTAAATTCAATAAAATTTATTACTTCAATAGCTATATTTTAGTGTATTTAAAATGACCTTAGATTACCGGTGCAGTCTCACTCATAAAATGATCTAAATTCAACTATTAAATTTGTATCTATTCAGATAAAAGATTAAATAATTCCTATTATATTTAACAGGGTTAAAATAAATACAGAGGTTGATGGAAAAGTTTTAGCCTTTAAGGATTCAATTCAAAGCTGATGATCTGGTTTGGCTTTTGAAAATTTTCTTAATGAGCCTAACTTGACGGCTCTGAATGGGTACTTAGGCTGCTTGTTAAGGTGGCGGTTGGGCTTCTGCTTCAGGCCACATGTGTTTTGTAGATTGTAGACTGGTTCGTCTCAACACTGGTTAAAAGTCTGGGGGGGATGGCGGTAACAAATACACAGCCTCATGTAGTTATCTTGGGTGTGACCGTTACTGGAAAAAAGAACCACAGTAATACTGACAGCTTATTTGTGGACCTTATAGCCTGCTCTCTGATTTGGCTTGCTAAACACATGCTCCTTACACTCCAACTGTCGGCTATGTAACATTTTGTACCTACGCCTTCTTCCTTTAAAACACTAGCCAACGACTGTGTTTAACAATCTAGTGATGTCAGTCATAAACAGGAAGCATAATAGGGGTTGTTTACTTCGTTCTAATCTCGCGGAAGACTAATCTGTCAATTCATAATACCTGACGACTAGACAGCACATGGAGAATGAGACGTACGCGCAGATTCTTTACCGTCTTGCTCACAGGGGATAATCCAAAATCCCACAATACTCTTTCGATCTGGGAAATAACGGGCATCTGCAAGGAAATACCAGCTGTGAACAAGAAAGTTCTTTTGATGTCGGTCAAAACTTCAGACGAGGGAAACACTGGATGACCACGATACACGAAGTACTTTCATCATTGATACCTACTAGCTTCTGAAATTTTGCCTCACACAAGATGCGCGAAAATAATGCATTAGGAGATCAAGGAAAAATTTAATGATATATATTAACTACTGGTTTCTTTAACCACATCTAATACGTCGTTACTCAGATTTTGTAAGAATCTAGCGTCAGCCTTAAAACCATTTCTTTTGGGTTTACGGTTTAAAAAGTGTTTCATGGAGATTTTTTTTTCGGGAATTTCTGACATGATCAAAGTGGACGAACCAGCGGTCTTGTTTTTTTTTCTTTTCCTTTTCCATTTCCATGGTTAAGTGTGTACAAGCAGAGATTTGGTATGACTGTAACTGATAATACTGGACTTAACCACAAATCCGGGATTTACTATTTTATTCAGCCAACTAGGTGGGCGTATACCTCTGTAAGAACATATTTATTCATTTTTCTAACACCTGACAGTTGTTAATCCAAGTGGAGTACTAAAATATACGCTGTGCAGGGCTGGCACTCTGACAAACGAGTCGGCCGATAGAAAATCACATCACTCATTCATTTGTAACAACCGGATTGTCCAGATTTTCTAGAAGTGTTCCCCTCTATTAAAACTCGGTAAACCACAAGGGACGCTCAACCATATTCTATATTTGTAGTAAACACTTTATACTATATTTATATATATAATACAAATAGACGTTCCTGGCCCAAGCGAGAAACAGGACTGTTTTCCCGCCCGACCGCAACACTTGTTTGAGTTGTCGCAACCGAAATTTTTTATTCAGGTTTGTAGTTTCCTGTTAAATTCTTAGAATTCACATTCCCATGTGCACCCAATTGGTGGAACAGTGACTTGTTTTTTTTTTTAGAACAGTCGGAAAGGGGACAACCTTTTAATGTCTCTATATCGTCAACCAGGATTTATCGTGAGTGGTAGGAATCTCTAATTTCGGCGTTCACCTCATTCTGGTTAAGTTTTATTCTGTGGTTTGGGGATGAACTTGGGGTCCCAAAATTTGTATCATCGTCAGCTGAGATGATACATTTGTCAGCAGATCCAGTACGGGATTATTAGTTCATGGAATAAAAATGTTATATGCCAAAGGGAATTAATCACAGACCCCCTAAGCGGAAGAATAATATTCTATAAAATAATCACTATGCACTAAAATTTTGGAGGTTAAACTCCGTGTGGAGTGGGATTGGCCACATGAATGTGATGACGAGGTGTGTCCTGTGTTTCTGTAGTTTTGTTTGCGGGGGGGGATTGAATCTTTATCTCTATTTCATTCTTTGGTGGTTGGATTTCTGATTCTGTTTACTTTACTTTGGTCTTATATGTGTAAAAAAACCACCCCAATTAGTGTTATTTTCTGTTAAACCTAGTGCTAACTCTTCAACCTGGGTAAATAATTTTTTTTGGGGTTAATTTCCTTTTTATCGGTGAAGAGAGAGAAAACTTTACCATCCTTTCTTTATTTCATCCCCATACATATGGTAAATGCTTTTCCACCCCCCATATTCTTTGGGTTTACCCCCCCCCCCCAAAACAGTTAGTGATACCCCCAACTATTAACAAACAACAAGGAAAATAAAGATAAATACACCAACTTTGTGTTGTGGGTCACAAACATGATAAAACCCATTTTTCCAAAAACATTTTTTTGTTCAAAACGTGCTGCGCCCCCCCCCCCCGTATCCTTTTGTTGTGTGTGTGTTGTGTTGGTTTAATCCTGTCATTCTTTTCATTTGGGGATAAGGGAGGTAGGCAATGTCTGTCTCCCCAAAATTAATATAGACTTGTACCCCCCCTAGGTGGTCATGACCCAGGGTTAAGCCTACTTCTCTCAGGAAATTACCAATATTGTTATTCTGTAAACCTAGTGCTAAACTTCACCCACATTGTGTAATAGTTTCTATTTGGGTCTAATTTTCTTTCTCTGTGAAGACTTACCCATCCTTCTTCAGTCATACTCTATATGTAAATGGCTATTCTTGTTATTTCTTGATGGGCCCATACGTATGTTTTAACCACAACATATTTAGTGATAAAACTCAACAACAGTACGACTTTGGGACATTTGTGACGTGTTGGTCAAACCCATAGGGCGTGTTAGTCACTTAGTTTTTTTTCGGGGGGGCGATTGTGCATTATCGTCAATATGGGTGTGTGTGTGTATGAGGCACTTATTATTTTATTGGATATGGTTGTGCCGGGGCTTTCTCGTAGTATGGGCTTGTATCGCTTAGGAGGATGAGATGTACACCTACCCATCGGAGCTATATCTTTGGGTTGTAGGGGTACCACTGTGTGAAATCTGGGTTACTATACGATTCTCGTGTATGTCAACCTTAATCTTTACTTAGTCCTGGGACCAATAAACCAATTAACCTACCGTTCGACACAATGGGGATAATTACGAAGATGGCAGCGTCTTCAAGTCCCGCTCCTCCCTCATCTGGTGTAATTTTCACATGTTAATATTGCAAATACAGTATTATAAAATGTAACAGGCTAACCCCAAAATAGGGAGGACAGACGTCTGGCTCAGGGAAATAGGTTTCTGCAAACTATGTTAAGATGCCTCTTGCGCATGGTCTGTGGTATTACTTTTGAATGCACAACCTATTGACTTTGTATTCAGGTTCGCCTAAATTCCGGGCTTTCCGTATTGTAAAGGTAGAGTTTTCATACTGTCTAAGTCCAGTAAGATATCAACTATGTTGTCCTCCTTTTAATTTTAAAATCCTAATTATATTACTTTGGATATTTGGCTTGTCTGAAATGTCTCCTTGACCAGTTATTCTATCAGTAGCAAGTATATATTTAAAATATAGACTTTAAGCAAGAGTTCGTGCCACGGCAGCGTTTAAAAATGCTAAGTGTGGTGTCTACTCTGTTTCGAAGCATGTTTTATGTTGGTTAACTGGTAAAGTTTGACAATGCCATAATATCTATTGGTATCTTTGATACTAAGCGATGGTAGTTGTCTATGATTTTAAAAACTAACTTGGGAAGGGTAGTGTGATTTTATACAGTTGTCGGAAAAGTTAGTGATGTAAAGTTATCTGCGCATGATGGCTTAGCATTTGGGTTATCGCGCATATGGCGTGTTAGGATTCGGTTTTGCCTTTTTCGTATCCTTTAGTAACTGTATTTGTTTTAAACGGTTAATCTATGTAGAAAAAGACATGAATGTCTTAATAAATTTAGGTCCTTTGCATATTTAAGGTTTTTTTACGAAAGGCAGCCCATTACATTGTGTTCATGGGAAAGGTCCATAAGTTGAGAAGGGCTTTATATCAAACGTGAAAGTCGTTACTGTTTGTGTCAGAGATCTGTTCGACCACAGGGGATTTACGGAGTAGTACTTCTTTGTGACAGCACTGTTATTTTACATTGCTCTTTTCTTTAACAAGTTATTTGTTAGGGTATATTTACATATAAATGGTGACTGTGGCTTATATGATGTGGATTAGTCAATTGTCACTCAACGAAGTGAGCTGTAGATAGAAAAGGATAATGTTGCTTTGATTCAACGTCTGGATTCAAAAGGATATTTCAGAAGTCAAGAACAATAAGCATTAGGCAGGGTAACTTGTTATTATATTGATTCGGCTTTTATGAAGATTTAGAAATGTTTGGTTTAATGTCGTTCACAAGACACGTCGAGTTATTTTCCTATGTATAGCTTTGTTATGAGCAGCATTACACGAAATTGATGGACAATTCATTGTAAATTCAAGAGTCAAAATTGCTCCGACGGTGTTTAATTTGTCATTTGACATGAACAAATTTTAGGGACCAGATCATTAGGTTGAATTCATGGAATTTTTGCAAACAATGAAGCGAAAATTAGACAAATTATCATGTCGTCGGTGGGAAATGGTAAGGTGTGATAGGCTATAGGGGAGGATGCTGAACGAGTCATAGCAAAGTTCGTCACAGATACTTGCCTGTACTTCTTGACCACATAACGAACGTTTCAAATAATTTGATGCTGTGTTCCAACGGCTAGGGGCTTAAACTCGCAATCAAAACTACCTATCTCCCACCTCCAAAACCCCCCTACCCCCTTATACCCAATAATGTTGGTTCATCTTTCACCCAGACATGACACTAACACAACCCACTAAACACAATCTTCACCCCCTAAAAATGGTTATGAATGTTCTATCAGGTCCCGGCCAAATCTTCTTTGGTGTGGCAGTTGCAGTCGAAAACACCTACGGCGTAGGTGTGGTTGCTCACATACTTGCCACAAAGAACTCTACATCATTTCTTTAAAAAAGGAATACACATTATAACTGTTTTTTGTAGCCGTCAGTACTTAGTGGAGTAACGTTTTACACAAAATGTTTCTTCAATAGTGGCGTTGGGTGTGATTTCAAAACATTATCAATATTTTTGTTCAGCGATACACCACACTCTTCGCGTATTTCCATATGCTTTCTTAAGTGTCGATTTGTTAATTTTTTTCGTGTGGCAATTTGAGAACATCATGAACATGGTTGTTCGAACACAAAAATTACATTTTATGTCAACGACGTGGAATCGAATTGTCAATGCAAAAAACACTAATACTTCAAAAGGGACAACCCCAACAGATTTTGAAAAGGAAGTAGACGAAAAATTTTTCTTCTATCAACACACGATTTTATAGTGTACTTGATGTTTAATTATTCTTGGACTTTATGTCTTTTGAGTTGTTTGTTTTTCTTCTTCATCCTTTATTATTTCATATATATAGAGTTCCATCTTTACCTGTTTTATAAAACGACATAAAAATGGATGATGATGAGATTCAAAGTTTCGGTTTGTCTCGTAGTGACTCAAGTCCATCTAGATTTTAATCATCCCGTTATTCCTTTTTGCTACCAGTTTAAAGTTACGCGCTAGCATATTTGATTGAAGCCAACATAAGGTGCTTTGCACTAATGTATTTTTATTAATAAACGCGATTTTGTGAAGACGTCAATGGATAGTTATGACGTAGTACGGTGTTATGCTAAGGCATAACAAAGGTTGTCCTTGACCCCTTTTATGATTAGAATCTGTCCAAACAAGACGTGATTCATATTACTCCCAAGATGATTATTGTGCAGATTTCTCCTAAACTATTGGCCAAGGGTCGTAATGTTTATTAACTGATGCAGTATTGAAGCATCACAACTGATGATTAATCTTCCTTTGAAGAAGGAGCACAGGGAGTAAATTTATAAAGAATTAATATATGTCATAAGAACTCTAGTTTTTCACTACCGGGTGTTCCGCCAGACGGCATCGTGTGTATATAGGCTAGACCTTTTGACGATACGTAATGTATTCTAGGAGACTGCACTGATTGATAATTTGATTGCCATGAATGTCTTTGATCGTTCTTCATAATTAAACGTGTATAATTGTGGACTCTAACTTGAACAGCGTTATTCAATGTATCGAGATGAATTCTAACATGAGATGACTCACATTCGCAAATTACATCCATCAGTATGATTGCTCAAATCAAATATATATATATATATATATATTACAAGCAAACGGTACAAATAGAGAAAACTACCCCTTCAACAACGTGGCAGCCTCATTGTGGGGATCGATTTTGTTCAATAATGATACAACAAAGTTTATTCAAGACATACAAATATGGATCGTCAATAACTTTCTATATTGTTCCAACGTTTGGAAAATTAGCATAAAAATACGAAGCACTACGCATGCGCAGCAGAAGTCAAGACGATGACATGAAATTTTCCAGCAAGAATGTCTTACCGGTCGAAAACTCCAATCAAAGTCATATCGAAGGTCATTCAAGTCTCCAACGGACTCAATTCTTTCAAGGAACCTGTTATATCAAGGCCTTAGGTCGTATTCAAGCCATCAGTCTGTTCCTGACGTCGCCTGCTAGCATTGTTCGGAGATTATTCGATCACGCCAGTTAAGTCCATTTTTGGTTCAATACAATTTTAGACCAGGTTATTTTTCCAGGCATGTCTATTCACCTATCTATATGTATGCTTCACGTTTTAATATGAATATGTATTGTCTATATTCGTGGGAGGATGGCGGGAATCCTGGATATGTCTGTAATGTTGCTTTGCTGACCGCAGAATCCAAGATCGTTCTGTTAGGGACTGTTTGAATATTTTCGTTTTGCAAAAGATCCATTGATAATCTTTCGTGGCATATTCTGTTTGCACCCGAATTTATTCAACACTAGTTGTTTAGTTGTAACGTTTTGTATATACACGGTGTATTTTTCTTGTCCTCGTTTTCATTTTTACTTAATTTTGTCAATGGTTTGTCATATGTTCGTGAATCTAACCTCGCTATCTTTAAGTTCTACATGTGAAAATGTACTGTCAGCTGTAGAGTCCTCGTCTAGTCTATTTTTAGATCGTTGTGCTTTGACCTAGTTTCAGTTTTTGTAAACTTTGTCACTTTCGGAATTTTATTCAGTTATTACATTCATTTTGATGTTTGTAACTCGATCTGGTGATGTGATAATGTCTTTGTAATTCTTTTGTTTACTGTTTCTGTCCTAATTCCTCATTAACTCTAATAATATAATAATAATATAATACTTATAATTATTTATGCAAAAATATTACATGACTGAAATAATTTCAGTATTTTGCACTAGTAGGTCATTAACCACTAGTTGTTTAGCCTGAGTAAGGCATGATATAAAATATTAGTAAATAAATTAATTTTGTGGCTTACACATAATTTGTAACGCGTATTATAGGTATCTGATTGACTTAGTGAGTCACAGTACCATATCAGCCATTAGGCTTATATATATAGTTGACTAAGTGAGTACCTCAGTTAGGGAATATGGCGACTTTAGAAACTTTTATAAAGATGGGAAAAGAATTTTCCTTGAAAGGTGACGCACTTAGAGATTTTGCTATGGCTGAACTGGCTAAAGCAAAACAAGAGGAAGCTGATAAGAAGCGAGAATTGAAGGAACAAAATGCAGTGGCAAAACAAGAGATACTATGGGGTGAGGCCAGATATAAAAAATTATGATGCTGTTAGAGTCATTACTGTTGAAACGTTTTCAACTTAAATGAACTAAGGTTATAGAGGACATATTTAGAAAACAATGGTACCAGATTCAAGCAATGATTTCTCTGAGTTCATTGCTGCAATAAGGATTACGTTTTGATAGATGGATTGAACTTTCTCGTTATTGAGAAAACCTATGATAATCGGTGCAGAATTTAATGGCTGAGAGATAAAGTTTTATCCTCAGTCAGCAAACCTTTTTGGTCGTTCTTGCAGGAAACGTAAACCACCTACTTGGACTGCTATGAATGAATTTCCAGTTCAGTTTTGCACTGCACATCTGGTTCTTGTATTGCAAAACTCCCAATTAAAAGAAGCTTTACCTGTTGCTTCAGCTGCAACATGGAATGGTAATCATAGAGCACGAGCTTTCAATGTCTAGTACAGGAAATTTTATCCAAAAGAGAAATAATGACAAAACAAATTATTATAAAAAAATAATACCCTTCAATCAAGAATGATACATTTCAGCCGAGGTAGACAACATTTCAGAAATCAGTCATCTCAATACAGGAATATAATAATTTTCAACAGGGTTCTAACTGGAAGAAAACCAAATACTTTCAACTCCTAACTACAATAATAACAATAATTGAGGTAATAACAATCAATTTTATAGATCACGACAAATAATAGTCAAAAATGGTAGACATCATAATAATTCTGGTAATTCGCAAAAGACAGCGATCTAGTTCACGTGGACCACAGAGGTTCGAACATAATGCAGGGGCGGCACCTGACTAGCAGTGTACCCTTGGGTAATCAAGATTCTAAATAATCAGGTACATTCTTCTGCATGTTGTTCTTTTGATTTAGATGTGACAAATAGTTGCCCAGAATGGCCATAATCTATCTTTCAGAAAGGAACAGCAACTACCCGTGTTGAAGTGTGGACATCATCTGTCAAGCAAGTTAGTATTTACACTCGAACGACGGTACAGTGACTTTGATCTTTCAAACAGAGGATTGGTCAAATGGTACTTTGGTATCAGTGTTAAGAGATTCTGGAGGTCTACAAAACTATTGGCATTAGAACAATCTCTAGTAAATCCCAGTTGTTCAATTAATTTTTTTTAAAAGTGTGAAAGTGTACTCACCTTTGGTGGTACTATTGAGTATTATCCCACCGCCATTGTCGATGTACATACACCTTTCTTTTCAGGTAATAGTTAAGGTATGTATTGTTGCAGAATCCAGTGGCTGATCCTCACAGATTTGGTCGAGAATACATGGGTGTAAGGACTGCACACCTGAGGAAAATTGAACGGTGGGAACAGCAACATCAATTGCACTTACAAAAACGCAGTAGTTAATAATGGACTCGGATGCGTGCCAGCTATTTACTACTAATCGTGGCACGGTAATGTCCAATTTTGATCTATGGACCATACTTGGAAGATGATGGGGACGGTAACCCCCCTCATTGTGAGAATCACCAATGATATCATTCAGTATCTGATAGATCCGTCCTTGAGGGCCCTGATACATAAATGTACAGCAATTGTCACTAATTAGACATTGGTTGTAACCTACATCTTATGACTGTATCGTTTCCATAATTTCACCATTGTCAAGTATTACAACACTTGCCTACGGATTTTTTTTCTATTCGTAGTAACTTTTTCTTCACTATGTTGTTTATGGCAGTATTTATGAACATGTTATCATGTTATTGGACATTTGGTTAATTTTAACTTAACATACGTAGTTTTCACAATCTATTTGTTATTGTCTCATGGTCATTTTCCTTTTTCTATGACCATGTCTTTTGCTCATGGACTATTGGTTCATATGCAACAGGTGATGGTTCTTTCACCCACGGAAACATGCGTTATACATGTCATGTCACACTCTGAGATGGGTTTTTTTTTTTTTTTTTTTTTTTTTCTTTTTTTTTTTTTTTTTTTAGACTCAGGTACTCCACAGTCACATTCATTTAAAGGTATTGGACAGAATATTCTGACGCTTGGGACTTTATTTTGGATGTTAAAGGACAGGAAGAAAATATTTTCATATTAAATATGCCTTAATGAGTTTTCATTACTCGTCCTTAAACATTTACAAGACTCATTTTTTCATGATCTTATGACAAATTTAGTTGGCTTCTTGTAAATTTTGCCACTCTATTCACGGCAATTCAGGTAAAGAAGAATACTTATTTTCCTGAAATAATAATACATATGTCTCCTTTACCTTGTACATACTTTGAAAGGGGCCTGTCTGGGCTAACAGAAGAAATATCTATCACTTGGACGAGACTGTTACTATTCTATTACTGTGTGACCTCCATTGAACAACCACAGAAACTAAAAGGATTTCTATTCTTTTAGAATCTTTTATCTTTGATTGTTTCTGACTATATGAATATTTGCCTGGTCGATACATCGGTGTATCTGTCATGACATCATTACATCTAAGATAATAACACTTATTCGTCTACGTCTTTATTTCTGTTCCAGTTCCATTACCAGAGCGAGCCACAAACCTGCTCAAGAACTTGAACATAACTGTTGAGTTTAGGGATACACTCTCGAGAATACGTAAATTCATCAATTATTCCTCACCAACTAGTTATTGTCCAAAAGAGAGAATAACCAACAATTACGTTTATGTGTAGCATTATTGGAGAGCTAAAAGCTAGGACAGTTCCTGACAGTTGAAACCACATCCAACTACTTGTTGACCGATTTACTTGACTCGTCTGTCCTACAGCTCTAGATTTTTTCACCCCAAAGACGATCTAACTAAGGGATATTGGGCAGATTACCCTATAAGGTTTCAATCAAAAAGGGCCAAAAACCAATTTTATTACTGCGTTTTTTTTCGGACTCCAACGTGTGGTGTTATACCAGTGGAACGAACACAAACGTAATTTGCCTTTTGGGGCTTTATGAACCGCACCCGGCTAACATTTATTAGCATCATGATGAATGATGCCGAAAAAAAAGAAAAATTAGTGTCTCGTCACCATAGATCATGATATCATCACCGTTACATTGACGATATCTGTTTATTCTGTTCCACATCGTTCAGAAAAAACACTTTTTAGGACTTAGACTCTTTTTTTAGATATCTTAAGATTACAATAATTTTGACTGAAGCCAGACTAAGGTCCAATTGCATTTCAGGAAAATTACTTTCCTGGGTCATATCATTGGGGCTGGTCAGTATTATGACACCAATTACTCAGAAACGTTTCTAAAATTCTTAACTTGTCTATTCCTACTACACGAAAAAGCAAGTTAGAAGTGCTAGGGTTGTTTAAATCACTACAAGTTGGTTTATCATCATTTGTACGTCTATTCACAGCAGTCTTGATCTTCATCCTACGGAAGCATGCTTGCATAAAAATAAATGGACTGAAGACTGTGGACGCGACTTTTAAGTAAATTCATTGCCATTTTTTCCAGGCCACCACGATATTACGATTGACAGATATTTATAAAATAATATTATTTTCCTCCGTACAGATGACGAGCAAACTTCGGGTTGGGGGCTAGTCTCTCCAGGTTCACTTGATGCGCCGTGCTCACCCTACTTTATTATTTCAAGAAAGCTTACTGGACACAAGAAAAGAAGTTTCGGTGGATTGAATAAAGAGCTCCTTGCTGGTCGTCTGGGCGATCCAAAAAAACAGGAGAAATTTTCTATTAGGAGCACCTTTTATCGTGCAAACTGACCAGGAAATCAGTGGCAGTATACAGGGATCGAGACGAAACCATAAAAGGGTCAAAGCTGGCTAGATTACTCACATATATACTTCAGCCAATATCAATTTACGAAGGAATACCATCATCAGGGATCTGTGAATGTGGTGGAGCCTGGGACTTTTTGTCTGTCACACAGTATCCAATCAGATGTATAATGATGATTGCGATTCAAATTTTACTACGATAATTTTGTACTTCTTCTCCATTTTCGTAAACTTGATGGATTACTCCGGACGTTATCTACTTTCCATTGCGGTTTCTGATTTTATATGATCATCGGTTATTACTTGGCTATTCGAACAGTATGACATTTTATATCTTATTTGTTTAATATAATAATTCTTCTGGAATTGCCAGGTCAGATCTTCCATTATTTCGTGATGAACCTACCACTGATAATGACTGATTGAGGTCAGTCTTTTGTCTGATGAACTGTGGGACAATTCTTAATAGCAAGCGATATTTGAACTCAAAAACTGTACTTCGCCCAATACATTATGAATATCACATCGTAACTTCAATCATTCATTCTACTCCTTGGTCGATTTACGATTCACCTTAATGTTCGATGTACAATATAAATTCATTGTTATGCAATGCTTCAACACTTAGTTCTATGAAAAGGACGGCTAATGGTATGGATCACGAATCAGTTTAATATCCAGAAACCTGGTTATTTTTCCTCACCACTATAATGGATATTCAACGACGATGAAATAAATAATCTTACACTTATTGGATCCAAGTTACAATAAATGCAATATTCATACTTTATGGGTACTGTTACCGCTACTAATATTCAACGGCCACAAAAGGTACAGGATACCCCTCTTAATTAGTTGTATTCCATTTAACTCCAAGTATTGGGTCCAGTATAATTACACTTAGTTTTTTACATTCATTCTCAGTTCCACTTGCGTAACCTTCATTGCTATTTGGTACGGAATCTGACTTTCTGACTCAATACTCTTTTAATTAATTTCTCGTACGGAGCTGCCGAGGATTTACATATCAAACTTCTTACGATTTACCCATTGTTGGTTCTTCTTTTGTATGGCACTTTGGTTGGTGTCAATAGCGTTCTACAACTCTTTCCTAATGCGATATGCCCGCACTATCTGCACTCTGAACTTTGTAAATGAATTGGTTCATTCGTACACATTAATGGTGTCTGTTGAACAATTCTGATCTACTTCAACGGAATAAAACATTTTATTGTTATACACTTCAAATCTTCACGGAAATGAAATGTATCAATCATGATTGAACTTAGTATTCTCAAGATTGGTCTATACGATGGATTGCTTTGAGCTTACTTTGGATTGATATACATTTTAATCTAGTTCCGCATTTTGTTCACTTGAGTACATTATATAATAATTTAATAATTTTGGTCATTTTAATTAGTCACGTTAACTTGAATATTTTTTATCTTGTCTCATTTTTAGATGTTTGATTTAATATTTTTTTTCACATTATATGGAATTACTTTTGGGTTAAGTTTAGTTATATATATATATATCTATATAATATATTATATAATAACCCTATATTATATATTATACTATATATCTTAACTAGTGAACTTAACCTAATGAATTCATATACATGAAATATATAATTTTACATCAAAGGTAACAATCATAATACCTGAGACATTATATAAAACTATAGATTAAGTTATACGATGGACTAATTTTCATAAATGACCAAAAGGGAATTAAATGTCATTTGGGGCCCATAATTACCTCAAAGGGTACAATTCGGAATACTAGATTAGAAATCGTTCAGATCCAAGAAGAAGAAGCTCAAAGATATACCAATTATCATTCATCGTAGAAACCGAAAGTTAGCTCTGTGTAATACCGAATATCGTTCATTCATGATTGTTACTTTTTTCTTTCCCGTGAAGCCATAGTTGCTGATTCAATTTATTTTGTTTCCCACCTCAACCAAGTAGATCAGAAAACCATGTGTTTATCAGGACTCAGAAATGTGATGGTGTAACGTTATGAAACACAATTAGCTGTCTAAAACCGTTCAGAGCGATACTTGTGCGGGCATAGGATCGCAGATTGGATAACCTTTCTTAAGTGGTTGATCAGTTTTATGGGATCCACCAACCAAAGTCTCATACAGGACCAATGAAGCCTATCAACAAACTCAATGCCAAGTCCCAACTGTATGACAGTTCGATGTAATCCTCGGGCACGTCTTCCGTCTACGGAAGTATTAACCATCCCAGAGTACCTGAGCAGGGGGGGGGGCAGAATCGTTTCTTCATCCGTTCCAGCCCTAGCAATTGGGTACGCATAGTCCGAACCTGATGTATTCTAAAATTACGAAGTCGTCATTATAGGACCTAATTACTTGGAGATGGAAAAACATCATGTGTAACCCTACAAGTGATTGGACAGGTCATTCCTGTACTCTTTCGCGGACGATTGTATTTAGTAGACGGTAAAATACTAGTAACCAGTTTAACAGTATGAATATATTGCATGTCCCCATAGCAAATGTAACTGTCCCAATTTGGAAAGTGATTTTTTTAGATGACATCACGTGATTGAAATAGGTCACAGTATCGAGAGGTGGGGGGTATAATAATACCCCCTTCCCCCCCCCCCACAACCCTCGATTCGTGATCAATTATTCAAGTAGCCGTCATTCTGTGCATAATCTAGTACCCATTAGACATTGCAAGTAGACGATTGAATTTCGATTTGGCATCGTGAATCAACACCCCAGGAAAACCTTTGCCTATGATCGACACATAAGCGCTCTAACTACTGGATTGAATCGGAACGCTACGATGTGCATAATTCTCGATAATGTCACTTGGAGCAAAGTCCTCACAAGTTATTGAGTATCAACACGATCGCTTGTCGATGACGTAAGAATTGTCCTTTGCTATGTCACCATAGCAAAGTCAAGATAATGACGGAAAGCTCCATAGCTTACCGTCTATTATCTGAAGAGAAGCCAGACTCGCATCAAGATAATCATGGCAAGATCTGACCTCGGCTATTAACCGAATAGTGAATTTATTTATATATTATCACCCAACAGCTATGCAAGGTGCTAAAATTGTCATTTTTCGGTTATGTAGAGCCTAAGTCAATGACCGCTAATGTCCACCCTAATAGATTCGTGAAATTACATCACACAACCCATACAATGGATAAGTCCCCATTAACGTCGGGAGTGAATCCATTAAGATTTTACGAAATGGAGGCACAGAAGTCAACATACAATATTACTTCGTGGAGAAGTCTACTGGGAATCGCAGGAGTCATTTTACATTCTGGCCTTGTGGGATGACTTGGTGACTGAGACTCAAAAAGTCAGATGCCACCACACTGTATGGACTCAGCGATACCTGAGAGAATGCGATTACGTGGCTCTGTAAATTGATTTGGACTGAAGTTCCTTATGGAGAATTAGCCCAGAACTTTAGTACAAACATTGGTTCGAGCTCGTCTCTGTAAAGTTGGATAGCCACTGCACTCACATGTTGTCTGGTCAGTCTGCAACCCCCAGATAAAAGGTGGTCCTAAATAGACTATCTTACTCCTAGTTTTTGGGACTCAGATGTGTGCGATCCTTTAGACGAAACCGCAAGCTGACGAAAACTGGAGCCTCTTTATCCCCATATCAACACGAATAATTCTTTTATCTGAATGTCCTAGTATAGACTTTCTTGAAAAGCCTAAAATCTACAGAGTGTAGGGTAAGGAGCACGCCTTCACATATTGGTATTGCTGTAAATGAGCGACGAAGCTACAGCCACCCCAGTTTTAAGAAAAAACAATGATAGTTTCAATGTACTGGCCGAAACGATTAGATTTTTTTTTTACAATATCGTGCGAATAACGTAATATTGAGTGTAAGTATTAGCCTAAAAAGAAAGTAGTATTAAATAGGTCTATTGGATATTTGATTAACAAGTCGCGTACACAGTAACTTCAAGTCAACAATTTTATTTTTGCAACGTCTTGCCAGTGTATCCGTAGGTGGGGACAGAAAGACTGCTGTGATAGGACACGACACCCCTTGAGGGATTAAACCTTCATGAGTTATTGATACTAACCAAAGAACCACTAGGCAATCAACTTTCTTATACCTTGACATTTTTAGTCCTTTAGTAGGACATAGACAAGTCTAAGGAATTTTCGAAAACGTGGCTTGTTGCAGTCAACATGGTCTTACTAACTCCGTATGATGGTAAATGCGGCATCTGTATATGACCATGAAAGTAATTTCTGAAATGCAATTTGACCTTAGTCGGCGCTTGCAGTCAGAATTATGTAATCTTACCAGATATCTAAACAAAAAAGAGCTATAGTCTAAATTCAGAGTGTCTTTGGTCCGTAGCGGGATGAACTGATAATACCGAACAGTCCGCATACGTTCAATGGGTACGTGATGATTTTACGCCCTATGTGACACTAATCGTGTTCGCATTGCATGCGATATCATATGTTGCCGCGTGACCGTTTCATAATAGCACCATTGAAGGCACTAATCGGTTCTGAAATGGTATATACCCCTCGTCGGTAGTACTGAATAAAATACGCAGTTGAGTAAGATTATTTGGATTGATCCGTTAGGGGATCTAGCAACTACATTATCCCTTTGTTAGATAGGTATTTTGGTTGAAAAATCGAAGCTGTAGACAGACGGAGTAACGTATATTCGTCAAGTACGTGGTGTGATGGAAATCACTGTCAGGAAACTGTCACCTTGAGCTTCTTAGCTCTCACAAGTCATTCAACATTACTAAGTAAAACGAATGTTGTTTATTCAAACGAACTTTATGGACAATAAACATAGTGGCATGAGGATATTTGAAGGCGGATGCATTACATAGATGAGTCCCGGAACTGACGTCACAACTATACAACATCAACGCATTTGTTCACATGATCTTGAGCGGTTATTGCCTACTAGAAGTTAATGATCTGAAAACTGAAACCGAAAGAACGTTGAAGGACATCCTAGAGATGTATGGATCTTTGAGAATGATGTACTTGGACAAGCATAACCGATGTCTGACGACCACGGCAAAATCAGGTCCAAAGAGCCGTAAGGGCATAAAGATTAATCGAAATAGATTTCAAGATATACATGTACAAAATGTTGTTTTGAACAAAAGTAACATGAGTTGAATATCAGTAACATCTTTTGCCATCTATGGCTGTAGCCTTTACAACAAATGTAGGTTGTTTCCAGGTAAAATGAAATATGCTATTATCTGGAAAATGAGAAATGCATTGCGATATATGCTGAATTTACGTCGATAGAGTGGATAAATGACAACTCAGAAGTCTAGTATCTATAAATTTAATGTCAGATCAAGATCAGAAAAAAGAGCTGTGTAACAAGGTAGGACGATGTGATGAGAACTCATTTAAGCACTTAACTTAATATGAAATATTAGAAATCTTCTGTGTCCTTTTACATCCCAATAGAAGGATATAGTACACATCGTATATGAACATTTGTCCACCTAAGTACCTGAGGAATTGATGTCATGACGTGTCCACGAAGGTATCTCAGAGTCAGTGGACATAACCATTGAAACATGTATACGACATCGTCCGTGGTGCGATATGAACCATCAACCGGATTAGGACATTACCTAGTCTCATGAGCAAATCAAGAAGACATGGTCCATGAATAATAGGAAAAATGACTCATGTGATATAAAACTCAAGGATAGATTGTTATGATAATACTACGTATGTAGTTAAGAATTGTAGGCATAAACTAAATGGATCAAATATACATGGAAGGATCTATTAAGTCGATAATTACTGCACTTAAAACTTAATAAGGTTGATACAGTTGAAATGTTACTGACGAATAGAAAAATAATCGTAGGCAAAAGTTAGTTTTACATGACAATGTAGGTGGAAGCATTTGACAACGTTACAGCATCTCAAGTTGAGGTAATATCTAACTATGTGGTATATGTTAGTGTACATTTGCTGATCATTTTGTCTCAGGGATACAACGTCACTTCCACCAAGGATAACATAACGGATATATACAGATCATGCGACTAGATATCATTGTGAATTTACAAATCACAATGACCGCGGGTACACCGTCTATCATCTTCCACTAAGAAATTCGATCTAAAACTCAGATAAAATCTGGATCAATATACACGCTGCCCACAGCAATGTACTTGCAAACATTGGCTGGCAACGAATATCCGAAGCCTTTGTTAAATTATGCGTTTGCTAGTGCATATGATGTTGCTGATTCCACACGGGGGGGGTGGGGGTCAGGTGTGGGGGGAGTCCTGGGTGAGGGTCCCAGGTTTCGACCAATGTGAGGTGGAGGGGGGTGGTTCTGCACAACAGACATTCCTTAAACATTTACCCTGAAAAGAATAGGTGTCTATGGGGGATCGACATTGGCTGGTGGGACTATATGACTGGATTTAGTACAAACTCCAAAGGTGATACAATTCACACTTTTATTTAATTGAACAAACTGGGATGTTAGATGATTGTCCCCAAATGCCTAATAGTTGTACGAATCCAAAGGTAATCTCTTAACAATGATAACGACGTCAAGCGTTACCATTGACACAAATCCTCTGTGTGAAGCATAACTAAAGTCCAGCTGTCATCCGTTACGTTCGAGGGGTAAGAATAAATGCTGAGAGGTTGTCCACCATTACACACAGGATAGTGATGTTCACAAATCATGAAAGATTGTTACGGACATTTCTGAGGACAACTATTTCTGTACATCTTATATCAAATTAAGAAATAAAAAACAAAACATGCAGAAGATATGTACACTGGATTATTTGAATACTTGTATTACCCAAGGGTTTACACTGCTTTGTCTCAGTGCCGCCCCCTGCACTATGTATGTGCACGACTCTCCTTGTGGTTCCAAACGTGAACTTGACTGCTGTACTTTGGCGTCGATTTCCTGAATTATTATGATGTCATACCATTTAGACTATTATTTCGTGATCTATTAATATTGATTGTTATTACTCAAATTACTTGTTATTATTGTAGTTTTGATGAGTGAAAAAAGTATTTGGTTTCTTCAATGTTTAGAAACCTGTTCGTAAATATTATTATCTGTATTGAGATGACTGACTTTCCTGAAATGTTGTCTACCTCACACGGACTGAATATGATATGATTTCATTCTGACTTGAATGTTTTATTTTTATATAATATTTTGTCATTATTTCTTTATGGATAAAAATTTATGTCTAGATACTTTGGGACTTCGTGACTCTAATGCATTACATTCCATGTTGCTGCTGACCAGCATATCAGGTAAGCTTCTTTTAATTGGGAGGTCCTGCAATACACAAGAACCACACAGGCGCTGTGAAGTTGCTCAAAAACTGGAACATGCAAATTCATTCATAGCAGACAAGTTGGTGGTTTACGTTCACCTGCCTAAAGAAACGAACAAATAGGTTGCTGACTGAGGATAATCTTTATCTCTCAGGCATTAATATCTGACACGATTATCATTGGTTTTTCGCTATTACGAGAAAGTTCAATCAATATATCAAAAGTATACTTATGCAAGCACATGAACTCAGAGAAAATCATTGCTTCCACGTATATCTCGGTACATTGTTCTAAATATGTCTCTATAACCTTGTTCATTTAAGTTGTGAAAAAACGTTTTCACACAGTATTATCTCTAAACAGCTTATAATTTTTTATATCTGCCTCCACTCCCATAGTATTCTACGGCGGCCATTGGCTTCACCCAACCAAAAATTCCCCTCTGGTAGTAAAAACACCTAACGATTTATCATGTTTATTCTACTTCAAATACATCTTGGGAATCTAGAATAGGTAACTTGTTTATGTCATCTTTATTTTGTTTATAATACACAGGTATTTGTTTTTATCTTACTCTAGTATGTCTCTGATTGAAGATGGCAATATGTGATCTAATCATTATTGCTATTATTGTTAGTGAGTCTCTTTTAATCTAAATTCCTTCTAACCGCATATTGCTTTTATTCACTTTTTCTCGTTGCATTTTATTCTCTCACTTCATATACGGTTTATTCTTTTTTTGCTTCTTGTGCAAGCCATTTCAGTTTCACATTCTGCTTTTCATTCACTTCTATTACTCTAGACTTCACGTTTCTGCTTCATCTTCGTTTTGCCCTATGCTTTCTGTTCCTCCACATTTCTCGACTTCTTATCAGCTTCCTCTTTTGTTTTGCCATGGAATTTTTGTTCCTTCAATTCTCGCTTCTTATCAGCTCTTCCTCTTGTTTTGCTTTAGCCAGTTCAGCCATAGGCCATAAATCTCTAAGTGCGTTCAACCTTTCAAGGGAAATTTCTTTTTTCCACCATCTTTATAAAAGTTTATTACAAGTCGCCATATTCCTAACTGAGGTATTTCTTAGTTCAACTATTAGATATTAAGCCTAATGGCTGATTTGGGTACTGTGAACTCTACTAAGTCAATCAGTTACCTATATATACGCGTTACAAATTATGTGTAAGCCACATAATTAATTTATTTATACTAATCATTTTTATATCATGCCTTATCAGGCTTATACAAACTAGGGGTTAATGAGCCACTAGTGCAAAATACTGAAATTATTTCAGGTACAGTATGTATATTATTGTTTGCATAAATAATTATAAGTATTATATTATTATTTCTTTATTAATCTGAGTTATTGAGGAATTTTGGTCAGAAAACAGTACTAAACAAAAAGAATTACAAAGACATTATCACATCACCAGATCGAGTTACAAACAATCAAAATGAATGTACATAACTGAATAAAATTCTACACGAAAGTGCCAATGTTTACACAAAAAATCTGAAACTAGGTAAAGCACAACGATCTAAAAATAGACTATGGGACGAGGGACTATACAGTCTGGACAGTACATTTTCTCATGTTGATAAAATAAAGATAGCGTGGTTAGGTTTCACGAATACACAATTATGACAAACACCCTTGACTCAAAATTAAGTAAAAATGAAAATGAGGACAAGGTAAAAATACTCCGTGTTTATTACACAAACGTTACACACTAAACAACTAGTGCTTGATTAAAATTGGGTGCCAAAAACTGAGTATGCACGAAATATGTATTATACACAATGGATCTTTTGCAAATCGAAAAATTTATTCAATCAGTACCTAACAGAACGATCTTGGATTCTGCGTGTCAGACTCACATAAAGCATACAATTACAGACATTTCCAGGTTTCCCGCCTACTCCACGAATATTAGAAAATACTTATTCATATTCAAAACGTTGTACAGCATTCATATAGATAGGTTGAATAGACATGCCTGGAAAATAACCTTGCGTCACTTATAATTGTATTGAACCAAAAAATTGGACTTACACTGGCGTGATTCGAATATATCTCGAACAAACGCACTAGCAGGCGACGTCAGAAAAATCAGACTGATGGCTTGAATACGACATATGGCACTTGACTAAAAAAAAAAGGTTCCTTGAAAAGAATTGAGTATCGTTGGTGACTTGAATGGACCTTCGATATGTCTTTGATTGGAGTTTTCGGACCGGTTAGACACTTCTTGCTGGATAAAATTTTCATCGTCTTCGTCATTGACTCTGATGGCGCATGCGTAGTAGGCTTCGTATTTTTTATGCTATTTTCCAAACGTTGGAACAATATAGAAAGTTATTGACGATCATATTTGTAGGTACTTGAATAAAGTTTGTCTGTATCATGTATTGATCAATAATCGATCCCCACACTTATGAGGATGCCAAGGTGTTGATAGGCGGGTAGTTTTCTATTGTACACGTTTGCTGTAATATATTTATATTTGTTTATATTTGATTTTAGCAATCATGCTGGATGGATGTAATTCTGCGGAATGTGGAGTCTTCTCTGGTTAGAATCTCATCTCGACTCCATTGAATATACAGCTGGTTCAAGTTAAAGGCACCACAATTATACACCGTGTAATTATGATGTACGATCAATAGGACATTCATGGGCCTATATCAAAATTATCATAATACAGTGCAGTCTCCTGGAATTACCATTACGTTATCGTTCATAAAAGGTGATTGCATATATACACAAAGATGCAGTATGGGGAACACCGGTAGTTGGGAGGTTAGTGGAAAAACTAGAGTTCTTATGACATATATTAATTCTTTATAGAATTTACTCCCATGTGTCTCCTTCTTCAAGGAAGATTAATAATCAGTTGTGATGTTCATTACTGCAGCTGTTAATAAACCTATTAATCAGGGACCACCTTGGCCATTAGTTTAGGATGAAATTTCTGACTACAATTAATCACTCTTGGGAGTACATATGAATCACGTCTTGTTTTGGACAGATTCTAATCACTAAATCGGGGTCATGGACCCAAACTTTGTTATGGACCCTTAGTACACTCCGTACTACGTCATAACTATCCATTGTCGTCTTCTATCAAAATCGGCTTTATTCAATAAAAAATTACATTAGTGAAACAGCTCTTATGTTCGGCTTTCAATCAAATATGCTAGGCGCGTATACTTTAAAAAACTGGTAGCCACACAATTTTTAAGTGGGGCTCCAACTTATAACATTATATCATATATATATTTATTTTATATATTTATTTTTTTTATTATATATATATTTTAATCCTATATATTTTATTTATATATATATATTTATATATATTATAAATATGATATTATAATATATAAATATATTTTTATATATATTATATAAATGTTCGTAACTTACCTGTTATATTTGGGATGGACTTAGACATTAGTTGTAACATCTTCAAGATCGGTGACGTTGGACCTTTGGTTTAGGTCAAGTGTGAAGACGAATACTCATTTGATGAATATCAACTCTGGGTAAAACTTAGGTAGAATGGAATATGGACCTATTAATAAGAAGCCAACTTGTCCGAATGGAATAAAACGGGTGATTAAAATCTAGTTGGAATTGAGGTCACTACGAGACAAACCACGAATCTTTGATTCTCATCATACATCCATTTTATGTAACGTTTTATGTAAATAACAGTAAAGATGGACTCATTATATAGATATTTATAAAGGAAGAAGAAAAACAAACAACTCAAGAAGACTTAGTCACAAGTTTTAATTATACATCTTGGTATCTACTTTAAATTCATTGTGTTGAAGAAATTATATAAATTCGATTCTTTCTTCCATTTTACAAAATGTTGGTTTGTACACTTTCTGATTGTTATTGGTTTTTGCATTATGGACATTTCGTTTACCAACGTAGTTGACATTAATTTGATTTTGGTTCGATATCTAAATCACCTTGTTCATGTTGTTCGTAAAATGTGCATAACGATTTAATTTTTATTCAATTGTCTCTTACAGTATTTCATTTGGAAATCTCAGTGTGGGGGTTATCATGTAATTCACTATTATTTGGATAATGTTTGTTTGCATCACCACTACGCAACTATTGATGTTTACATGGGGGGACATCTTTACAGGGTAGACTACTAGTACGACGGCCTACATAAAATACAGTGAGAAAGTTATTGTGTTCCGTTTTTAAAGATTATGATGTAAAGTCTCTTGGAATATTGGATGATGTTACCACTCTACGACAAGTTGGAAAAATTTCTATAAAGTATTGCAGATGTGGTATAGAGTTTGGCTGGGACCTGTTGATCTTTATGCTATACTCATATAGTTGGGAAAGATATGTGTGAGTGTGGTGAAATTATGTCAGTCATCTGTCTGACAGTCTATACCATAATGTAAGTAGCAAATGATGATGACTTAACTAGTCTGGACGATTATACAGGTTTGATTCAAGTAGGCTTGCGATATTAAACTTTAGGTGGAACATTGCTTATGTTATTGGTTCTTATAATTATTTTACTTATTGGAAATATTGAAAGTAATATTAGGTGGGTGTTGTGATGTAATACATCAATTGATTTTCAGTTACTTTTTCACACATATGCATCTATTTTAAATTCCCATCCAGACGTATTAGTAAAACTTATTTTACGGCTTCATTGTTTGCACTTTAATTTTTTCAATAGATGTAATGTTGGGTCGTTCATAGATAATTATAATTAATGTGAGTACTAGAACTACCGATGTCCCACATATATGGTCTTAATTCTGAGTGCTGAATTTTCGTGTAGTGCATTACACATGTGATAGATCCTAGAAAGATTACGATGAAGTTCGACGCGTGATGAATTTGGTAGCGCACGAACTGATAACGTAAAAAGGCTTAGAATTATTTCAGTGAGTCTGTATTATCGGTTTACTCTCGGGGATATGTGGACTACCAAGGGACGTTAGTCTCATACCAGATAAATTATAATCACGTGTAGAGTTGTGGACATGTTCTGTGCAATAAAGCTTAGCCACTGCCAGATGTTTGAATAGTTTTGTAGGCGATTCGATATTAGGTTGTTACATAAGTCTGATCACATGTTTGCCGATATGTTAAAAAACAGCAACCAACCTACTAATGGTTATATGGTTAGTTTATCAAAGAGATCCCCTCACTACTTGTCACTTTCCCATTGATGTTAAAAAATATTATTAAATATATAATGGAGTATTGTTGTTATTTAACCTCAACTTTTCAGTCTACGTGGAGAAGAGATTTATGTCTGTATGGATAATTAAAATACAGTATTGAATCTTACAATATTACTTTATCCCTTTTTTCTCCATTGCTCATATCTTAGTGATCAATGTTCAATGTTATTATGTCTTACAGTTAATATATGTGAATTATTGCAAGGTCTGATCATGTCTGAGATTAGGTAACATAATGACTATTTATCAAGATCCTGATAAACTTTGAGATAGTTGTAATGCGTCTTTATGAAATCTACCACCTTAAGCTACGGTAATCCATATTTAGAATATGCATTGTAGATGTAAAATAGAAATAATAGATTACCTCGGTGTTTGTACTTACACATCCACGTAGCTATTGTCGAAATTTAGCCTGAGGCCGAGTGATAATATCATATTTGAATCACTTTCATATTCTAGGATTACATAGTATCCTGCCTCTAGTTTATGCAACAACTGTTTCAAGCCTTGTGATCAAGGTTACTAAATCCATATAGCCCTTTAGGATTAAACTGAAGTATTTGTGAATTACACTTGTATTGATAAGTTGTAAAGGTCCGACATCATATTACTGTTAGTATCATCTGGGGATATCTAATTTTTTTGACATGTATTGATGAAAACGTAGATACTACACCCAATTATTCTAATTAATATATTAGCCTTCGAACTTAGTACGGATCCTGAATACAATAGTTCTTTTGTGCAAATAATATAGTCGAGCAATAATTTTTTAATACGCGCTCAAGACTTTACTTCTTAACATAGTTGCAGACCAATGAAACTGTTTCCCTGAGCCATTTGTTACATTTGTATACTCACCTAATTTGTAACTATAAGATATATGTACATTTTATAATGTATTCGAATGTTTTAACATGTATTTAAATGTGGGATCATGTGAGAAACCTTTTTGAAGAGTTATTGAGGTCGAGATAGCCAAATTATATGTAATCATTAATCTGTCGTAATGTATTTTTATAAGTATTTACTTGGGCACACAGTTCTACAAGTACAATGTTATTGGTTGTATATTGATAACCTTTGGTGTATAATGTATACGAAATTAGATATCTGATGTTACCTATCGTGGTCAGAGTTCATGTGAAGTATATGTCTAACTTGTAGTTGAGTAGGTTAAACTCTCATCCAGATTTATTACGTAGAAGGACTTCTATATATCAGTTTACAATAATAGTTTACATGTCATAATTGATAGAAACATTATTAGTGGTACCATTTTGATTGTGAGATTACGTTATGCTGCATTATTATTGAATCGCGAATACTTGGAAAAATCTACCAACTTATATGGGATACCGAGTAGACGTATGGGTTTGAACAACTTACACAAGTTTCACACTATATTGTTAGCATGTTTATCATAAGCTATAATCTGTAGCTTTCTTTAAAACATATTTGTTACCCATTTGGATTTCAGAGTATTTTAATTAATTTACATTTAATTATTTTATTAAAGTTTATCTAGATTGTCTGTGTTATTCAATAAAACCTTAGTAATACTTGGGTCTACATAATACCACAAAGAAACAGGATGCTTACTACGTAAAGATAATTGTATAAGATTAGCACTTGAGGTTTTACAGCGCGATCAATACTGGTCCTACACATACATTCGACCAAACATTAATGTATACTATATTAATACATATAGTTGGATATCACATGAAATTAGTCTGAATAGACAATTTTCCATTAATAATTAAAGTTAATGACTAGTTTTTATTTTCATCATGGGCCACTCTCACTACGATTTTTAATAATATCTGTACTTTTCGTTCCCTAAGTAATTAATTGTGGATTACCACTAAATTCTTAAAAGATCATGTATACTATGAACATAAATTGGTAATTATCGTATCTGTAAGTACTATATGTGCATCTTATGCTGTACGAGGATAACACTACATTGGCTTCGTTGAATGCTAAATAAAATACATAATATTCAAATAATCGCCGCATTTTACTTTAACAGGACCCCAGATATAAATCACTGCTATCGATTTTCGAGATCTTTTATATATATATGGTGTCTTCGACCAATCATAACAAAACTCACGCCACTTATCCTACAATATGTGCATCTGGGGAACGTGATTTCCAGATACAGGCATATTTAAACATGACATAATTCTACGATGCGACAGCTACCTCAATTATTATTACTGTAAATTAACCACGATTGCAAGGTTAATTGAAGTCCTTGTACTCCAACTTGCCACATGGAATGTAAATTATGTGTGATTAAATTATATTTATTTATATATTTTAGGGATTACTGACAATATAACTTGAACAATAAAATTAAGTCCTTGGTGTTTACACGTTTAAGACAGTGGGAACACTTCTAGATAAATCTGGCATCATTCGGTTGTTTACAAATGAATGTGATGGATTTTTCATCGGCCCGACTCTTTGTTCAGAGTGCAGTCCTGCACGGGTGATATTTTAGTACTCCAATTGGTTTTACAACTGGTACAGGTGTTGAGGAAATAATATTAATTATGTTTTTCTGGTATACGCCACTGTTGGCTGATAATAAATTAGTATCCCGGATTTGGGTATAGTACAGTAATTATCTTGCTTACACGTACATATCAGTATCTTGCTTGTACACACTTACCCATGGAAATGGAAAAAGGAAAGAAACTAATAAATAGACCGCATTGGTTCGTCCAAACTTTTGTTCAGGTCCATGATATTCAGAATAAAAATACTCCACGAATCACTTTTTACGGTCTATTCCAAAAAAGAAATGGTTTAAGGCTTGAGCGCTAGATATTCTTCTCATTGTATGAGTATAACGACGTATTGATGGGTTTTAGATAACAGTTTGTATATATATCATTAAAAGTTTCACATTGATCTCTAATGCATTATTTTCACGCGCTCTTGTGTGGAGGCAAAAAATTTCAGATAGCTAGACCGGTATCAAGATGAAAGACTTCCGTGTTTCGAGTCTTCCTAGGGTTTCTCGTCTGAAGTATTTGACCGACATACAAATGATAATTTCTGTTCACTAGACGGTTTCTACCTTGCAGGATGCGTGTTCCAGTATCAAAGTAAGTACTTTTTGGGGATTTTTGGATTTCCCTGAGCATACTCAAAAGTTGTTCTGCGCGTCGCTCCTTCATTTGCTGGTCTGCTGATCAGGTATTATTGAATTTGTCAGATGAGCTCGCGTGATGTAGAAACGAAGTAAAACAAATCGCCCTGATTGCTTCCTGTTTTGAGCGACATGTCACTAAGATTGTTAAACACAAGCGTTGGGCATAGTGTTTACTATGAAAAGAAGGTGTGGACAAAATGGTACTATTGCAAGACAGTAGGTAAGGTGCATGTTTTGCTAGCATAATCATGGAGAGCAGCTATAAGGGCTCAATAAGCTGTCAAGATTACTGTGTGGTTCTTTTTCACAGTATACGTCACACCTTGAATACTTACTTGGGACGTGTTACCGCCAACCAAGATCTTGTAACCAGGTTGAGAGAAACCAGTCATAGACATCTATCAAAGAAACCCACTTTGGCTGGAGCAGAAAGCAAACCGACACCCTTAACTAGCAGGACTAAGTACCACATTCAGAGCCGTCCATGTGGCTCATTAATGAAAATTTTCACAAAACCATAACCAGATCAATTCAGCTGTTGTGAATCCTTAAAAGGCTAAAAACGTTTCCATCAACCTCGGTATCGTATTTTTACCCTGTTAAATATTATTGATTTATTTTATTCTCATTTTTATCTGAATTTTACAATAATTTATTTGTTGGATTTGATCATTTTTGACTTGTGAACGGACACCGGTATGTCTAAGTCATTTTTAGATACACACTTTAAATAGAGCAATTGAAGTTATCATTTTTTTGGCAATTTAAAATATGTTAGGGGCTATTAGCAAACTTGTCTAACCGTCTATTCTCCGACATAGAAGGTTCCTGGGTAAGTTCATAAAGTTCTCATTACAAGCCTTGCTAATATCAGATTGACGGTGCTTAATTTCTTAAAATACTCTTATGATGCTCCACTATCTTTCTTTCAATTTCAAATCTCTGGCTAGGAGTAATCTTGAAGCGAAAGGTAGTTACCTTTGAAAGTCCCTCAGTAGATGCTCTGAATGTTTGGCCTACTGTTTAGACCATCATGCAGAGGAAGGGGAGAAATCATCCGTGACAGTTTCAAACAGGTAATAAACTGTGATAAAAAACATTAATCTAATGTGCTGATGCGCGAGAGGACACCTGTCGCATACAGGGAATATAGCATACTGACGTAAAAACTCATATTGTCTAAGGTTTAGACTTATTTTAAACGGAGATTACCCCTCGAGTAATAGCGGGCGTTGGTTTAAAAAATTAAAAAAAATATATATATCTAGTGTGAACAAAAGATAACATCAGAAAACTGATTAGGGTTGATAATCACCATGATATCGCAGTAGTGAACGTAATACATTGACCAGATCCCTATCATCAAATTATCGAGAGAACGAACAAACCAATTCATGAATAACAGACCACAGGACCAGGTATATTAGGTTAAGTTAGATTTATTTTAATAAGAGGGACCCAAACCCCACCACACCCTTTTTTACTGATGATAATGCCCTGTGTAAGGGGTTAAGTAACTCAGGACTCTCGGTCTCACCTTAGTTATCGAAAGAGTTATCAAATGAAAGCTCCACCAATAAATAAATTAGTAAACGATGACGTAGGATTTTATTCATTAAAAATGTTTTGTTAGAATATGACCGATTCGCCGACGATATTTAGCGTTTTGGTGAATATTAACAATCATTACCACTTAGCGGGATTAAGAGCCTCATTGCGAGTTCTTAGTTAGAGTCAATTATAGTTAGGCACTGAAAATAGGTTACCTCTTTTCTCCTTTTTTTAAGGGGATAGGGTTTCTTATAATATAATCTCACGATGGTCTTGCTTTCTTACTAAGTTGCTTTGTTGTTCTGCTTGACTCAGAAAGTATGAACAGCAAATTACTGAAGTCTGGTCAATGAAGATATTGATTGATAAGCTGGTAGGAGGGCAATGTTATAGTTTCAAGTACACAGGTCAGCACTGCAAAACTTTCTGCAAATCTCAAACTAACATCATCAACAGGTATTTGATTTTTGCATCATCATTACCTTTTTTTGTTCCTTGTGTAAACTTGAACGTTTTACACTGTACTGGGGCACCTTATAAGAAAGGAAGCCATTGGCCACTCCAAAAGTATTGGCTTTCTGGTGCCAGAGCGCTGATTGATGTAGCAATTTATTCATTTACCTACATGAGGTTATCCATCTTGTTGACACAAACATCATATTTTCACACCTCTTAAGGATTGCGGATGAGGAAGCATGTTCTACTATTTCCTTTCTTTGTCCTCATCACGACCAGCGGGAAAAAACAACATTAAAATGGATCTTCTAGTTGCCCCGAACTACGGTGGTGCTTGAGAAGCCCAAGTTCTAATTTTGTTAACTAGCTCATTGACCTGCCAGTTCAAGGCAGTCAGGCCTGCATATATAGGACACGGCTGTTTTGTTATTTTTATTGAAAGGGTGTGTCTGGTTGTCTCGGGATTGCATCCCTGCTTGTGCTGTCATGTGGTCCAACAATGGCCAAAAATTCAAGTGCTATCTATTGGGTATTCGAAGTATCTACTTCACCCAACCTTTACTACTTAGTAGAATTGGAATAAATAGAAGGATGTGATGCTTCTATCTTGAGTTAGTGTTTCACATGATATTCAGGAAAAGATAGAACAGTGCTGAAATGTGGCTTAGCAAAAAGTTAACCTTATTATATGCACGCTGCCTTTTGTAAAGAGACAATTACGTGTTTTTATTTAGCTCTTTCAAGTCCCCAACTGATTAACAGTAAAATGCATACTTTATTAGCCTCGTTATCTATGGAAAAATAAACTAGTCTTCGTGTGTGCAGATATCTCTGTAATAATTAAATCAACTTTGTATTTGTAAAAACACTCTATATCAAAGATTAATGATCAATTATCTTTTAACACAAAGGTAAAAATAAATAAATGATTGATGGGTTAATATTGTTTCTTCACCTCGACCACTTTGAGGAAATGCATTGTTTAAGTGTTCATCATGTTCATGTGTTTGATAAGTTTAACTTGCTGTCAGAAGATTGTTTGAAGTGTTTCCTGTTCGGCTGCTGACTGATCACGTCGATTACAATGGTTGTGGCGAGGGCACGTCCCGAAACCAATGAGTGCTGGGGTAACCGCATCTGGGTTTCATATTGGGAGTATCTTCACCGGAACGTTGTTAGGTAGGCGTATCGTGTCGATAAAAGCTATGAATACACACATTTGGTATCTGTTAGACTGGTGCAACAAATGGTCTATGTAGAATCGTACCACGTACTTTTAGAGGAAAACAAAGGCCTTTGCTAGTTTTATGTTCTCTGTTACTATAATCAGGCGCATTCCCGCTGTTCTTTGAAGACGGGTTCGTTCAGAGAAGTATTAGAATACTGGATCTCTGATGTCCATGGTTGTCTTGGTTCATTGAAACCACAGTCACACTTCAGCATGCGTTTAGAAACGTACATTGACATATTGAAAACAGTTATTATAATGTAATAAGGAATGGTGATCCACGTTTCAAATATGATTAGAACTTTCCTATTTACAAAAAATTAGGAACTGGCCTCCTTTTTAATATGCATCAATGTACAAGACATTAAAGGCTCTCATCAGCGGGCCTTGTCTGATCAAGTAGGTTCGTAAGTCTTGTAGACTAGTATACAAATGTCCGTCATCACATGCTTGAATTAATATTTAAATTTTATATCATATACATTAATCTTTCTATAATATTCAGCTCTGTCGTGTCCTAAAAAAACATACATCATCTGACTAGGATACAATTGCGTCCTCTGAATTGACTAAAATCACTGGACTGAGCTGAATCATACACCAATAAATAACAAAGTACTTCAATTTACTATATTTTTTTTGTAAAACATTGTTTTCTTTTTCTTTTTTTTTTATTAGTTGATTAAATTATTACACATGTTTGTGCCGAATGGAGGCAATTTAACACGCAAGGTGTGGAGAAACAGTGTATACTGCAAACCCAATGTCTATCAAAACAGCTCCAAACACTTTAACATAATAATGAGGTCATAAGCAGTAGTCAGTCAACATGTAACATAAACAATGCATATATACCAACATTCATTCACCGTCCAGTAAGTCATAAACTCCTACTGTACATGTCACCTTAGTCAAAGAATGTTAATCAAATAAACATTAATGTTAAGTGCATGAATTAATCAATATTAATCAGTAGAGAAATATATAAGAGGCAGACAATAAGCACATACAAAGTGTATGACTGCGACATTATGTCAATATATGTGTTTTGTATTTAATAACTGCTGTGTCAACTTGTATCATATAATAATATGACCAATTAATTAATAAATAATTATCATAGTAAGGCGCAATGCGCTCAAATATCTTAACACCTTAAATGTCAAACGCAGTGAATATTATGTGCCAAGAGATCACTTTGAATAGGCACAGTTCATTTCATTTCATAATCGGAACCTCTTCTACTCCGCAAAACGAGGTGTAGAGGTGACCCAAAGAGCACAAGGCTCCTGGGCAAAATATGTAATCAAAGTATCTGGCAAACAGGTGATTAGCCCATTTAATAGGCACAGTTAATTAGTTTATTTTCGTCATGTAAGGAGAAATGGTGATCTTTCGCATAGGCTTGAAGCCATTTCACGTGCAAAGTCCTGTAAAGCATGAAGTTTTCTGTAGAATCAATTAGTCAATCTTGTTTATGATTGTAGTCCAAACAATCATTAGTAGACCGAAAAAATGTACACTCGAGAATCCTGACGCAAATTCACGCAGAATAGTTCAGCATATCATAGTGTGGTTATCTCCCTTGGAAATCTTGTATGGGTTTCAAATAATGAGTTATGTCCCTTTTGAAACCAAATTGATACAGAAAGTTATATCTTGACAACTTGTAAAAACGATCTCGAATTGAATGTTCTGGAACTGTTTGTAGAAAAGTTTCCTATTACACCTGACGTAGAGCAGACAGTTCAAATGTCGGTGTAATGTGAGTCTATACAATGATATGAGACAAACGATATCCTACTCGACTTGATCCCAATTCCAACAGCATGATCGTGTGCCTTAGCGGGTAGCGTTGTTATGATAAAACCTTGAAAGAACGCACCTTTTTGATAATTGAAGCACTGTTTGATAAGGCGAAAAGTCCTCAGCACAGGCGATTTGAGTGTAAACATGGATGTTTAGCATGCTGTTGATTTGTAGCTCTGGGGTTTAAACGGAAGACGGGGAGCCTTTCATGCAGCGGGACAATACGTCTGCCACCATATTAATATTCCTCTTTATCGCTCTTGGCATCGACCCTGAGATTGAAAGGTAGGCGAATGTCAGGTAAACGTAGTAAGGGCGATTTGGAAAATGCACATTTAATAACGTTTAGAGACTCATTACAGCATTACAGACATGGGACCATACTACCTTCTTTGCCGCGTCCTTCTTCAGCAACGCGGACAACAGTGAGGTAACATCACTGAAAAGATTGCAGTGGGTTAGAAATATGATCTGTATGCTTAGAAGTCACAGCAAGAAAAAAGGAAACATCCTTCCAATTGAGCAGTATTTTCATTTTCCTTATCAATATCAGTTATGAGATCTTAAGTTTCCTCACCTAAAAGCTATGAGTTGTTGATTTATAAAGCAATTTCACATCAAGACAATAGTCTTGAAAGCAAACTCCGTTGTCATGGTCCACAACCATGCGTGCATCGCTTTGTGAATAAAAATAAATAAGTGCTTCCCTATTATGAACACTGTCGCTGGGCAGAAGACGTACAAACTTTACGTCAGCCGTGAATTGAAAAAATTCACCCAGTGCCCGCCATGTAGTGTCAGGTGGTAAATTTCGCACTAGAACGGTGCGTGAATACGCACCATTACCACCATAAGGCATTCTATTCTCCCGAAACCGTGAACAAGGGTGGTAAACACCTTTTTGCCCATGAGTAACATGGTTATGTTTATTTGCAGTGGGAGCAATATCCTTAATGTAAGGTGCGTCATACTGGCTGGACTGAGTATGACACTTATCTCTATTTATGCCTGTAGGTTTGAAGCATTCCTTAGAAGGCAACTTTATATGCATAGTGAGGCATTTTCCTCTAGATGCACTGGTATTAGATTGAATAGGCAAGGTCTTTTCATCGTTCGTATTATTAGTAACAAGTGGCATTACATGACCTCCATCAGTAACTTTAGTGTCATCTTTTTGAACCTTATCAATACTCCTAAGAGTAGATACACTGTGAGCATGCAGTTTACACAGTGTATACTGCACCGTACTAACATCAGCATTTACTGGCTTTTGACGACTAGAGGATACATTTTTCCCTGTGTCCATATGCTGATCCGCCAAACGGTTTGTCATAATGATTTTACTGCTGCTGGCATGACGCCAGGACCCACTCCTAGAAGAGGCAGTATTATTGGGACCAGAGACACTGGTATGTGACTGCTGTCGAGGGAAGTTGTACCTGCCTCGACAAGATACCTTCACTCTCTCATGTTGTGGCACCCTGATTTTACCACACTTGGTACTGCTAGAATGTTGTATTAGAGATTTTTCATATCTCATGTTCAACAATATATCTTTGTTCAAAACAATATCTATCAACCCATCAACCCTTTTCCTTGCCTTAGCAATTTCCGAGTCTTTTAGTGAAATTCCTTTACTTTGCAACTTATTCACCTTCGTCAGGTTTTCATTTTTACTCCTCTCCTCCATGAGTAATTTTTCAATATTCACCAGTTTTTCCTGAGTCAATTTTTCTTGTTGACACAGAAGGTTTCTGAGTTCTTGATTAGCCAAATCAAGTTCTGCTACTTTTTTATCCAAACCTTTCATGTTCTGGTTTATCATGTATTGCATATTAATCTTCTCTTTCAAAAGAGCAACCTCAGATGTCAGGCTCTGAATCTGAGTAACATGTGTATTGCAATCTATCTGCAAAATAGTATTAGTAGTAATAGGTTTATTTTCATTGACACTCTCTTCTTCGAAAAATATGTTCATTAATGAGCTCACCTCATTAACTGACTTCCTTCCCTCAATATCACTGATATCATCATCCATATTTCTTAAATTTACCTGAGATTTTTGCACTTTTAATTTATCAAGTTCAAACTCAGCCAATTTGATTTCTTGAGCATGTTTTAGCTCAGAATGAGCATAGGCTAATTTTTCCTTTTCATAAGCCAACTCCTGAGCTCTCCTTTCTTTTTCTGATTCTTCCCGTCTATTTTCTCTTTCTTCTTGTCTTCTTTTTTCTTCTAATTCTTCTTGTCTTCTTTTTTTCTCTAATTCTTCTTGTCTTCTTTTATTTTCCATTTCCTCCTGTCTTCTCTCTTTCTCTTCTTGTCTTTTGATTTCCTTGTCAATATATTCTTGCAAGGCAGGTCCCTCCAGACCACAATCTTTTCCAACCTTTACTATATCTTTCAAGGTTGCTATGGTTACTCTTAATGTGCTTTCTCAATAGCAACAGATAAGGTAAATATATATGTATATTATTATTATTGTTTTCTGAATAATATTTAAAATCTATAATATCACTTCAAATTCAATCACTTGATGAATTAATAATGGTAAGATGCAGAATGTTAAGTAATGGAGCAAAAAGAATGTTACAAACAGTAGACAAAGTTACAGCAATCAGAGCCGAAAAGAAGCAAATACAAATGTGGAAAACTAAGGCAGAAATGACATAAATTGAACAATATGGCCCTATAAACAAATAGTACAAGACATGACGATTTTTTTCTTACAACATGAATAACATATATGAAATCAGAGATAGCAAGGTAAGAAAACGATTTTACAAACAAAAATTGAGCAAAACTGAGGAAAATTTTACAAAACTGGAGTACAATTACAAAATAACAGTTAACCAGACATCACTGCTAACGTACATAGGCTATGATTATTTCAGTAGCAGCAGATATACGCAGCGATGAAATACCGGCCCCGCTATGTGAAACAATCACCTACCAAACCCTACGGACACGCTTATGATTCCATCGACCAGAAACGGTATAAATGGAAGCATAAGTCCCGCCTACCTACCACCCACAGACTAGATACAACATGACATTGAATACATAAAACATAAAGCTGAAAAATTGGCGGCAATTAAGATACTGTATGTCACAATATGTATGAGTCTGATAAACGTTACTTATCTTATGCCTGGCCCAAAATCCTCCTAGTTCCACGGCTGTTCCTAGCAGCACAGATGCGAACAGGAATCAAGACCTCTCACTAGGCCTAGAAACAGAAAACAGCTGACTCGATTCAAAATCCACTTGATTGCTCGACGTCAGAAAAATTCGCCATCTTCGGCAGAAAATAGATGCAAACTTGCGTCTAATGATGCAGCTGTGATAAACTTGATAACTTGCAAACTTTTGGAACTTGCGCAATGAAGAACTGTAGTGTAGGAAATGTTTTCCCGGCCTTCTCATACTCTGGACTTGTTAGCAGATGATAGGTACGCCATTTTGAAAAACTTGATCGAAGTACAACTTTTAAGCCTGGTTGGCTTGTAATAAGGAGAAATGTCCTAATACTGCCGGTTTAAGGCTCCAAATAGTTGCAAATCAACGGCTTGACTTTCCCAAAATGAAACGACCGGCTTGGCTCCCCAAATGTAGCGGGTTCGTTTCAGAGTAGAAGTAGATACTGGACTCTGATGTCCATGGTGTCTAGGGTTATTGAACCACAGTCCATTCAGCAGCGTTCTAAGAAACGTACTTGACAATTGAAACAGTATAAAACTGAATAATGCCTGGTGAACGTTTCACACATGTAGAATTTAATTACAATGACTGGCTCCTTTTTAAATGCATCAATGTACAAGACATAAGCTCTCATCAGCCTGTCTATAAGTAGGTCTAACGTCTTGTAGACTAGTATACAATGTCCGTCATCATGCTGAAATATTTAATATTAACATATACTTTCCTTCCACATTCCTTCAGCTCTGACGTGTCCATATAACATACAATCAGACTAGGTTCTATCTCGTAGACTACCTAGCTGACATACACTTATAAAACCAGTACTTCAAGTACATACCCAGGAGCACAGAATACACAGCATTCTCACAATGGAGACACGGTGACGAGATCCTCAGAACCGTCATAGCCCACAAAACCACGTCCGCTCGGAAAATACCCATACAATCGTGACGTCCTTCCTGTGTTGTCGTAACAAAGATTAATAAATAGGAAATCAGCCCAACAAACAAAGTTTGAGGGCGACCGAAAATGGTGTTATGAAAAGAGTCATAACAATTTCCTATCCTGTGCCATCTTTATCTCTGTCATTCCAGTCTGCAGTTCTCTTCTCCTCGTATTTGTCGGTCTCTTTCTCTAACTCTCTTACCTTGTGGATTCCAAAAACAAGGACTGCACTGTAATGCTACCAACAGGTTTCATGAGTGTGTGTCTGCGTCCTATCCACCGCCATTGTCTTCTCGTCTGTTGTTCCACTGGCACTTGTCTGCGTCTCGTCATTAGTTCCTCACAGGTGATGTCGGACTAATTAAATCCTTCTATTTCAACGCTTGCATCTATTTAATGAAAATCTGGCACCTTCTTTGTTGTTGTGTTTTTGTTGTTCTCAGCGTTTCAGAGCCATCTAACACACTGTCTTGACAACTGAGTTGGAATTTCTTATTTTTGTGTGTTCGGCTTGATGTCGTTCTATTTTCATATACATTCCACCCAAATTGAAGCTCTCCCAGTCTCCCGTTTTATCTTTCTTGCTTTCCGTGTACTCAGGATTCTACCGTTCTTTATGTGTTCCTGCAGAGTCCAGCCCATTTCTTGTCTTCATAATTACGCTAACAAGCAATGCTGGCTAAAGCCGTAGGTGCCAAGAGTGATATTGTCATAGACAAGCTACCCTTTTGCTTTCTCATCATTCGGTGGTCGGAGTTTCTAAGAGATATGGCGTCCGCCTCGAAGTACCGGGTTCGATTCTGGGTAGAGGGAATATAATTTATGGAAATATTTTTTCAGAATCAGTGGTCATGTCATACTCCCTCCTGGTCTCCTGGATAGTGCGATCAGATACCTAGCCTTCTCGGATAAGGATGAACAAAAAGGAGGTCCCATGTGTAAGTTGTGCACGTTAAAAATCTCACGGCGGTTGGAAATCGTAAAGAGTAGGCCTATCAGGCCGCTGCCCTGGCAACATTTAAAAATTAGAAACCCACCCACCACAAAAATATTTATAGAATGTGTGATTCATACACATATTGAGATTCTCGCTACAGGAGTTCGTGCACTGTGCTGAGATCCTCCTTGTGTGATCTAAGGTGAGAAAATCGGAGCACTGATGGAGTTGTCCGTGTGCAATGAAGATGGACATTAAAACCAAACCAAACTGTGGCGCCTCCTTCGCTGACATCTGTGGCGCCTCCTCTCTGTCCAAAGAGTATTGGTCCTTTGTTTAGGTAGCATGTACAGGTCTTCTAAGGGCTCAGATGAGGCACGGATCAGTACACATTTTCATTCATTCATAACCCTCCACTCCCAAAGGAGCATAGGCCTTCAACAAACACATGCCAAGACCTCCTGTCACGTGCCATCATCTCAAGTTCTTTCCACGTTCTCCTCGTCATTTTCACCTCTGTCTCCAGCTCTCTTCTCTATGTGCTTCTTGGTCTACCTCTGCTTCTCTTGCCCTGGGGGTTCCAGAACAAGGACTGCCTTGTAATGCTATCAACAGGTTTCCTCAGTGTGTGTCCTATCTATCGACATCGTCTTCTTCTCATCTCTTGTTCCACTGGCACTTGTCTAGTTCTTGTCATCAGTTCCACGTTGGTAACCTTGTCATACCATTTTAATCCCTCTATTCTACGCAAGCACCCATTTATGAAAGTCTGTAGCTTTTTGGTTGTTGTCTTTGTTGTTCTCCATGTCTCTGAGCCATACAATAGGACTGACATCACATTTGAGTTGAAGATTCTTATTTTCGTGTTGGATCCGATTTCTCTTGATCTCCATATATTTCCCAATGCAATGAAAGCTCCTCTTGCCTTTTGTATTCTTATTTTGATATCACTGTCTGTCCCTCCAACTTTGTCTATATTGCTGCCAAGATAAGTACACATTTTGAGATTCTCTTATTGTCTGGGAAGAGGTGTAACAAATATTTAACGTAAGGAAAGGCGTGTAAATAAATGTTAGGTGAGGTCCCCCTGTAAGCTGAGGCCCTTTGTGAGATGACCCCTGCTGGTCCCCTTTCTGAGCAAACGTGTTTATTATTTTTTTCTTTAACAGGATACTAATTATCATTAAGATAACGACGATGACCCCGATGACAACACTCATAGTGATAACGGTGATTACACTTTGACGACATTGACCTTTACCTTACTGACAACTGGCCAGCATAGGCTACCTAATGAATCGGATGGTTTCGGGGCTCCTCGGTGAAGTTCGCAATGTTCGAACGCTTGCTGCATTTTGACTCGGTTACAACCGGCTGGAACAAGGCAATTCTGGAGCAATGGGGAGAAATAAAATTAAGTTACTTGCATATAGCCTCCCCCCCCCCCCCCCCCCAAATAATGCGCGCGTACGCACCCCCCCTCTCTCTCTCTCTCTCTCTCTCTCTCTCTCTTCCTCGGCGCTTCCATTGCTTAACTGACAAGACATTGACTCCATAAATGCTGAAGAGACTGAAAATTCAATTGTCTTCCTGGCCAGACTCCACCTGAAATTCATGCACAGAGAAACGTTGGTAAGAAAGGCAAACATACTAAACTCTAGGTCCATGTCTGACACTTTCAGTCACTCACCATACCAAAGAAAACTCTTTTTTTTTTTTTAACAATTCGGAATAAAGTCGAACACGGCAGATATTGAAAATTACAAAACGTTCGACTAAAGACGACTGTGGCAGTGAAGAAGATAAGAGTTAAGGGCATGATAGCTAGAGGAAAATTCTGTGGTGCCCTCCCCCCTCCGGGGCCCTAAGCACATGCTTATTTTGCTTCATGGTTAATCCAGCCCTAGCCGTAGGGGAGTGCAGCGCTAGATACTTCACTATACTAGGTCTAGCTTTGAGAGGTGGGGGGGTGGGGTGGCCAGTGCTTTTCCTCGCTGCCTTTGTCTTCCCTAACTCAACAGCAGTCAAGAACCAATTTACAGCTAGGTTACAGCGTGGCTGTCGTGAATTATTCTAATCCCCATATATAAATTAAAACGTAAATGTAAAGCCTAACAAATAAATTTAATAAAAGGAAAGAAGAATGGTAAAGAACAGTGCTGTCACAATGACTGTACTCGAAATCCCCTTGTTTTCTACTTCGTCGGCAAATTGTAACGCTTTCACGTTGATAGTAAAAGCCTACTGTGTCGCGGCACGCTTTCTTCAATGAAACGTGTACTGTATTTCTTGGAAAAACCTTGAGATACGCAAGCTGATCAATTACCTAGATTTAATATTTCATTCATTCCATACACGGCGTAACTAAAAGACAGATGGACTAAAGGATAGAGAGAAGGGAGAGGCAGAAAGCAAGGACACATGCAACACTAAACACGCGTCGCGCGATACACAATTGCTGCCATCACGCGTGTAAGGCCACATGCACTAACTTTATTTCAAATCGACAGTGATAAAATTCACTACCCATACCAGAGTTAGGTTTTAAAATCCTGAAAAACGCTTATTGGGAATTATGACATTATACCGGTTTACGTTTGAAAACATGACAGTACCCAGACACCCTCAAGTTTGGAAGTGAGAAGGTAGTAACAGCACGACTATCCTGGAAGAAAATGCATATTGGCTCCATTAAATTCGCATATTTGGGTTCCTTAGGGTTTGCTGACAAAGAATATGTAAAACGTTACGCAAATAGTCTAGGAATTACCAAGTTATGGCCAAAATAAAATAGTGGGGGTGCCTGACAGCATGAAATCATTTCTGCTCATAAAATTTTTTTATAACGTGTTTGAAAAAACATTACGTTACGGAAATAGCCTACCATGTTAACTCCTATTTGATTGGAGCGCAACAAATGTAAGACTAAACACGATTGGTCGGGCTATAAATACTATCTTGTGTTGTCAGGGGAAACGTGAAAAGGGGTACTTTTTTGAAAAGATGTGTAGACATGGTTTGATTGGGTAGAGCTGCGAATATACTCAATTCAGAGCGTCTGTTCCTTGCCACATCTTGTAATAAACCTACTAAGAAGCAGTGCGTTGAGCACCAGTGTATATTTTTTTATAAAATAAAGCCTGGGACATCGGCAGATCGGAGTTGTGCTATATTCATTGCCAGTCAACGAAACTGTTTATTATTTCCATGAATTGTGGTAAGCTTGAAATATTCAATATCTTTTTTAATGAAAATTGAATGTAAATTGATAATTTATGTCTGTATATATGTGTAGTTCAGTAGCGAACATGATGTAAAGCCTATAGTGCTCCAGCCTGAACAGAAGGTGTCGGAGGAAAGTAAAACTGCATGGAATGGCCAAACAGTACACTGACACCTAGATTATTGACTAGAAAGAAATAATGCTGGAATTGCAGAGGCGTAGTAACCATTAGGGAGGGAAATACTGGTATAAAGTATTTCAGATGAAGCTGACAGTTGGCCTAACGCTCTGAACTCAATGTTTGTGATGTATTGTGCTCAGTGTAGAAATAGAGTATAAATTAGTTCTGACGTAGAAGGTACAACCTTCTTGTTTCAGGGACCGTGGTCTTAAAGTTATTGAGCAGCACCTGGTCAGAGCTTTGCTGAAGCCAGAGGTGGACAGCATACTCCTTGGTCCATATAGCAACCAGTGGGGTGGCTCCAGAACTCATTAAAGTAATCGAGCAGAGGAGTCTTTTACTGCAGTCATCACGAAAGATAAGAGAGTGTGGCCATGGAGCTCAACATTATGTACCCCATCTTAAAATGACATTGTAAAATAAAAATTAAGAGGGGAATTTAATTGTTTTAATACCAGGAACTGAGAACATCTCCAATACTAGTTCCAATAGAAACAAACTATTGAAGTCATGATGACAAATACCAACAGAGCTTGAACAAAACAAAACCAGTATTACCTCATATTACTACTACACAACTGACACACATAGGATACTATTAATAATATATGTCACTACAAGAATCATATTAATAAATTCTGTACATATAACTTGTAATTAAAATTGATTGTGATTCCTGGTTCCCTTTGTATTTGAATCAGGACACATATACATTCATGACAGCACTGAATACATATTGTTATTTGAAAAGTTATCAGTGACTCCTTTAAGATATCCTCGTAGAGTGTTTTATGTATGTGAGTGTCACAGTGTTGTCAAGTGTGGTGGAATAAATTAAATTGTTTATCTGTCTGTTGTTGTTATGACTTACACTTCATCATACACATACCCTAGACATATAACGTAGTCATCACACTATTCCAGAATAATTCTGACTGAGGTATACATATGTGGCAGCAAGTAAGGTTATCTATAATACACTACTCTTATTAGATATAGATACCTTCACAGCTGATCTCAGTCAGTACACTAAGTCCCCTATAAATATTTATAACATCCCACTTCACCACATATATTGGGGGCTCGCTCTCGGGATTTTGAATCTTTCCCTATTACAAATATTGGGGGTAATTCACTTCAGGGAATAATAAGAATTAAAAGGTATCCTTGGGTGAAAATAAATAAGGTTGAGCTCACAGTGCCTGTGTTGTCCTGAGTTAATTAGTCATAGATAAAATTGTTTAGTTACATATTTTAGACATTTATCTGTTAGACAATGGCCGACCTGGCAAAATTTCGATCTGCTGCTGTACAGACTGCGAAAGAGTTAGGAATGGACGGGCAAATTATGATTTCTTATGTCACTGCTGAATGTGACAAATATATTGAACGGGAAGAAAGAAGATTAGAAAAAGAGGCCGAAAGAAAATTAGAGGCTGAGACTAAGAGGTTGCAGATTGAGGCTGACAAAGAGGCTAAGAAATTGGAAGCAGAAGAAAGAAGATTGACTGCAGAGAGGGAAGCAGAAAAGGAGGAGAAGAGATTACAAAGGGAACATGAGTTACGACTAAGGGAGTTTGAGTTTCAAGGCCATGCTCCTGAAAATGGTGCCAGTCCCTTTGCCTCTGATGCCACTGCTAGCCAGGGAGCCTCAACCTCAGCTATGAATTTTCATTTAGATCATTTTGTTGAGAAAGACGATGATATAGAGAGCTATCTAAATAGGTATGAACTATTAGCTACCACATATGGGTTAGAGAGAGAAAGGTGGAGCTTAAAGTTATCTCAGGGACTTCGTGGGGCAGCTTATGAAGTTTTTGCAAAAATGAGCAGAAGTGATCAGGAAAATTATGACATGCTAAAGCAGGCTCTTTTTTTTTTAAGATATGAAAAGAATGCAGAATTTTATAGGAAAAAATTTAGGAATGCTAAACTACTGTCAGGTGAAACCTATCACCAGTTCTCTGCACGAATAGAGACATACTTGGAGAAATGGACTTCTCTGGGGAAAACCCAAGATCTTAAGGAAATGGTCCTTATAGAGCAATTAAGAGAGTCCATGGCTCCAGACCTGAGAAAGTTTCTCATGGAACAAGGTGCAGAGAGGCTGGGTGAGTTGCTAAATGTTGCTGAAAGGTATCAAGCAGCTCAAGCAGAGGTAACAGGTAATAAAAAGAAACAAGTGGATAACTTTAGGGCACCACAGAACTTTAATAAATTTGATCCTAGGGATCAAAACAAAGGTAAGCACCAGTTTGATAGGCCACGGTATGAAAATAAAAATAAATTCCCACAATTCGATGAAAGGAAATATGATGAAAGAAAATCTTTCAACCAAGGAAAAAGGTGGTGTAAGAATTGTAAGATGAACAATCATGACACTGACTATTGCAGAAGGAAACCTGTGTATATGGCCACCCTTCAGGTCAGGTCGACCTCAAGACAGGAGGAGGATATTATGTTGGATACCACTCCAGAAGAGATGAGGAAGGCACAGGCTGGGGATAAAACACTCAAGCCTTGTTTCAGAAAATTGTCAACTTGTCATACAACTCCAGGCAAGGGAGATTTTTACATGAAAAACAAGTTGATGTATAGGAAGACTGGAGCTAGATCCAAAGGTCAGGGACAGCTGGTACTTCCTAAAAGATATAGGGCAGACTTAATAAGGAGCCTACATGTGAAACCAGATGGGGACCATGAGAAGATAGGTACCATCATTCAAAAGGTGGCTCACAATTATTATTGGCCCAAAGCAAGATGGGACATTGAGAATTTTGTAGAAAGGTGTAGCATAGCACATGAGGGAACACCCACAAGTGGGAACATTGATCAGGACCTGGACACGCCACGGGGCAAAATTAGGCCTGATAATAAAAAGAAAAATAGATTTGATAAAGTGGACCAAATGGAATGGGAAGCCCCTTTTCACGGACAAGCTTCACTTAACTGTTTTACAATGGCCACTATGCGGAGAGTGCAAAAAGATGTCTTACCCCAGGATAAGCCGAAAATCCCTCAATCGGACTTAAACAAACTGGAGGAAGAGGATGTAGAGAGGAAATCTCTCCTCAAGAATTTTAAGTGGGGAGAAAGCCCCAAAAGAAAAATTGGTAGCGGTCGTTTTATGCATGATAATTCTGGGAAGAAAAATCATCACTATAGAGCTTCGAGTGGAAGAGACCATACCGGTGCATGGACAAATAGGTCCACAAAATTAAAGGTCCATATGTAGCTTTGTTAAGAACGTGGACTGATGAAAAGGCAGAGGAAAACATTACATCTTCATACCAATATGTGAATGAGCTGACCACTCGTTTAAAAAACTGGCTGGAAACTTGCCAATGAAAATTTGAAACAAGCCAGGAAGAAACATGCTGCCTATTATAACAGGAAGGCGAAAGACAGAGATTTGGCTGTGGGAGAGAAGGTACTGCTTCTTCTCCCCGGGAGTCAGAATAAGTTACAGATTGGATGGCAAGGTCCATATACAGTTTTAGAGAAGGTGTCTAGAACAAATTATAAGATAGATAAGAAGGGGAAAGAAAAAATCTATCATGTGAATCTCCTGAAGAAATATTTGGAAAGAGAACATCAGGAAGAGACACACTTGTTGACCTTGTCCATCGCCATGGAGATGAAAAAGGAACCACTTTCATCATTTGAATATCCATTACACCCCTGTGAGACAGCAGCACAGGTGAAAATCAGTACACATTTAACGAAAACTCAGAAAGAGAGAGTGCAACAGGTTCTAAATAATCATGCAGAGGTGTTAACAGACCGACCAGGGCATACAAACCTATTGGAATATGATATGAAACTGATAGACCCCACACCTGTCTGTATGAAACCATATTCGATTCCGTTTGCTAAGGAGAAAGCTTTGAAGGAAGAGATAGACTATCTGTTGAAGGAAGGAATTATTTCACACAGTGAATCCTCATATAGTTCCGGTGTTGTACTCTTAAGGAAGCCCTCTGGAGAACATAGACTCTGTATAGATTACAGGAGACTGAATGCTATTACAGAAGGACAGGTGGATCCATTGCCGGATACAAATCAGCTGTTTGCCAGATTAAATAAAGCAAAATATTTCTCAAAAGTGGATCTGAGTAAAGGATACTATCAGATTCCAGTAAAGCCTGAGGTTAGACCATACCTAGCTTTTAGTACCTCAGAAGGACACTATGAGTTTAATAGATTGCCATTTGGATTGAAGAATGCGCCGAGTGTCTTCTCTAGAATGATGAGAAAATTATTGGACCCTCTGAATAATCCATATATAACAAATTTCATGGATGATATCCTTATAGCAACAGAAACATTTGAGGAACACATTGACTCTCTGAATATGCTGTTTAATCGACTTAGGGAAGCAAATTTAACAGCCCGACCAACCAAATGTTGCGTTGGATGTAAAGAATTGGAATTTTTGGGACACACAGTTTATCAGGGAAACATGACCCCTGACCCAAAGAATTTAGAGAAACTAAAGAAAGCCCCGAGACCACAAACCAAGAAGGACGTGAGATCCTTTGTCTCATTATGTGGTTTCTACCAGAAGTATATCAAAAACTTTAATTCCATATGTGCACCGTTAACTGATTTGACACGTAAAGGACATCCAGATCGCATTACATGGACACCACAATGTGAAATGGCTTACCAAGAATTGAAGGAAAAGCTCACAAGTAAACCTATTTTGAAATTACCTGACTTAAGTCAAGAATTCATTGTAAGAACGGATGCCAGTAATATTGGGTTAGGTGCAACTCTACTACAGAAATCAGATGCATTGGATGGGGAATTAAGCCCAGTGGCATATGCTAGCAGAAAGTTGAATAAAGCTGAAATCAACTACTCAACTAGCGAAAAAGAATGTCTTGCAGTAATATGGGCAATAAAGAAATTCAATATTTATCTGTATGGGAAGGCATTTAAGTTGCAAACGGATCACAAACCTTTATCGTTTCTAGCCCAGGCTAGGCATGAGAACTCTAGGTTACTCCGATGGTCCTTACTTTTGGCTCCATATAATTTTAGCATTGAGTATATATCTGGAAAAACAAATTTGGGAGCGGATTTTTTAAGCCGCCATCCGTGTGATGAGAATCACCGTAAACCCCAGAAATAATAATAAATTTCTCTATGTGTATATAGAATAAAGGACTGACATATAATGTCTGTTTTAAGAGGGGAGATGTCGTGAATTATTCTAATCCCCATATATAAATTAAAACGTAAATGTAAAGCCTAACAAATAAATTTAATAAAAGGAAAGAAGAATGGTAAAGAACAGTGCTGTCACAATGACTGTACTCGAAATCCCCTTGTTTTCTACTTCGTCGGCAAATTGTAACGCTTTCACGTTGATAGTAAAAGCCTACTGTGTCGCGGCACGCTTTCTTCAATGAAACGTGTACTGTATTTCTTGGAAAAACCTTGAGATACGCAAGCTGATCAATGACCTAGATTTAATATTTCATTCATTCCATACACGGCGTAACTAAAAGACAGATGGACTAAAGGATAGAGAGAAGGGAGAGGCAGAAAGCAAGGACACATGCAACACTAAACACGCGTCGCGCGATACACAATTGCTGCCATCACGCGTGTAAGGCCACATGCACTAACTTTATTTCAAATCGACAGTGATAAAATTCACTACCCATACCAGAGTTAGGTTTTAAAATCCTGAAAAACGCTTATTGGGAATTATGACATTATACCGGTTTACGTTTGAAAACATGACAGTACCCAGACACCCTCAAGTTTGGAAGTGAGAAGGTAGTAACAGCACGACTATCCTAGAAGAAAATGCATATTGGCTCCATTAAATTCGTATATTTGGGTTCCTTAGGGTTTGCTGACAAAGAATATGTAAAACGTTACGCAAATAGTCTAGGAATTACCAAGTTATGGCCAAAATAAAATAGTGGGGGTGCCTGACAGCATGAAATCATTTCTGCTCATAAAATTTTTTTATAACGTGTTTGAAAAAACATTACGTTACGGAAATAGCCTACCATGTTAACTCCTATTTGATTGGAGCGCAACAAATGTAAGACTAAACACGATTGGTCGGGCTATAAATACTATCTTGTGTTGTCAGGGGAAACGTGAAAAGGGGTACTTTTTTTGAAAAGATGTGTAGACATGGTTTGATTGGGTAGAGCTGCGAATATACTCAATTCAGAGCGTCTGTTCCTTGCCACATCTTGTAATAAACCTACTAAGAAGCAGTGCGTTGAGCCCCAGTGTATATTTTTTATAAAATAAAGCCTGGGACATCGGCAGATCGGAGTTGTGCTATATTCATTGCCAGTCAACGAAACTGTTTATTATTTCCATGAATTGTGGTAAGCTTGAAATATTCAATATCTTTTAATGAAAATTGAATGTAAATTGATAATTTATGTCTGTATATATGTGTAGTTCAGTAGCGAACATGATGTAAAGCCTATAGTGCTCCAGCCTGAACAGAAGGTGTCGGAGGAAAGTAAAACTGCATGGAATGGCCAAACAGTACACTGACACCTAGATTATTGACTAGAAAGAAATAATGCTGGAATTGCAGAGGCGTAGTAACCATTAGGGAGGGAAATACTGGTATAAAGTATTTCAGATGAAGCTGACAGTTGGCCTAACGCTCTGAACTCAATGTTTGTGATGTATTGTGCTCAGTGTAGAAATAGAGTATAAATTAGTTCTGACGTAGAAGGTACAACCTTCTTGTTTCAGGGACCGTGGTCTTAAAGTTATTGAGCAGCACCTGGTCAGAGCTTTGCTGAAGCCAGAGGTGGACAGCATACTCCTTGGTCCATATAGCAACCAGTGGGGTGGCTCCAGAACTCATTAAAGTAATCGAGCAGAGGAGTCTTTTACTGCAGTCATCACGAAAGATAAGAGAGTGTGGCCATGGAGCTCAACATTATGTACCCCATCTTAAAATGACATTGTAAAATAAAATTAAGAGGGGAATTTAATTGTTTTAATACCAGGAACTGAGAACATCTCCAATACTAGTTCCAATAGAAACAAACTATTGAAGTCATGATGACAAATACCAACAGAGCTTGAACAAAACAAAACCAGTATTACCTCCTATTACTACTACACAACTGACACACATAGGATACTATTAATAATATATGTCACTACAAGAATCATATTAATAAATTCTGTACATATAACTTGTAATTAAAATTGATTGTGATTCCTGGTTCCCTTTGTATTTGAATCAGGACACATATACATTCATGACAGCACTGAATACATATTGTTATTTGAAAAGTTATCAGTGACTCCTTTAAGATATCCTCGTAGAGTGTTTTATGTATGTGAGTGTCACAGTGTTGTCAAGTGTGGTGGAATAAATTAAATTGTTTATCTGTCTGTTGTTGTTATGACTTACACTTCATCATACACATACCCTAGACATATAACGTAGTCATCACACTATTCCAGAATAATTCTGACTGAGGTATACATATGTGGCAGCAAGTAAGGTTATCTATAATACACTACTCTTATTAGATATAGATACCTTCACAGCTGATCTCAGTCAGTACACTAAGTCCCCTATAAATATTTATAACATCCCACTTCACCACAGTGGCATCACCGTGTTTCCAAAAAAAAAATACCTTTTACCGCGAGAGGCCAGCTCTCTAACCACTCTGCCAATTGGACGCTCGATTGACCATGAGACTGGCAAACTCATCGTGTAAAAGAAGTTGCCACAGAAAACACATCCGCAAGAGGCCGTGAACGTTTTTTTTTTTTGTTTGTGTGAGCTTCCCGCCGTAAGGGAACTAGTTGCAGGTGTGGTTCCATGTTCCACAAACAGCGAAAAGGACAATTAACGAGGATGACGACTGCTGTTGCAATGAAATATAATAACACTTGTAAGGACGACGACAACTAAGGATCACTGATGAGAAGAGAAGCAGTCGACAACATCGTGAACACGGGAGGAAAAATGAGGACAAGAAAAGCACAGGAAGACAGATAGAAGGGATAATGAATTAGCCTGACACGACTGAAGTGAATAAAGGTGAAACGTGTGTCCGATTTCGCCCAAATATCTTTCGATCCGGACAGTAGGGGTTTTACTCATCGGCAATCTGGGCTTTTGTCTACGGCCTCGCACTTTTAGAGACCTAGTGCACAAATATTTGTTTGTCGATACAACTCGCTCCTTTAGTGGCATCGTGCACATTTGCTTGTCGACTTATTCAAGAAAAGTTTAGCTTTTTCTGCTGCTCATCTGTGGAATAATCTTCCACACCACTTAAAAAACACGCTTAGTCCATATTCATTCAATCACAGACTTTTCAAATACATCATGAGTGCAGATTATATGCCACCCTAATTTAGTTATGTTCCTAAATAATTACATAACATCATATGTAGGTTTTAAAGATAATTTTGTCCTGTTTAGTAATAATTATGATAAGGTACTGTAAATCTGTGTAACTGTTATTGTACTGTTACAATGTTGGGATTTTATTTTATTGTATATTATTGTTATTTAAGTATTATTTAAGATACATGTGGGAATAAATGGATTCAGTACTGAAGACGAGAGAAAGGAAGGGCAGAATGTTAGACGGGCCTGCGTGCCCAATTCTAAACCCTTTGAAAATAAAGTTCGTTCGTTCGTTCGATACAACTTGCTCTTTCAGTGGCCTCGCGCTCATTTGCTTGTCGGTAGAACTCGCTCTTTTAGGGGCCTCGGGTACAAATATTTGCTTCTCGGTACAACTCGCTCTTTTAAGGGGCTGTGACGAAATGGACGACCTCTTCGCGATCTCGGTTTCACTCCGACAGGATCAGAGACATATTTTGTACTGATTTTTATTTGTGTACTTTTAAAAGTACCAATTTCTTCTCAATATCGGATAAAGAGCAAGTAGTTTGTATGGTCAAACATTTGTGACACTCCTTGCAGATAATGTTTATCCCAGCCTGCGAGAAGCAACTAAATAAGATGAGCGCCGGCGTGTTTAGATTAAACCGCTGATAAGCGACTCGTTTGTTAACAAGATGGGCAAACACGGAGTTTTTGCGTACTCATACGACAGATAACGAGATTACTGTCTGTGTGACACATGTGGGCAGACAAGTGTGACATAAGCGCTTTCGGGTCATCCTTGATACACCAACATTACTTTTTGATAAAGTAATAAGTATTACAGCTTACCCGTGTTGTCATGTATGTCTACCGATCTGTCTGTGAGACTGTATGCAAGGCATCAGGTGTCCATATATGATAATACGTGACCTTTGCAGGCACGCAACTTATTTCACGTGGGACTATTTTGAAAATATCCCACCCGCCCAGCATGATTTGAAATGATTGGATCTTTCTGATTTGTTTCATAACAACACTGAGGGAGAATATAACCTGGCGTTTGTTCAAACCCACTTCACTGTGCAAAAATTGCTGTGAGACACGCTCGCCAGAAGAACCCAGACTTGCCAAGTTAGAATTCAAGAATTCCTTTCATCGGACTGAACCTTTTATTAGAGTATTCTAAAAGAATACATAAAACAGCCCAGGAAATCTCTAGCATTGTAACAAGGAAAACCAGGACTAAAGAAAACTAAAACACACGGAGTCAGAGAGGGAATCTATTGTCAAATTAAAATGCACCCCAGACGCGTGTAAGAGATCGACTCATCTCTTTTATTCATCTGAGCAACAAGTATGTAGCCAGGATTGGCGTAAGTTGTGATTTACATTTCATATTTTATTACTAACATGTGAACTAACATATATATGTATATAATACCATGTGAAGTTTAATGCGTGAAACTCGCTATTGGATGTCAAAGTCATTTGACGCTGGCAACCTCAGCATATAGAATGATGATTCATGAACCACCACTCATGGGCGGGTGATTGCTTTATTTATAGTTTCGTAAAGAGAACTAAAAGCATAAAGTAGTTCCAGGTTCCCTATGGAGCAGGGAGGGAAAGATGAAAGAAATAATGTATATTTTAAGTATAATACTTACATTTTCAAAGCAATGTAAATGTCCTTATAAACATAGTCACGTTAAAATTAATGTAAGCTTTCAAACTTAAGCCAGTGTAAATGTCTACGTGAAAATATTCATTTTAAAGTAATGGAAGTTTCAAACTTTTCAATCAGTGTAAAACATAAATCAAAACATATTCAATTTATATTGTGAACACTTTTCAATCAGTGGAGATGTATATGTAAACAGACTCTATATGTATTATTAACTCTTTTCATTTAAATATAAACCATGAAAGCTATTCTATTTAAATATAAAGGAAGTTTTATTTCGAGGGATTAAATTTAATTTTCATCGAGGGTAAAGTCTGAGTAATTAGGATGGTGGTATGGGAAGGTAGGAACCCATAACTATGGGGTGGAAAACGCCATACTCAGAAGAGCGTTTTGTTCTATTCTTTTACCATAGTTACTGGTGGTACCAGCAGAAAGTACTATCTCTGGAACAAGAAGGGAACCGTGGCCTAAGCTTTAAGACGAAGGACGCACGTGGTAGACTCCTTGACGTTTCTGGGAAACGAGCTACCCCCGACAACCTTGATCAGAGACGAGCGTGGGCAGAGTGAAAAATAACCAACCCATAAGAAGAAGCAGAACCGTCATTGGCAGCTAAGTTCAAATATATGCTGCCACTTGAACTTTTTGTAACATCTCACATTCCATAAAGACTGTGTAGATAACTTTTCTTGATCCATAACTATTCAAATTATTTTTCAACTGTTAAAACCTAAAGTGATTATTAAATTTTGTTATTTGTAATGTTACAAATTTAACTTCGATTTAATCATTTTAAAGTTACTTCATGTTTGTCTCAGTCAAATTACTACACACACTCTAAACAGAGCTATACTAAAATAATAGAATTCAACTGAGTAAATCAGGGGTGGGGGCTTAAACGAGCCGAACTTAACTCTTAGTATACGAGCGGCCTTCTAGAGAGGCCGATGATCGATCCCCGTCAATAGCGAAAATTTATAGCTGAATGCATGTTTCAAACCACTGATCAATTTAGTTACGTGCATGATGTAGGGGTTTCATTTCTTCACATTTTGATATATAACACTTATGTTATCTTTATAAATAAATTATTTATTGCAAAATCTGTAATGGTAGTCATGAAAGGCAGCTCGTATACTAAGAGTAAGAAGTTTTACCGTCATAAAAGCGTCGGCAAAATTACAGAGTTAACATACTCAGCCAAAGCAGTATTGTTCTCGCTTATTCCGAATATCTTGTGAAGTGTCATCACCCTTCTATCTACATCTCTGCCAAGAGTAATCTTGTGCGAAGGTAGATACCTTGGAAGCCTATACTAGATACTCTAGGGGAGGCAATACCGTCACAGGGGCCTCGCGCACAAATATTTGCTTGTTGCTACAGCTCGTTTTTTAGGGGACTAGCACACAAATGTTGATTCAGCTCGTTTTTTAGGGGACTAGCACACAAATATTTGCTTCTTGATACAGCTGGTTTTTTTAGGGGACTAACACACAAATATTTGCTTGTTGCTACAGCTGGTTTTTTAAGGGACTAGCACACAAATATTTGCTTGTTGATACACCTCGTTTTTAGGGGACTAGCACACAAATATTTGCTTGTTGATACAGCTCGTTTTTTAGGGGACTAGTACACAAATATTTGCTTGTTGATACAGCTCGTTTTTTAGGGGACTAGCACACAAATATTTGCTTGTTGATACACCTCGTTTTTAGGGGACTAGCACACAAATATTTGCTTGTTGATACAGCTCGTTTTTTAGGGGACTAGTACACAAATATTTGCTTGTTGATACACCTCGTTTTTAGGGGACTAGCACACAAATATTTGCTTGTTGATACAACTCGTTATCTTAGTGGCCTCACGCACAAATATTTGCTTGTCGATACAATAGGAAGTTAAATGAAAGGGGCCTCGCAAATTCACGCTTGCCTATGGTCTCGCATAACCTAATTCTGCCACTGGGTCCGGACACAGATACGGTTTTAAATAAGAAATTCAGTTACACAGTAATAAAGGGTAGGTTTAAGAATCCTAACCCTAATCCTTGCCCTAACCATAATGACGAGGGCGCCTTAACTGACCGTTGCATCGATAGACATTTGGGTTAAATCGGACACACATCCCACTAGTGTTGATTCAACCGCTTCACAACCTTGATTTTTGGATGAGCATGGTCGCCTACTGTTGTTGATGTCTGTCGTGAAACGAAGTGTAACCCACTACCTTGTTAATCACTATGTCGAGATACAGATTTGCTTCAACCAATCAACTTGCACCATTCACCAGTCTTTGAGACAGAATAAATTATACTGTTCACGCAGTTCACGCAAGATGGCGGCTAAAACTGAATAAAATTAGGCTGTATGAGACCAGGTACAAAACCGGAGGAAACCAATCATTTTGCTCCGCCAGGAACCAACCGAAAGCCTTGCTTAAGCATTTAGCTGCCTATATAATCGGGTGGATTTTATGCTAACCACGCAACGTTCACAACCACACCGTTCGTTTGACAGGTTCGTACATTGATAACCACACACAAGACACCAACGTCCTTCTCAGGACGCCACTACTCGAGAAAAGATCGCCTTATCGTCAAAATGCCCAGACATAAGCCACACGCTAAAAAGAGGAAGGTCTACACCAGCCCACCAGCGCAGAACAGCCAGGGTAATCACAATATCACAATCAATAATGACAGACAGCCAGAGAGCAAGACTGCCCCAAGTACTCGTGCCGGGACCGGCCCTTCTATAACTCCGGACACGACGGAGTTAGCTGTGACATGCGTCGACCCGACTGAGAGTCTGAGTGGCCCGATCCCTTGCCTAGATAAAGAAGACCCAGAACATAAAGAAATATGGAGAGCGTTACGACAGCTGGAGAAAAGAAAACAAGCGCTTCTATCCAGGCTGCACCCACCACACGTACCAGACTCGTCAGCAGAAACCCGGTCTATGACAGAGAAGCCGCACGATGCCGAGATGACACCTGACCCACCTGCAAGCACTATGAAGGAAGTGATAGAGGCAGATCCTCAACACAGACAGGTACAAGAGGAAGATGTCGCAGAGACCATTTTAGATGCACTTCGAAGACTTGAAGACGGAGACGAGTCCCTTAGGCTCGCTCTTCAAGAAGCAACAGTAGAAGTAGCCCCAGACGTGCTGGACATCGAAACCACTGAGAAGCAAGCTACCATTCCTGATCCTGAGGAAACAACAGCTGACAACTCAAGGGCTCAGACGCAAGATATCACACCGAATAACCAAGAACAAGATTCGAACCAAGCCTGTAGAAGGAAACAAAGACCAAACACTAAAAATACAAGCAACTCAGAAACGATACAGGAGAGGATTGTTAAGATCACCCAGACGTCAGGAAGTGAGGCCTCACTCAGGGCCCTACCCGACAACAAAGTGATCAACATCCTCGAGGTGATAACTGGACGGAGAGGTATCGCCAAAGTAGGGAGGCACGAAAAGGGAGTAGTGCTTTCTCTCAACAACACAGACAAAACAACCTCGCTGATGATCGAACTGGAATCTAGTCCAAAAGAAGTCCAGTTGCCCCACCAAATAAAAGTGGTGGTGGAGAAATACATAACAACAAAGAAGGTGGTCATCAGAGGGGTGGATTCCAGTTGTTCCGAAGCCGAGGTCCACAGACGCCTTCAGGATGAAAACGCAAATCTAAAAATCAAGCAGGTCGAGAGACTAAAAACCTGGGCCAAGAAAGATACCAATCTGATGATAGTTACGGTAGAGGGATCGACAAGACCCGAGAGACTGACGCTCGAAACCACAACCAAAAAGACAGAAGCCTATATCCCTCCGGTGATGCAGTGCTCCAACTGCCAGCAGTTCTCGCACACAAAGAAGACGTGCAGGAGGGATGCAGTCTGTCGATATTGTGCGGGTGGCCACCCATACCACGATTGTCCCAAGGCGAAGGAGGACAACAACTACAAAAAAACAATAAACTCAAACCGCACCTGTGCAAACTGCCTTGGAAACCATGGGGCTAGATACCGAGGCTGCCCGATGTTCCAGGAAACCAAGAGCATCCTGAAGGAAGCGGTTTCCAAAAACATCCCCTTCAAGGAGGCAAAACACAGAGTGGCTGCGGATGGTGCAGAAAAACAACGCACGATAGACAGACGACAGTTACACAAGCTGACCGCTGAAGTCAGAGAAATGAAAATGAAGCTGCGAATCGAAAAAAAACAGCAAGCAGGCCGCCGAAGAACCAACCGACAGTGGAGAAGATACGTTAAACATGCAGAACATAAAACACGTGATGGAAGAAATGAAAAGAATCCAGCAACAAGTAGAAACAGATGTCAAGAAACTGAAAGAGCTGACAGAAGAAAACACAAAAATACTCAAAAGAATAGAAGCAGAAAGAATAGCCATTGAGAAAATATCATCAAACAGCACTCGAGAAACTAAAACGAACAACCAAGCAGTAAAAGAAATCATCCAAGAAACGCTAGAACAGCTACTACCTACGATAATTGAAAAAGCACTGTCACAGATACAGGAGAGCAAGAAGACAAAAGCAACAGAAACTATGAGCGTAGGAATACACAAAACAAAACGAGCCAGATAGTTGAGGCAGGACATAAAAAACACCATGAGCGCGACACGGCACCACGAACGGACAAAGAGGAACCCAGACAGCCAGCTAATGGTCCTTTTCAGGACCGATCACCTCCAGGACTACGAACGAGATACCAGTGAAGACGATAACACCCTATATACCCCAATTATAACCAAACTTTCAGGTTGAACAGGGTATTACAGCAGCATAGTAGACGAAAACAACAACAACTAACCACGCAACCCCGAACTTGACGCCAGAGATACTGACTGAAGAGGAAGAACCTGTCACTTTGATTTAGTGCTTACCTGAGGGCATCGACCTGCAACCTACTTCACTAAGTCGCATCAAAACCTGGCCAGTTTAAAATCTTAGGAGGGTAAATATATTTGCGATAACCCTTAGAAAAATAGGCTTCAGCAGGCATATAATGTTGGTATTTGTTGTGTGTCATTATACTACCTACACCTGTACATATTTAATATATTTTGGGTTCCCTATGAATGTATATGATTGAATAGACGAAGACTAATAGGACTCATAACTCCATCTATTGTCAGTCTATAACTTCAGTCTATTGTCTCTGATAACTCCAAACTGCAATATAACCAAAACATTATACTCCTGAGAGACAGTTAGTGAACATAAGTCAGAAATATTGTTAAGAGGACCTATAATAATAGTTTACACAGCTCATGTTTAGTAGAAGTATAGACATACTTGGTCAAGAGGGCGTGGTATAGTATGAGGGTGGTATAGGATCAGCCTAGGTGTACATATTTTTGGATTTTATATTAATTGTATGTGAAATTTTATAGTTTATGGGATGTAGTCATGTATATAAAATGTGATTTCAGTATTGAACTCTATACTCTATTGATGTAATCCATGTATTAGTTTATCAGAAAGGACAATGTTTTTGACATAGTAGGGGACACCTGTCTTGTCTCGCTATTGCTAAAATCTATACTGTGCTGCGATTGCATTGGTCATGTTGAAGTCATTGTCATCCCAGATACTGCGAGGAGACATCTGAGACACGCTAAGGTATATAATACACAATAGAATTAGGTGGGCTTGAGGACAGAAATTAATTAGCCCCTATTTTGCTTTGTTCACTTAGGTTCTACTCTAGTGAGTTCCTAAAAAACCTGAGGGTCGTATAGTTCAGAGTCTCAATCCCTCGCTGCCTGGAACAACGCAGGAAGCATAGAAGTTGACCAGCACGTCTACAATCTTTGCGTCCCTACTCAGATCTGTGGGTGAGGCTAAAGTAAACGAACTCAGCAGGAGTAGTGAGAACAAAAACTACGGAAGAACAAACTGATTTTAAGAGGTTACTATGGATACACATTCGTTACCATTTTCTGTCAGCATTGTGATGCATAGAATGTCTGTTCAGTGATAGAGTAAAATGTGGACTTAACATAGGCGCAAGAGAGACAAAATTAATTAGCACTAGCTTGATCAATGTGACCTATTAATTAGAATTATACATGCACAAAGTCTGATATTTAACTAATTTTGTTCCTATAATTGGAAAAAACGTTTAGGTATTTGTCTATTATAAATAGTTAAATATTTAGTTAAAATGTATATGTAAAACTGAATATACAAATAATAGATATATTAAAAGAGAAGAGTTCCATTTTTTTCAACAAATACACCATTTTCAGGCACGAAGAGTGATAGTGTGTGGGATAATAACTTGAAGAAATATGTAAAATTATAAAAAGGAAATCAAGTAGATAGTTTAGAACAGAGAACTTGTATCAGAAGAGTTATCAGTAGTTGAAGGGTGTAAAAATCTGTATTCCTGGATTTTATTTTTTAAAGAAAGAGATTCACAAGATAGTTACGAAAAGACAGCAGAAGAGAGTGGGGAAAGAGCTTTTTGTGTCGGAGAATCTCTCGTACTTAATGCTATTGTTTCGAAGATCAAGGATTCAATGCAGACATGATCCTTTAACTCTAAATGTGAGTGATGAACCAGATGAGTACCTCGTTAATCAGAACAACGGGAGAACTATGCACTGAGTGAGGTTGAGTCGGCAGAATATAATCAGTAGATTCTGTAGATTTGAGACAGGACTAGACTATTCGATACAAAGGAGCTCTAAAAATAGATGAAAGAGCCGGATTCGGCACAACTGAGGGGGTCGAATAAGACGCGGAAGAGGAAGAAGAGATTGATTGATGAAATGATCTCCTGCAGCACCACTTACTATAAGTATCTATGTCATTACTATTTACACTCTAAAACCGGTTCTCTTGTTGGCCACACCCATAGTAAATTAAGAAGAAAGTAAATTTATATTTTAACAGGAAAATCATTATTGAGGATTTTTTACAAAATTATTTTCGTAGGAGTCGCTAGTAACGCATTTTAGGTGCGCGAGGTAAGAGGATCGCCGCATGATCACAAAGTTGCACGGAAAATTTATTTGTTCATTTTAAGTGTAAAGTTATGGTTTTACATATTAGAAAAAGACTTTGAGTGATATAGTAGAACTATGCATGACCCGTTCCTGCCTCTCTTTAGAGTTGTTACGCATGTTATGAACTAGGGTTCAGGGAGCTGCGATAATGCGATGTGGTAAGAATTAAATTTGACAGGTGATGCTCTCACTCAGCTATGGTCACAACACGCAGGAAGTGTTGGAGCAAAACACAATTGGATTATGGGAGTGATAGGAAAGTCTGTCAATTAGAAGGGCAGAAGCGCGCAAGAAAGACTGTGAAGCTGGAAAGAGAAAGCCGAAAAGACTGGAAGCTGAGAGAGTGATGACAAAAGACTGGAAGCATCAGGAAGATGAAGACAAAAGAGACTGGAATTTGAGCCAAGAAAGAAATGGGTGAGTGCTGAAAATGAGGCAAAGAAAATTGAAGCTGATGGAAAGGAAGATGTTTACAAAGCAGAGATAGACACATCTGTTAAGATTAAAAGGAGCTTGAAATTCAGGCAAATACTGGCAATAATGGCTGGTAGCTCACCTCCCTGATCTGGAGAGAGATCCAGCACACGAGCCACCTGCTAAGTGGGGCCATGAATTTTCATCTGGACCCATTTGTTGAGAAAGAAGACGACTGGATTGAGTCGTTACCTGGATAGAGTAACGAAACGCGAGCCACTACCTAGTGGCTTAGTGAAAGAAATAATGGGTGTTAAACTATCTCAGGTTGAGAGGTTGTAGCCTGCGATCTGTATATTTGAAGCTCTCAGAGCTATGACCAGGGAAGAGTTATGAAATCCTGAGAGCAGGGCACTGCTTGTGAGATATGAAAAAAAATCTCAGAAATCCATTATGAGAAATGTAGAAATTCGAACTCAGCTAAACTTCTTCTCGGAGAAAACTATCACCAATTCTATGCTAGATTGGAGAAATACTATGTTGGAAAATGGAGGTAAAGTAGTTTAGGAAAGTGTCGGGATGCTGAATGAAGATTATACAATGGATGGGAGCAAGTAGAAAAGAGTCCATGGCCTAGAAGAGATGAGAGAAAGGTTTATCATGGAACAAGGTGCTGAGAGGATTGGAAGATATATGTTAAACTGTTGCTGAGAGGATTCGCAAGCAGCTCAGGCTAAGAACGAGGGAAAATTTTAGGAGGTGAG
>JAMPIV010005026.1:0-13193 GCA_024509875.1 Oreohelix idahoensis | reverse complement strand
ATTAAGAATTTGGCAGGTTTCCCAGTAAGCTTTCCTTTTCTTGATTTATTATTTATCATTTCTTATTCTCTTATACTGTTCACAGTTATCTTCAGTCCTGTGTCCATAAAATATTGTATCCTTTTCAAAAAATTTATTCTCGACCCCATGACGTGGTACGAGGATGCTTTCCATCTCTACAAGTTTTTAAGCATACCTTAGAAAGACACAAAAAAGTGCGCATGCGCGCAGCGGGTATTTCAAGTGAAACTTTCGCAGTTGAGTTGCAACCGGTAATTGTTACATGTCTCTCAACACACTGGTCAAGTAGGTGAAAAAAAGAAAAGAAATAGGTACATTCTTTTTGAGTCTTTGTAAGGTATGCTTAAAAACTTGCAAAGATTATCTAACTTTTGTAATAGAAAGCATCCTCGTACCACATCATGGGGCCGAGAATCAATTTTTTGAAAAGGGTGCATTCTTTTATGGACACCCTGTGTATGTGTGTATATATATATATATATATAGCCGCGCTGGTGTAATGGTTACCACATGTCGCTGGCGATCAGGTGTTCAAGGTTCAAGTCAGGGCGTAGGCATTTGAAGAGGTATCACCGACCGGGATTTTGACTGAATAAACTGAACGGCTCCTGAGATTAACCCTCTGTGGATGGGAAGGAGCGAAGCTCCTGTCTGGGTTGGAAGGAAAGTCCACAGGCTCCCCAGCCTCACAATGACATGTCATTGAGCAGAAGGGCTGAAAGCCCAAGTGCCGCTGGTTAAGACTCAGATATATAAATATATTGCGAGTGCTTGTTTTCTTAATTTAGTTTCTACTAGACATTTGTTTATCCACCAATGAGTTATGTTTTTATTCCAAAGTTCAGTATTCAATCAATCAATACCCTTTAGCTCCCCAAGGAGCATGTGCCTTCAACAAACACATGCCAAGTCTTTCTGTCCTGTGCCATCCGCTCAAGTTCTTTCTATGTTTTCCTCATCATTTTCACCTCTGTTTCCAGTTCTCTTCTCCATGTGTTTTTTGGTCTACCTCTGCCTCTCTTTCCCTGTGGATTCCAGAACAAGGACTGCCTAGTAATGCTATCAACAGGTTTCCTCAATGTGTGTCCTATCCATCGCCAGCGTCTTCTTCTCAACTCTTGTTCCACTGGCACTTGTCTGGTTCTTGTCATCAATTCCACATTTGTGACTTTGTCATACCATTTCAGTCCTTCTATTCTACGCAAGCACCCGTTTATAAAAGTCTGTAGCTTTTTGGATGTTGTTTTTGTTCTCCATGTCTCAGAGCCATACAATAGGACTGAAAGTTCAGTTTTCGCTTTTCTATTATGTTGTTTCAAATTTCTGTGTGGCGGTATATTTGAGTTTGGTATATGTCTGGATGCAATTTTAAGTATTTCTTTAGTAAGACTGTTTGCAAATGTATCTATGTCTTCACTAATAACTCTAACTAGCTTTATTTCTTACGTTTCAGTTTGAAAAGCTATCCAATTAGCTATTTTTGTAGTGTAATACTGGTTTTTCTATTCCTCTGCTTACTTTGTATTTTTGTTTAATTATTACCTCTATGGGTATGTGATCCAAGTTAGCATTGTCAGTGGTGTACTAAGGGGGATGTGAGGGGGTGGCCCACCCCGGGTGACAGTCAGGAGAGGTGTGCCATCGGACACTTATGGTATTACTTACTGTTAAAAATATACTATTTCCCAAGTGGCTTTAGCTAGGTTTGCTGTTTTCTATTGCTGAATGGGGATGCTTTACACAATGGTTAATTCTTGCTGCTGAACCATCAGTCAGTATTATTAGTCCTGACAGAAGGGGCGATGGACCCCAACCAGGCGCGTCCACGGGTGGTGGATCATGGGACGATGCCTGATATGGCGTGTCAGCTGCGAACTAAGCCAGGTTATTATTGGACGAATAAGCAGTCGCGGATCAAACGACAGTGTTTTCCAGCAGGATGGGGAGGGGAAATGGGTGGCACTGCTATCCCCATTAAAATTCTTCATATGTCCTACGACGGATGCATCAAGCGAGTAAGAGCTGCTATAAGCTCTAGCCACGGGGAAGGAAAACCGCAGTAAACAAACCAACCTGCTGTCTTGCAGTTACATCCTGAAGATGGCAAGGCTATGGGAGGCAACCCATATAAAAAAACACAAGCCGGTCTGCCGAAGACGGAGTGTATCAGATACGGTGCAGACACTGGGAAAAAATTAGGCCACACACGCATTTGCGGTATAGAGTCAGTATTATTAGTTCGTTACTTTCTATGCAGTCTATATAGTAATAGTTTCCCTGATGTATATATTCTGTTTCCTCGCCATGCTTTGTAGTGTCCAATTAAAGTCCCCTACTGACAGTTCTGAGTTGTATTTTTTCTCTAATTGCTCTCACGGCTTGTTCTTGTGTATTGCCGCTGGGTCTGTATGTGTTTATTATTTTCAGTTTTCTGTTTGTCGCATCCCTCGCCAGCATCTTCTTCTCACCCCTTGCTCCACTGGCACCTGTCAGGTTCTTAATATCAGTTCCACAATGAACTCCGCCTGGGCCGGTCCCAAGCCCGGCTGAAAAAGGAGGAGGGCGGCCTGCATGGAGGCTGTAAGGAGGCAGCCCCTCCACCATGCAAAGGCACAACAGGCCAATCACTTGTTTGCTTTAAAGTTTTGATTACGAGAACTACAAGAGAGAAAACCGGACTGATTCTAAGGGCGACGAACTGGAACGGACGACTTATGGAACTTGGAACACTTACTTACTTACTTACTTAGTCGTTCCCCTTCTACCGTGAGGTGTAGAGGTTTGGAAGAGAGAGCGCCAGACCATTCTATCAGCTGTCTTCTTCCTGGCCTGGTTCCATTCTAGTCCTCGGTCCTTCAAAGATTGTCTAATGTTGTCCTCCCAGCGGACTCTGGGTCGTCCTGGAGGTCTGGATCCCTGGCTCTTTGTTTTTTCCCATGCTTGTCGTGGTAGCCGATCTTCTCCCATTCTGCAGACATGGCCAAACCATCTTAGTTGGGACTGTTCTATTTGGGTCTGCAGCGGATGGGATTTTAGGCCTTGACGGATCGTCTGGTTGCGGACCATGTCTCTTCTTGTTACTTCAACCACTTTCCTCAGATACCTCATTTCTGAGGTTTGGATCTGGCTTTTGTGGGTTGTAGTCATTGCCCACGACTCGCATCCATATGTCAAGACTGGGACATAGGTGGAGCGGTATACAGCCATCTTCGTTTTCTTACCAACCTCTTTCTTGCTGAGGAATCCACGATTTATGGCCTGAAAAAGTCTCCCAGCCGCTGCTTTTCGAGTGGGCCAACTCTTCTTTGATGCCTCCCTTTCGGTCTATAATAGCTCCGAGATATTTAAAGTGGTCGACCTGCTCCAGGACCTGTTCTCCCAACTTAATCTGATGTTTTCTTTCTTCTCGTGATATCACCATGGATTTTGTTTTAGAGCTGCTTATGACCATCCCTCTCTTCTCCAGCTCTTCCTTCCAGACTTGCAGGTTGGATTGGAGATGTGCCTCTGATTTAGCAATCAGGGCAACATCATCAGCAAATGCCAGCTCCGAAATATAGACCTGTCTCATCTTCCAGTACCCCACTGAATACTTTTCTTGTTCTCTCCTTACATGCCTTGATGACATCGTCCATAAGGAGTATGAAGAGGTAAGGTGATAGGATATCACCTTGTCTTACACCAGTGGTGGTCCTGAACTCTTCTGACTTATGGTTTGCTGTCCTCACATAATTTCTGCAAGACTTGTAGAAGCTCTGTATAGCATGAATCAGAGGTGCTGGAATATTCTTCCTTGCCAAACAGTCCCAAAGTTTGCTCCAGGGGACCCTGTCAAACGCCTTTTCCAGATCTATGAAACAAAGATGGATCTCACTCTTATACTCAAGGGCCTTTTCACTCAGCTGTCTGAGTGTGAAGATTAGGTCTTGAGTACTTCGGTTTGCTCGGAATCCGCACTGGACCTCATCCAATTGTGGCTCAGCTAGGCGTCGGAGTCTCTGCTCTAGGATTCTAGAGTAGATTTTACCAGGGACACTGAGAAGGGATATGCCTCTATGGTTTCCACATTGTCGATTGTCACCCTTTTTGAAAATTGGGAACTTGGAACACAAGAAGTATAAATGGGAAGGAAGAGGAGCTGGAGGAAGAGATGAGGAAAGCAAAATTAGAAATCCTGGCTGTAACGGAAACAAAGAAAAAAAGGACAAGGAGTCATGGATCTGCTGAAGATTTTTATGTTGAACTTCATTTCTTTTAAAAAAAGATGGAGAGAGAGAGAGAGAGAGAGAGAGAGGGAGAGCAATATGGTATCATAGAAGAAAAAACATTACAGGCAACATAGACATTAAACATTGCCACAGCAAACGGCAGATAAATTACAGCCTGGAAGAGCCAACACAAACAACAAAGTAATACGCTATATGGAAAGATGAACACTATATTCCCAAATTACAACCCACATGGGGTTAAACCGGGTATCCCTTGCACACAAAAAACACCAGCAGTTTTCAAGTACAGGGTTCAAAAACCTATATAATACGTGATTTCCATAATTTTGAAAATTCTTGCATTTTGTATTCTTATTTGATACCATTATATGTCCTACCAACGTTGTCTATATTTCTGCCAAGATATGTGTATGTTTACATCTTGTTGGGGTGTACCTTCAACTGCAATTTTGATATCATTTTCTCTGAATTTATTATAATTATCTGTGCCTTCTCCTTGTTTAATTTAAAACCCAGCTGCTGTGACATCTTATAAAGTATTTTCATTTTGTCTTGCATCTGGTTATGGCCACGGGCTAGAAGATACAACAATAAATAACTGATAAAGTAAACAGAAATTCACCCACTAAACAAATCAGCAAGTATCCACATACTTTCATGTACCTCATCTTTCTGTCACTCATTCCATCTCACCATGTGCACCATCATTCACATCTATCATAATGTGTCTGCTTTATGTGTTCTTTTATTCCCCACTTTCACATGCAAGTTCCAAATATGTACCCCAGAAATCTGATCTACAATGTTTTGCAATGACTAGATTTGTTTAATAGTTGATGTTATGCAGTGGTTATACTTATAGAGGAGTAATACAAAATAAAAATTGCACATTCAACAAAATTATTATAAATAAGCATACACTGTCAAAATGCTGGTTACATTACAATGGCATTAACATGGATTAAGTGAATAACAAAGAAAAACTATGGGTAAGTAACATATACTGTAGTTATTTCAAACAATAAAGCACAATCATTATATTGCTAAATAAACTATTATAAAGTAGTCCATGCACATACAACAAAAAAGTAAGAAAGGAAAAGTACTTGCCCATAGGTAATCACATTTACTAAGAAAGACCAAGCGTTATCATCATGGCAAGGCATTACTGCAGTGTAGTTAACATCAATATTGGCTGTGGAGTTGGAGTTGTAGTTTGTTACTATTTTTACATTTAGGTCAACAATAACAATTCTATTGCCTTGAGAATACTCTCGTTAACTATGATACTTTGAGATCTGGTGTAAAATTCTTCTTTCCCATATTCTTCTTTAATGAGTCTAGTTACATGGGATTGCCTCCCATAGCCTTTCCATCTTCAGGATGTAACTGCAATTAGACTTCATTGCTGATATGTAGTCTGGGTCCCACTGCTTCTTATTCTGTAAGAAGAGCCATACTTTCACTATGGTGCGCGGTTTGTTCCTAAAATCCCGAGAAAAACATTTCTCCTGTTTTCAGTTTTGTCCTTGTTTTCCAGTCCATTCTGTTTCATGCAGTCCCAGGAAGAAAGTTTTTCATGTCTGCTGTCACCTGCAGTGTTCTTTCGTGTTTGTTTTGTGTGCCTTATCTGGAGATCTTCCCTGATGAAATAAAATAAGTCGGCAATCCAGGCTGCTTTAAGCTTTCTTCATTTGGTGGCATTATCCTCCTTGACAAGGGGCCTTTTATCTTCTCAAATGGCTGAGTTGAGTAACTTGCTTTATATCTTTTGGATGACTAGTTCAAGTTCCTGTATGAAGTTTTTATGGCTTTATGTTTTTACACGATAAGGTAAAATGTTCCATGTCTAACCCTCCTTATTTACTTAAGAATGCGTGGTAGGGTACAGTTTTTTTTCTTTCTTTGTTGCAAGTAACATAAGGAGAGTAGGTCAGACTAAAAAATATTTGTTACAGAGTCCACAACTGAGATAAATAAATAGTAACAAGAAATATAAACTATTACAATATCAAACTATTTAAAAAGCAAACAATCACTAACAAGAGTACGAGGTACATTTATCATGAAAATATTATTAGCTACAAACACTGATTAAGTACAGTCGCTTTCCTAGTTGTACAAAGTATGCATTCCACAAGGTGTTACGTCACACTGTTTTCAATAAGCCAAAAACATACTGTCTTCCTCTGAAAAGCACATTTCAAATGCAAAACAGAAAACCATCAGCCAAATGTACATAAATGTAGAAACAAAAAGAATCAGCATACAGTGAGAAGTGTGTGGTTTAAATTCTGATTTACTTTTTCGTTCTGCTGTTGCCATAATTTATCAGGCTCCATTCTCATGAGATGGTCAAACCACTTAATTTTTTATCTCTCTATAAACTTGATGCAGGATGTAGTTTCTACAATTTTTCTCTTGTCATCATTTCTCATTGTGTCTCTCCTGGTAACATTAATGTCTTTTATTAAGCACCTCATCTCATGATAGGATATGATTTTCCTCTTGTGTACTTTGGTCAGTGACCATATTTGATACTGACAGCAAAGAGTTGGTAAGAGTATATGATTTATCAGCTGTTGTTTAGTTTCCACACTGATATTCTGATCTTTGAGTAGTGGTGACAGCTGGTTAAGTCACTACACTGGCTTTTTTGACATCTTCTTTCAATTTCTCTGTCAAGTCTTCCATTTTCTGCTTCCTAGGTAATTGAACTCTTAAACCTGTTTTCAGCTTGATGTTTATTGACATGTATGTTAAGTGGGCCTAGATATCTTCTTCATAGTTTCTGTCTTTACTGTGCTATCTCATGCTGTATTTTCCACACGTTGAGTTAAGTACATTGTAGCTTAAATGGTAGGACAGAACCCTGAAAGTTCAAAACATAATCATGGTACGGTTAAAATATATATTTTAAAATTTAATTTGTTTTCCAGCTTACAGAAACGACTTACCTAGGTATGAATCAATGTAAGTCCGGATTATGTAACAGGTGTTATTACTATATTGTAACCATACCACTCAAAATACCATAAGGAGTTCATACTTATACACAGCATTATCGTAAAAAATTTGTTAAAAAACACACGACAATTCAACAACACTGGTTAAGTATTAAGACCGATCAAACGTTACCAATAAACTAACCACACCATTACACAGTCTTCATCTAAGCTGACACACATGAGAATGTTATTAACAAAAAAACTACTAGATTCATAAAAACAACATCTTCTTCTTTGATCCTTAGCTGCCGACCGTCAAAGAAGTAAGTGGCCATCACGCCTGGCTGTGTCTTGTAGGGCAGCAACAAATTGCTTCCACTTTGTTTGGTCGGCGGCCATCCTTGTACAGTGTCCCAGCTCTGGTTCATTCTTTGCATCTCAGCCTCCACAGTTCTCCGTCAAGTTGTTTTTGGTCAGCCTCTCTTTCGCTTTCCTTCGGGGGTCCACAGCACAAGGCTGGCCAAATATAACATCTATAAACAGGCCTTCTATTATGATGAGTTTCATGTTAACCATTATACTGTTACTATTTCGACCCCTGCTATTACATCAAGATTTAGATCGAGCACTTATGCCATACACCTCCAATACAGTTGACCAACATAACAGAACAATTTACTTTTAAACATTCAAGAGCTCTGAGACGTTTTAACGAACCATTGATAGATTCGTTATTTGCTCTGTGTTAGGAAAGGGGAGGGATAGACAGTTAAAAAAAATAATTAATGTACTAAATATCCAGTTCAGCGGTTTTCAACCTGTACGCCGCGGCGCCATGACTGATAGTCAGGGGCGCTGTGGATTTTTTTCGTATTTAGCTGTAAAGAAAACAAAAAGCTGTGGGAAATTTTATTTTTGGTGTTTGTCAACCTGCATGACCCTGGAGAAATTTCACTTTTGATGTTGGCCCGCCTATCAACTTTCCGCGCATTTTCCTCGCGCGACCATAGTAGGTAGCATGGTGGTTTTCTGTTTTCAAATGTTTTTGATTGTGCTGTGAGTTTGATTTAAACTATGGAAAGATTTTTTAATTTGGCAAGTGTTAGTAAAAAGCGAGAACTTGTTGAGGATGACAAGGAAAGTGGTAATGAGGAAAGAAAACGTAAGTATAGAAAATACGACGAAGGTTACTTAGATTTTGGTTTCACATGCACTCTTGTGAACAATGAAGAGCGTCCACAGTGTGTTTTGTGTTTTATAGTAAGGGTTTTCAAAGTGCACTTTGTGTATATTTTTTCTTGTACGTGTAATTTTTTTCCAGATTGTCCAATTGCATTTTTTTTAAAATTACATTAAAAAATTACACTGTTTAAAAGCCTTTCCAAAGCTCTTCTGCTCAAAAAAAGTTAGGCTAAATGTCGAAACATCACTAGAGTTTTTACAAGTTATCCCACAGGGGAGCCGCAGAAAGAATGCAGTTGGTCAGGGGAGCCATGGACTCAAAAAGGTTGAAAACTGCTGATTTAAGGGATTATTATTATTTTATCAATAACTGTAGATAATATACTACTAGACAAAAGTTAAGGGCCGCCATTCAGTTTAGACAAGGTTTATGTAAGTCTTCGTGAGCAGGGTCGATTTTCCAAATGTCCGGTAGCTTGAAATCTCTCAAGAAGTCTCTGAATGGTAGAGTGGGACACTGCTAAACGTCTTGCAACATGACGAACAGATTGACCATCCTGAATCCATGCCATGGCTCGACCACGGTCTACAGTGCTGAGACTTCTTGGTGGCATGGCTAATGCAGTGATCATTTCGACCACTTGTCATACTGATTTATTGCATACCAACGGTGAACACTCTTTACCGATGATCATTTTCCATGTGCATTCAAATTCAACTCACTTTTTCACCTTTTGAACTGGTGTGGCGTGTTGCAAAAACCACAAGTTTTTGCAGCAACAATGGCAATTTTCACGTGCGGGTTAAAGTGACCCAGTTTTTGGACATTTAAAAAAAATTAACCTAGAGCACACAGAAATGTATACACATTTCTCTGAGCTCAGTTTTAATGACATTTTCACTTGTCTTTACAGTTTGCCAATCAATTATATAAACCTTGTCTAAACTGAATGGCGGCCCTTAACTTTTGTCCAGTAGTATATATTTAACTGCTGCCATTATCTTGCTGGCAACATGCAGCTTTATTATTTAATTGTTACTGTACACATACATGCCACACCTCAGACATGAAAAACCTGTACAAAAAAATCCAAAAACCCTGTACAAAGACCCGCAAAACCTGTACAGACTGAAAATTGTAACAAAAGAGTTAATTCATGTAAAAATATATTCAATTAGATGGTTCTGCATCATCATAGTGACATGCGCCCTTTGCCTTTTTAAGCATGTCTTCACTTGCTTTAAAACCTAAACAATAAGAGTTAGAATTTATTTTGCATTGTAGAAATGCTGTGACTGTATCATCATTTAGTCTATTTCTGCAAGAAAAATGAATACAATTTATGGTGGAAAATGAAGAACAGTTTGGTGTCTGTTCTATAGTGCCTAATAAAAGTATAGGTCTAAAGAGACCAGTAATAAGCGTTATGGGTTAGGTTTAGGAATCTTAAATCAAATATATACTGAGTATATATATTTAAAGCTAGCAATGAAAATATAAACTGGCGCAATATTATATAGTCTCTACCGAACTTCAATAACTGGAATAGCCATTATAGCCCAACTGGTAGCTTTAAATAGACCTACCTATATGACTTTTAGTGTCAATCAAACATTGATAGTAATTAATTATTTAATAAATATAAATCATTAGTTGACCGTAATGATGATCACCCAAGGCAAAATCGCATTGTTTTTTTTAAAGAAACGAAATTAAAACTAAGACGAGAAGTAACTCCAAATAAACTTTTCTCTGATCAGGTTAAGATGCAAATTTGCCTTCCTTTTGTGTTGTTGTTTTTTTTTCTTCATAATTTGGTAATATCCGACGCCGAACGCTTCGCGTGTATTTTCGTACCATTTAGAATTAAGGTTAGGGTTACTAAATGGTACGAAAATACTTGCAGAGCATTCGGCGACCATCATTCCGATATTACCCATAATTTGTATTGTATTATTTTTCAAATTTACATTTCTTACACACTTTCTACAAGTTTTAGTGAAATCAAATAATATGAAGTGGTATCTTCCTTTTTTTGTTAAGCAGCCGTAAATAATAAATTATGCTAAACCTTACGGGAAAAGAAAGCATAGGCATAAGTTATCTGACAGTTAAATCTAACTTCATCTAAACAATGTTATTGTAATATTTAAAAAAAAATAATAAATTACTTACCAATACTAAACTGGAAATTAATACTAAAAAATAGGCTCGACTCCGAAAAGAACTCAGTGCTACGTAATCGTTCAAATAATGAGTAACCTGACGCTAACATTAGCGAAAAATTGTGAATTAACAACACGACACGCAGACTACTGCACATCCCACAGCAACTGAAAAATAGGCAGCTTGATTTTCATTGGTTGATTTTTTTTATCCACTTGGCTTAAAATCTCACTGAATCTCATGACGCAAATTACGGCTACGGTAGTGGCACTAAACGATCGATTTATATGTATATTTAATAATTAGGCGAAAAAACCGTACAGACGTTGTGTACGGGCCATACACATCTGAAAACGCAAACACCTTGTACAGATTATGGGTAAACCATAGCGTGTGGCATGTATGTGTACACCAGTTAATTATAACAATGTATATTTTTTAGTCTTAAATACTTGTACTTACTTTGTTACTTTAAAATACAAAATATTATTAATTTTTAAAGAGGAAAAGTTGAGTTTGTGAGCATGCACATGTGCAGAGAATGACGGTGTCTACTCAACATTACATTTTTTTTCTCGTAACTTCAAATGGTATAAATTATACTACGATCCCATCATTTATTTACTTTAGCTTTATTTAATTTTCTCATACCAGCAACATTTAATAACATAAGAATGTTATACAAAAAGGCTACTACTGTACATCAATAATGAATATTAAAACTGATATCAAATTATGACTATCATTATACTCGGAAGTCTATTACACAGTAATTATTATAAGAATTAAAAATGTCAGCCCAAAAGATAACTATTATAAAAATATAAAGTATGCACAAACATATACCCACAATACCACAGACCAAGTACTGTTATGCTCAAACATATACCCACAATACCACAGACCAAGTACCGTAACTACCAGGTATGCGCTATAAAAACACTCATATATAATCTCCCTTTCCGCTATCTTTATGAAGAATGGAGCAATCATTGCAGTAGTCCGGCTGCTGGTCCCTCTTGCAGGAAGACTGCACAAAAGTACAGGTATACCTCGGAGATATTGCGGGTTCGGTTCCAGACCACCGCAATAAAGCAAATGTCACAATAAAGCGGGTCATACCCATTCTTTTCTGCTTCCCAGTGCATATAAAAGCCTAAAATCATGTTTACTCTATGTCTATTAAGTGCGCAATAGCGCTAGATCTTAAAAAATAGTGTATTGTAAAATTTAAAATACTTTATTGCTAAAAAAAATGCTAATCTTCATCATCTGAGCCTTCAGCGAAATGTAATCTTTTTGCTGGCGGAGAGCCAAAATCTATCGGAAGAAGAAGGCACATTCTAATAAATAAACATGAATAATTTGATAATAAAAAAAAAACGCAATATCTGCGATGCACAATAAAGTGAGGTATGCCTGTATTCATGTGTTCTTGCAGCTGTTGTATTTCTGTAGGAATTTGTTTTACATGATAAGGCTGACCGTCCCATGGTCAAGCTCCTGGTAGTTGCCTATTATGGCGTCTGATGGAGCAGTGGTACTGATCTTTCCCTGTCACCCTCAAGATAAACTGGGAACAACACTGGGGCTCACATATAACAGGTAAAGGTAAAGGATCCCGTTACATGCCCATTGAGGCATATTGGGAATATGGTGTTAGGCCCATATTTTCTTGACCATCGGCACACTAGGGGTGGTGTGGTCAGGGCGTCACGCCCTCACATATAATGCTCAGTAATTATTGCATTAGTAAAGGTAGTCCCATGGCAGATACTGCTGTAGGGGAGTGAAATGTTGGAGACTTCACTATACTAGGTCCAACAGAGAAGTGGGGGCCACCAGTTCTCTTCCCTAACTCGAGAGCAAAGTCAGGTACCCATTTACAGATGGGTAAAATAAAGCGTGATTCGAAACCAGCGCTCTGACCACTGTGTCAATCGGATGCTCAATGTATAAATATTTATTTAAAAAAAAAAAAAACCTATTAGTCCAATCAAAAGTGTTGAAAATAACTTGATATCATAACTACCAAAGTCACAACACTTTCTTGAATGCACATAATTTTAAAGCATTTGTAACAAGAAAGCAAAACATCAACATCATCATGTGTATTCTCCCACTTCTGAACTATTAAGATGTCCAATCCGCTCACTTTTTAAACGGTTCATTGAATAATGCTATTTCAATTTGTATGCTGTCTTCTGCCACTTCTTACACCTTCTATTGTCACGCCATGTTCTTTTTTGTCATCATCTATGCCTCTAGCCTTGATCCCCCTCCTAACAATCAAATCATTTCATCTGACCAGATGACTAAAACATGTATATTAAAATTATTTTTCTCAGAGTCTTTGAAAACACTTTATCATTTTCTCACATTTCTGACACTATCAGCAGACAATTTTCAGCAGTTGTAATTTGTCTTATTTGTCTCTTCTCCAAAAGGCCAAAATGGGATAATTACGTCTTGATGCAATTTACACAGACCACATAAACCGCAAGGAAGAATTTTTGTGAATGGCTTAGAAAAACTGAAAATGCAATACTATGCCTCTTCCCTTCAATGCACTCAAAAGAACAAACCCCGCCAGTCCAAAATTTATTTCAAAGATAAGCAATAGTCAGCTGCATGGCATCCATAGGA
>JAMPIV010005025.1:180000-249726 GCA_024509875.1 Oreohelix idahoensis | reverse complement strand
TATTTTCTATCTCCACGTGTCTCAGTCACTGACATAATATGGCCGAGAGGGCAAAGCTTAGACAACTCCTCAGGGACGAAGCGAGAGAGGAGGGACTGGAAGGAGAGGAAGCGAAAGCTTTTGTCAGGGACGAACTTGAGAGATATGACGCGGAGAGAAAAGCAGCTGAAGCTAAAGAGGAAAAAGAAGAACTAAGGAGGAAAGAAGAAGCAGCCGAAGCTTTGCAGCAGAAGAAGATGGACGAGGAAATGGAAATTCGCAGGGCGAACGAACGAGAGAAGGAGAGACAGCATGAGGAAAGAGAGAAGGAAAGACAGCAGGAGGAAAGAGAGAAGGAGAGACAGCATTTGGAAAGAGAAAATGAGCAACGACGACAGCATGAGTTGGCTCTTAAGGCTCTAGAAGTCCAAAGTCTTGGCGCTGCCTCTACCTCCAGCAATGGAGAGTCTTCTCCTCATTCTTCCTTAACTGATCCTTCTAACACTCAATCTCTTCAACTCAACGCTATGTCTTTCACCCTTGAGTCTTTCCCTTGTCCAAATGAGAAGATTGACACTTGGCTAGAAAAATTTGAGAAAATTGCAACTCTGTACGGTTTAGAGAGGTCGCGTTGGAACATGAAACTTTCCCAGGCCCTAAAAGGTTCTGCTTATGATGTTTATTCTAAGCTGGAAAGTAGCCAACAAGACGACTACGATGTGTTGAAGAAAGCGTTACTGGAGCGCTTTGAAATGAACGCTCGCAAATTTTTGCAACTGTTTCGCAACAGCCGGAAAGAGAATTCTGAAACTTTTCACCAGTTCTCATCTCGTCTTAAGGGATATCTAACAAAGTGCCTTGAGCTTTCGCAGCTCCCCTCTACCTATGAAGGTCTTGAGGAACTTGTTCTAACTGAACAAATAAAGAACACTTTGTCTGCTGATACCCGGAGATTTCTAGCTGAGCAGGGGGCAGAAAAACTTGAAGACATCTTAGAGAAGTCTGAGCGTTACCATAACGCGCTGGCTGAACTACCGGCCACAAAGCGGAAACCGACAGAGGAGCATTTTCGAAAAAATAATCTAGATCAACCTTCTCATGCTGCGAATCAGTTTAACCACAGAGAAACTGGACCTCAAAACCCCCCTCCTGAAAAATCCAAGTTCTACAAGAACAAGTACCCCAACCACCCCAAACAGCCTGATCAACCCGACCGCCCTACATGGCAGCGCAGCCAGAAAGGACAAGGTGGCAAAGGGAGAACCCCTGTGCACGGGACATATGATCAGACCGAGCACACCGAGCCAAAACGCATCGGATGCTTATTGACAGTCTCGCAAGGCGGAATTATTGACAGTGATTCCCAACCTGTTGGGGATAGACCTTCAACGCGAGGTATTGTTATTTTGAACGGTTCTCAAACTTCTTGCTTATTTGACACGGGGCTTTCTTACGATTGCATTGTTGCCAGAAACCTGGTTAAACCCGGTCAAGAGACAGGAGAGACCGTCCAACTTTGTGGAGTTCGTAAGAGTGATGCACCTACAGCGCTTCCCATCGCATTGGTGGAGATCCACTCTGACTTTGTCAGAGGTGGGATCAAAGCGGCTGTTATGGATGATCCCATCTACCCAGTCATACTTGGCGGGAGATACGTGTGTATTGGGAAACCGGAAGAGCCGATTGTGGCAGCAGTAACTACAAGAGGGCAAACCAAGAAAGAACGGGAGCCTGCGCCTAATTTGTTACCTATGGAACTTAAAGAAGCGCAATACAAGGATCCTACTTTGGCACCCTGCTTTAGGAAACTGCCCATGGCTAAGGAACCCAAACAGCACGGGGACATTTTTTCTAAGGATGGCGTACTTTATCGGAGAACGGGCAAGCCTGACCAAGGTTACAACCAGCTCCTAGTACCGAAACAGTACAGAAGCCAAATCCTAGAAATGGGGCACTCTCTTCCCTTCAGCGGACATATGGGACAGAACGCCACAAACCAACGTATAACCACTCATTATTGGTGGCCAGGAGTGAATACTGATATTATCAGGTACGTCAAATCCTGTGCCCAGTGCCAACGTGTACCACCCAAGCAACGGACACCCCCAGTCCACATGGGTGAAATGCCAATAATGGGAACACCATTCGAACGGGTTGTGATCGACATTTTAGGGCCTTTCGAAAGGACTAAAAGAAGGAACAGGTTCATCCTGACCTTAGTCGATACATGCACTTTATGGGCAGAAGCTATCCCGCTAACATGCGCAGATGCCAAGCATGTCGCAGAAGCCCTCGTGCAGATTTTCACTCGGTTGGGATTCCCTCAGCAAGTGTTGACGGATAATGGATCTCCATACCGAAACCTGTTGATGGATGAGATCGTTAAGATCTTGAGGACCCAGCACATCCACACTAAGCCATATACTCCGGCCGGAAATGGGCTCGTGGAACGTGCTAATGGAAACCTCACCATGATGCTAAGTAAGCTGGCACAAGTGAAACCTGAAGATTGGGATCTCTGTATTCCTGCAGCATTATTTGGCTACAGAGAATCTCTTCATACTTCCACAGGATTTCCGCCAGCTACACTCTTATTCGGCAGACCCATTAAGGGCCCGCTTGAAGCCTTACTTCAGTCTCTGACAGACGAGAAGGCTGATGAGACAGTTGTCTCAGCCAGCAAATATGTGTCGGTTTTAAAGGAACGGTTGAAACTAGGGTGGGACCTAGCAACGACTAACTTTAAGCGAGCACGCACCAAGCACGCTAACCGATACAGGAAAGTCGCGGAAGAGAGAGAACTGGAAGCAGGAGAGAAAGTTTTGGTGTTGCTCCCTACCGAGAACAACCAACTGAAGATCGGATGGCAAGGGCCGTTTACCGTCCTGAAAAAGATTTCTAAGGCTAACTACCAGATCTCTATTGAAGGAAAGGAGAAGGTTTTCCATTTAAATCTCTTAAAGAGATACTTGGAAAAACCAGTGCCAATCTCCGACCATCTCCTGACGATCGCCAAAACTGACGAAGATGACGATAGTGGCAGAGATATTCCACCGCTATCACAGGAAATCTTTCAAAAATGTCAGAAGCGGCGACGCTCTTTCAAGCGCGCATATGAGACATTCCAGGGGAAGGAAACTTTGAGGAGTGGACTTGAGTAGGAATTGGACAGAGATGGAGAGGGAAGAAGACAGACACCCCGAAGCTACGGTTATAGGAAATTAAACTCCATAACGTAGACATGGAGTGCTTCCATATCTTAAAGGGGGGAGGCTCTGTCACGTAGGGTTTATATTCATTTAATTTCCTACATCTTCTTCCTATTCTTTCACCCGAATTCTCTCTTTTATTATCTCTGTATTTCCTTTTTCCTGTACATTTTTAATCCATTCGTTTTGCGAATATTATTTTCATATAATTCGCAAACTTTACCTGTTTTCCTTTCTCTAAAACTGAGAATCGCACATGGGGGGTATTGCGTACATGTCAGTCGCGCTGGTCGGACGATAGGCGTGAATTTACAGCATTCGCTAGACATTCGTCTGAGGGTCTCTGGCCTGGGGCGTGAAAATTCACGCGAGGGACATGGAAAGTAGACAGAGAGTCTGCATTTCAGTAAACGCATGAGGTTTTTCGTCAGAAAAAAACCCGGCTTAGCGTGAAAATCCACTCCGCACTGCAGACGGTGGTCTGAGATTTGCAACTCATGCAAGCCCTCGGCCACTGATGGCTGTTACGTCACGCGATAAGCGGACGAAGGTGTTATACGGACAGGGAAGACTATTTCGCTTGGCGAAATAAGATTAGGATCCTGTGTCCGATTTTAAAGATATTGGCCAAGTTTGAAACTTTAATTTCATTCTCGCTCATAGACTCACAGTAGATAGGTTGCTCGTAAACAGAATAGCTGTTAGCGAAGTATCTCAGTTTGTTTCGGCAATTTGTCGAACTTCTAGACTTCCAGAAATACTTTCAGCATTTTATTCTTAAGTTGTGCGACTACCTGTAATTCTGTGGTTGAGGTAATTAATATGATAGATATATAGATTTTGTGAGTGTTAAAGTGTTAAGTCGCTTAATTCATTTTAATCTATTTCTTTAGCGCAGAAGAGAAATAAAGTGGTAGGCTATTATATTTTCTAGGGAAGCATTCAGTGGAAAGCAGAATAAAATTAAAAAATTTCTAGCTTATAACGGCAATTGTAGCTATTTATGAATTTAATTTAACCGCTAATACTCAGTCGAGTGTATTTTTCTAAACTAACGTATAAACTCTAGAATCGAGCCTCATGAATGGTGACGGAATACGCACGTGTTCCTAATTCATGAGGATTGCTGATTTTTAAATATAACTTACGTCACGGGAAGTTTAAATGATAAGCAAAGCTCTCTGCTTGCAAGTTTAAATGTAAGTTATAACCAGTACAGATTCTGTTTATTATATTATATGTGTTATTTTTCCTCCACACAGTGAAAGTTTTGGGGTGACCCTAACTTTACCAGCACCTAGTAGTAGTTTCCATACTTGTGAATAAATAGACAGTCCTTATTTTGAACCACGTGGGTTTCTTAAGTACCACTGGTCTAACAGTGCATATGCAACCCGAGTTAGCCAGACATACTATATCCCAATAACGGGTTTTCAAAGACTGTAATGATAAATACTGGACCTTGGAGCCAGATCTTAATTTCTTCTAGAAAAACTCTACGTAATCTTTCTGCCTGGTGGCGCGAAATACTTCTAGTATTAACTAACATTTCCCGACTATATATATATATATTTTTTTGTGGACAAATCTGTGGTGTGACTAAAGTGAATCCTATACTGAGGGAAGGCACCGACCTGACATTCATCATTTCTAGAAACCTACGCTATTGACACTGTGCTCTGCTAACTCCCGCGCCTGGAATAATTTTAGGTGACTTAATCAGACATTTGAACAAATTTGCACACCCAAGTAGTCGTTCCCGGAGACTCCAAGTTAAATACGTCTTTTGGAACTGGGGACTTCTTGGCAGAAGACTGCATTTTTTTGAGTCTGTGGGAAGATCTAAAATCAGTGTGTTCCAAGAGGCAGCGAGCCAAGTCGTGAGTACATGTATGAGAGGCCATGGCGGAATGAATGAGTGTACGCTGGTTTGAGTGATATTTTCACTATTATATCTTTGACACCTGTCGTGAAATATTCTAATCCACATATATAAATTAAAAGGTAAATGTAAAGCTTAACAAATAAATCCTAATAAAGAAAAGAGCAATGGTAAAATAACAGTGCTGTCACAAGGAATGTACTCGAAATCCCCTTTGTTTTATGCTTCGTCTGCAAATTGTAACGCTTTCACGTTGATAGTAAAAGCCTACTATATTATTACCCGCTTTCTTCAATGAAACATGTACTAAACTTGAGATACGCAAGCTGAAACAATGACCTAAATTTAATATTTCATTCATCCCATACACAGCGTAACTAAAAGACAGATAAAGCAGGATAGAGAGAAGGGAGAGGCAGAAAGCCGAACGCATGCAAAATTAAACACGCGTTTCGCTATTAATGCCACCCCAACAAGCGTAACGCGATACACAATTACTACTATCACGCGTGTAAGGCCACATACACTAACTTTTTCGGACGGACAGTGATAAAAACACTACCCTTCCCAGAGTTAGGTTTTAAAACCTGAAAAACGCTTATTGGGGAAACCTGACATTCTACTGTTTTATGTCCGAAATCCTGACATTAGTCTGACAGTACAGCAGGACAGGTGGCGGTTCTCACATAAAAAATAAAAAAAAAACAACTACACGACTATCCTAGAAATTGCATATTTTGAACGCAGCCACTTAGCTCTTTTAAATTTGTATATTTGGGTTCCTTAGGGCTTGCTGACAAAGAATATGTAAAACGTTACGCAAATAGTCTAGGAATTAACAAGTTATAACCAAAATAAAATAGTGGGGATGCCTGACAGCATGAAATCATTTCTGCTCATAAAATTTTTTTATAACGTGTTTGAAAAAACCTTGCGTACGGAAATAGCCTACCATGTAAACTCCAAATTGATTGGAGCGCAACAAATATAAGACTAAACACGATTGGTCGGACTATAAATACTATCTTAGGTTGTTAGGGGAGACGTAGGAAGGTAAAATTTTTTCAAACACTTGTCGAAACGTGGCTCCATTGGCCAGACTCGCTGATATACTCACTTGGGAGCGTTAGTTCGAGACCCCTAGTCAAATAAGCTTGATAAAGCAACAGTGCGTTGAAGCCAGCTCATATTTTTGCTAAATAAAAGCCTGGAACATAAGCAGATGGGAATTTGTGCCAGTATTTGTGCCAGAATTCATTGCTAATCAACGTATCTGTGTTTGTTTCCATGAATTGTGGTAAGCTTGAAACATTCAGTATCTTTTAATGAAAATTGAATGTGAATTGTTAATTTATGCCTGTATATATGTGTAGTTCAGTAGCAAACATGATGTAAAGCCTATAATGCTCCAGCCTGAACAGAAGGTGTCGGAGGAAAGTAAAACTGCATGGAATGGCCAAACAGTACACTGACACCTAGATTATTGATTAGACAGAAATAATGCTGGAAGTGCAGAGGCGTAGTAACCATTAAGGAGGTTAATACTGGTATAAAGTATTTCAGATGAAGCTGACAGTTGGCCTAACGCTCTGAACTCAATGTTTGTGATGTATTGTGCTCAGTGTAAAAAGAGAGTATAAATTAGTTATGAAGTAGAAGGTACATCCTTCTTGTTTTCAGGGACCGTGGTCTTGATGGTATTGAGCAGCACCTGGTCAGAGCTTTGCTGAATCCAGAGTCGGACAGCATACTCCTTGGTCCATTTAGCTATCAGTGAGGTGTCTCCAGAGCCCAGGGGAGAATCGAGCAGAGGAGTCTTTTCCTGCCGCCATCACGCAAGATAAGCTGATGTGGCCAGCTGAGCTCAAAATTATGTACCCCCATCTTAAAATAACATTGTAACCTAAACTTAAGAGGGGAAGTAAATTGTTTTAATATCAGGAACTGAGAACATCTCCAATACTAGTTCCAATAAAGACAAACTATTGAAGTCATGATGACAAATACCAACAGAGCTTGAACAAAACAAAACCAGTATTACCTCATATTACTACTACACAACTGACACACATAGGATACTTTAATAATATATGTCATTACAATATTCATATTGATAAATTCTGTACATATAACTTGTAAGTAAAATTGATTGTGATTCCTGGTTCCCTTTGTATTTGAATCAGGACACATATTCATTCATAACAGCAATGAATACATATTGTTATTTGAAAAGTTATCAGTGACTCCTTTAAGATATCCTTTAGAGTGTTATATGTATGTGAGTGTCACAGTGTTGTCAAGTGTGGTGGAATAAATTAAATTGTTTATCTGTCTGTTGTTGTTATGACTTACACTTCATCATACACATACCCTAGACATACAACGTAGTCATCACACTATTCCAGAATAATTCTGACTGAGGTATACATATGTGGCAGCAAGTAAGGTTATATATCATACACTACTCTTATTAGATATATATACCTTCACAGCTGATCTCAGTCAGTACACTAAGTCCCCTATACATATTTATAACATCCCACTTCACCACAACACCCTGTTGCTGTCCTAATTTTTTTTTCAAATCTGCATAATTTGTTGCTAAGGCTAGAGTTCTTGTGTTTTTGTCTTAGGTTAAATCAGATTTTTTTTTTCAAACTCTGTGCATATAATTACGAGATAAAACAACGAAAACTCTTAGAATCAAACCCTATGTATCTGTGACTCTGGCGCCATCATCTGTTCTCTTAACGGGGCTGGGCTAAACCTAGAGTTAACACTATAAGGGGGCTATCATCCTTGCAACATTTCCTTGAATTTTTATGACTATGTGTATATGTATTCTCCTTGATGTACTTTCTTTGATGTTGTGAGCCGATTTTTTCCTGATATTAAAATCGCTCTTGAACTTAATAATAGTGTTTGGTCAGCTCGTTCTAGATAATATATATATCATTGTTATAGTTTTCCCACGTCTGTGTGTTTACCTGTCGTCACGTGTATGTGCGTGCCTGTGAGTGATAGAAATATACGTAATATGTATATTGGTGTAGTCTGTCGGACGCTGTAACAACTGTTGTAGAAGATAGGTGAGAGAGAGAAGAATTCTTTTCGCTTTCAGAGACAGCCACTATATCAAAATCTATCATCTCACGTGTGTGGAAATTCTATTACCTTTCACTAACTCTCACTGAGTCTATCACCTATTCAAACCTATTCAGAAGGGACCAAACCTAGTCTTAATTCTCCTATCGAAAATCTACGACAAATGGGTTCTCGTCCGTAGGATTTTTGAACTTAGAATAGGAAGACGAGTACGACAAATGGGTTCTCGTCCGTAGGATTTTGGAACTTAGAATAGGAAGACGAGTACGACAAATGGTGTCTCGTCTACGGTAATTGAACCCAAAATCCTAAGCAACGAGCTACGACAAATCTGGTCTCGTGTAACTGGATGTTGAACTTAAGATTTTTATTCTGTAATAGAGTAAGAGTGTGATGTCTTGTGAGTTGTTATATCTTTAAATAATTTATCCCCTAGACTAACGATCTGTTTACGAGCGTGCTGACCACACTAACTGATAGTTTTTTTCCACAGCATTTAGAAATAATATACATTTCAGTTACAGGTTGATTGTCGGAATATATGTTAATTACTGATTTTGTAATATTAAACGCTGGTAAAGTTTTGTGAGTGTATAACATTCACAAGGGTTCTGAAGCAGGAAGGTGTTTGAACTAAAGTTAAGGAGTGCGTTTCGGACTATCCGTCCAGATTAATTGCCTCCCTCACCCTAACTGTCTTCAGGGGTAAACTTATAGTGGATTTAAAAATTAAGGGATTATTTTTCTCTTTAATTTTTGCTATAATCATTGTGTTTTCCACTGTAGCAACTTATTTTTCAGGGATTAATCCTAACTACCATTTAGTTGGCGTAGTCGTGTTTTGCATTAAGTGCTTTATTGCCGATAATAGCAGCGATAGTTAGATTTTATTTTGGAGGAGGTATCCCAGGGTTAAGGATATCATCTTTTGTATTTTTGGAAATTTTTTCTCGTAAGTGTTAGGAACCAGGTTATTCTTTTTCCTATTTTCTATCTCCACGTGTCTCAGTCACTGACATAATATGGCCGAGAGGGCAAAGCTTAGACAACTCCTCAGGGACGAAGCGAGAGAGGAGGGACTGGAAGGAGAGGAAGCGAAAGCTTTTGTCAGGGACGAACTTGAGAGATATGACGCGGAGAGAAAAGCAGCTGAAGCTAAAGAGGAAAAAGAAGAACTAAGGAGGAAAGAAGAAGCAGCCGAAGCTTTGCAGCAGAAGAAGATGGACGAGGAAATGGAAATTCGCAGGGCGAACGAACGAGAGAAGGAGAGACAGCATGAGGAAAGAGAGAAGGAAAGACAGCAGGAGGAAAGAGAGAAGGAGAGACAGCATTTGGAAAGAGAAAATGAGCAACGACGACAGCATGAGTTGGCTCTTAAGGCTCTAGAAGTCCAAAGTCTTGGCGCTGCCTCTACCTCCAGCAATGGAGAGTCTTCTCCTCATTCTTCCTTAACTGATCCTTCTAACACTCAATCTCTTCAACTCAACGCTATGTCTTTCACCCTTGAGTCTTTCCCTTGTCCAAATGAGAAGATTGACACTTGGCTAGAAAAATTTGAGAAAATTGCAACTCTGTACGGTTTAGAGAGGTCGCGTTGGAACATGAAACTTTCCCAGGCCCTAAAAGGTTCTGCTTATGATGTTTATTCTAAGCTGGAAAGTAGCCAACAAGACGACTACGATGTGTTGAAGAAAGCGTTACTGGAGCGCTTTGAAATGAACGCTCGCAAATTTTTGCAACTGTTTCGCAACAGCCGGAAAGAGAATTCTGAAACTTTTCACCAGTTCTCATCTCGTCTTAAGGGATATCTAACAAAGTGCCTTGAGCTTTCGCAGCTCCCCTCTACCTATGAAGGTCTTGAGGAACTTGTTCTAACTGAACAAATAAAGAACACTTTGTCTGCTGATACCCGGAGATTTCTAGCTGAGCAGGGGGCAGAAAAACTTGAAGACATCTTAGAGAAGTCTGAGCGTTACCATAACGCGCTGGCTGAACTACCGGCCACAAAGCGGAAACCGACAGAGGAGCATTTTCGAAAAAATAATCTAGATCAACCTTCTCATGCTGCGAATCAGTTTAACCACAGAGAAACTGGACCTCAAAACCCCCCTCCTGAAAAATCCAAGTTCTACAAGAACAAGTACCCCAACAACCCCAAACAGTCTGATCAACCCGACCGCCCTACATGGCAGCGCAGCCAGAAAGGACAAGGTGGCAAAGGGAGAACCCCTGTGCACGGGACATATGATCAGACCGAGCACACCGAGCCAAAACGCATCGGATGCTTATTGACAGTCTCGCAAGGCGGAATTATTGACAGTGATTCCCAACCTGTTGGGGATAGACCTTCAACGCGAGGTATTGTTATTTTGAACGGTTCTCAAACTTCTTGCTTATTTGACACGGGGCTTTCTTACGATTGCATTGTTGCCAGAAACCTGGTTAAACCCGGTCAAGAGACAGGAGAGACCGTCCAACTTTGTGGAGTTCGTAAGAGTGATGCACCTACAGCGCTTCCCATCGCATTGGTGGAGATCCACTCTGACTTTGTCAGAGGTGGGATCAAAGCGGCTGTTATGGATGATCCCATCTACCCAGTCATACTTGGCGGGAGATACGTGTGTATTGGGAAACCGGAAGAGCCGATTGTGGCAGCAGTAACTACAAGAGGGCAAACCAAGAAAGAACGGGAGCCTGCGCCTAATTTGTTACCTATGGAACTTAAAGAAGCGCAATACAAGGATCCTACTTTGGCACCCTGCTTTAGGAAACTGCCCATGGCTAAGGAACCCAAACAGCACGGGGACATTTTTTCTAAGGATGGCGTACTTTATCGGAGAACGGGCAAGCCTGACCAAGGTTACAACCAGCTCCTAGTACCGAAACAGTACAGAAGCCAAATCCTAGAAATGGGGCACTCTCTTCCCTTCAGCGGACATATGGGACAGAACGCCACAAACCAACGTATAACCACTCATTATTGGTGGCCAGGAGTGAATACTGATATTATCAGGTACGTCAAATCCTGTGCCCAGTGCCAACGTGTACCACCCAAGCAACGGACACCCCCAGTCCACATGGGTGAAATGCCAATAATGGGAACACCATTCGAACGGGTTGTGATCGACATTTTAGGGCCTTTCGAAAGGACTAAAAGAAGGAACAGGTTCATCCTGACCTTAGTCGATACATGCACTTTATGGGCAGAAGCTATCCCGCTAACATGCGCAGATGCCAAGCATGTCGCAGAAGCCCTCGTGCAGATTTTCACTCGGTTGGGATTCCCTCAGCAAGTGTTGACGGATAATGGATCTCCATACCGAAACCTGTTGATGGATGAGATCGTTAAGATCTTGAGGACCCAGCACATCCACACTAAGCCATATACTCCGGCCGGAAATGGGCTCGTGGAACGTGCTAATGGAAACCTCACCATGATGCTAAGTAAGCTGGCACAAGTGAAACCTGAAGATTGGGATCTCTGTATTCCTGCAGCATTATTTGGCTACAGAGAATCTCTTCATACTTCCACAGGATTTCCGCCAGCTACACTCTTATTCGGCAGACCCATTAAGGGCCCGCTTGAAGCCTTACTTCAGTCTCTGACAGACGAGAAGGCTGATGAGACAGTTGTCTCAGCCAGCAAATATGTGTCGGTTTTAAAGGAACGGTTGAAACTAGGGTGGGACCTAGCAACGACTAACTTTAAGCGAGCACGCACCAAGCACGCTAACCGATACAGGAAAGTCGCGGAAGAGAGAGAACTGGAAGCAGGAGAGAAAGTTTTGGTGTTGCTCCCTACCGAGAACAACCAACTGAAGATCGGATGGCAAGGGCCGTTTACCGTCCTGAAAAAGATTTCTAAGGCTAACTACCAGATCTCTATTGAAGGAAAGGAGAAGGTTTTCCATTTAAATCTCTTAAAGAGATACTTGGAAAAACCAGTGCCAACCTCCGACCATCTCCTGACGATCGCCAAAACTGACGAAGATGACGATAGTGGCAGAGATATTCCACCGCTATCACAGGAAATCTTTCAAAAATGTCAGAAGCGGCGACGCTCTTTCAAGCGCGCATATGAGACATTCCAGGGGAAGGAAACTTTGAGGAGTGGACTTGAGTAGGAATTGGACAGAGATGGAGGGGGAAGAGGAGAGGGAAGAAGACAGACACCCCGAAGCTACGGTTATAGGAAATTAAACTCCATAACGTAGACATGGAGTGCTTCCATATCTTAAAGGGGGGAGGCTCTGTCACGTAGGGTTTATATTCATTTAATTTCCTACATCTTCTTCCTATTCTTTCACCCGAATTCTCTCTTTTATTATCTCTGTATTTCCTTTTTCCTGTACATTTTTAATCCATTCGTTTTGCGAATATTATTTTCATATAATTCGCAAACTTTACCTGTTTTCCTTTCTCTAAAACTGAGAATCGCACCTGGGGGGTATTGCGTACATGTCAGTCGCGCTGGTCGGACGATAGGCGTGAATTTACAGCATTCGCTAGACATTCGTCTGAGGGTCTCTGGCCTGGGGCGTGAAAATTCACGCGAGGGACATGGAAAGTAGACAGAGAGTCTGCATTTCAGTAAACGCATGAGGTTTTTCGTCAGAAAAAAACCCGGCTTAGCGTGAAAATCCACTCCGCACTGCAGACGGTGGTCTGAGATTTGCAACTCATGCAAGCCCTCGGCCACTGATGGCTGTTACGTCACGCGATAAGCGGACGAAGGTGTTATACGGACAGGGGAGACTATTTCGCTTGGCGAAATAAGATTAGGATCCTGTGTCCGATTTTAAAGATATTGGCCAAGTTTGAAACTTTAATTTCATTCTCGCTCATAGACTCACAGTAGATAGGTTGCTCGTAAACAGAATAGCTGTTAGCGAAGTATCTCAGTTTGTTTCGGCAATTTGTCGAACTTCTAGACTTCCAGAAATACTTTCAGCATTTTATTCTTAAGTTGTGCGACTACCTGTAATTCTGTGGTTGAGGTAATTAATATGATAGATATATAGATTTTGTGAGTGTTAAAGTGTTAAGTCGCTTAATTCATTTTAATCTATTTCTTTAGCGCAGAAGAGAAATAAAGTGGTAGGCTATTATATTTTCTAGGGAAGCATTCAGTGGAAAGCAGAATAAAATTAAAATTTCTAGCTTATAACGGCAATTGTAGCTATTTATGAATTTAATTTAACCGCTAATACTCAGTCGAGTGTATTTTTCTAAACTAACGTATAAACTCTAGAATCGAGCCTCATGAATGGTGACGGAATACGCACGTGTTCCTAATTCATGAGGATTGCTGATTTTTAAATATAACTTACGTCACGGGAAGTTTAAATGATAAGCAAAGCTCTCTGCTTGCAAGTTTAAATGTAAGTTATAACCAGTACAGATTCTGTTTATTATATTATATGTGTTATTTTTCCTCCACACAGTGAAAGTTTTGGGGTGACCCTAACTTTACCAGCACCTAGTAGTAGTTTCCATACTTGTGAAGAAATAGACAGTCCTTATTTTGAACCACGTGGGTTTCTTAAGTACCACTGGTCTAACAGTGCATATGCAACCCGAGTTAGCCAGAAATACTATATCCCAATAACGGGTTTTCAAAGACTGTAATGATTTTTTTTTTTTTTTTGCGTACGCCCGCTAATACTCGGGGCGAAATCTCAGGTTATTATTTATGTCTAACCTGACATTGATTTTACGTGAGTATCCCTTTATTTCTTGTACAGAGACAGGTGTCCCTCGCCATTCAGGCAAATACTCGCCGATTTCGGAGGTACCCATTGCAGCTGGGTCGGCTCAGGAGCCGCCAGTCCCTGGTCGACGACACTTCTTCAAATGTCCTCGCCAGGTCTCGAGTTAATCCAGTCCAAATCCCGGTCGACGAAAAATCCTCAAATGCCGTCGCCCGGGTTTGATCCTGTATCACCCGGTCGCCAGAGCGGTGTTGTAACCACTACGCTAGCGCGGCTTGTGAAGAAATAGACAGTCCTTATTTTGAACCACGTGGGTTTCTTAAGTACCACTGGTCTAACAGTGCATATGCAACCCGAGTTAGCCAGAAATACTATATCCCAATAACGGGTTTTCAAAGACTGTAATGATAAATACTGGACCTTGGAGCCAGATCTTAATTTCTTCTAGAAAAACTCTACGTAATCTTTCTGCCTGGTGGCGCGAAATACTTCTAGTATTAACTAACATTTCCCGACTATATATATATATATTTTTTGTGGACAAATCTGTGGTGTGACTAAAGTGAATCCTATACTGAGGGAAGGCACCGACCTGACATTCATCATTTCTAGAAACCTACGCTATTGACACTGTGCTCTGCTAACTCCCGCGCCTGGAATAATTTTAGGTGACTTAATCAGACATTTGAACAAATTTGCACACCCAAGTAGTCGTTCCCGGAGACTCCAAGTTAAATACGTCTTTTGGAACTGGGGACTTCTTGGCAGAAGACTGCATTTTTTTGAGTCTGTGGGAAGATCTAAAATCAGTGTGTTCCAAGAGGCAGCGAGCCAAGTCGTGAGTACATGTATGAGAGGCCATGGCGGAATGAATGAGTGTACGCTGGTTTGAGTGATATTTTCACTATTATATCTTTGACACCCTGTTGCTGTCCTAATTTTTTTTTCAAATCTGCATAATTTGTTGCTAAGGCTAGAGTTCTTGTGTTTTTGTCTTAGGTTAAATCAGATTTTTTTTTTTTCAAACTCTGTGCATATAATTACGAGATAAAACAACGAAAACTCTTAGAATCAAACCCTATGTATCTGTGACTCTGGCGCCATCATCTGTTCTCTTAACGGGGCTGGGCTAAACCTAGAGTTAACACTATAAGGGGGCTATCATCCTTGCAACATTTCCTTGAATTTTTATGACTATGTGTATATGTATTCTCCTTGATGTACTTTCTTTGATGTTGTGAGCCGATTTTTTCCTGATATTAAAATCGCTCTTGAACTTAATAATAGTGTTTGGTCAGCTCGTTCTAGATAATATATATATCATTGTTATAGTTTTCCCACGTCTGTGTGTTTACCTGTCGTCACGTGTATGTGCGTGCCTGTGAGTGATAGAAATATACGTAATATGTATATTGGTGTAGTCTGTCGGACGCTGTAACAACTGTTGTAGAAGATAGGTGAGAGAGAGAAGAATTCTTTTCGCGTTCAGAGACAGCTACTATATCAAAATCTATCATCTCACGTGTGTGGAAATTCTATTACCTTTCACTAACTCTCACTGAGTCTATCACCTATTCAAACCTATTCAGAAGGGACCAAACCTAGTCTTAATTCTCCTATCGAAAATCTACGACACACACACATACCCACTGATGCGTTCAGTCAGTTAGGGGATATGGCAATAGTCCGCCAGAACATTGAATGACTATTTAATATTGAATGCTGCATGAAATATGTACTACTATTCTACTACCTAATGATTTGCTATGTCAACATACTCATGACTGTATTCCGTGCTGTCCAAGTGTGTGCGTCATTATTAAAAGCATAGAAACGTCAACAGCGGTTCCTAACATCTTTGACTTGCATAAGAGTGTGAGTGAAATATTATCAAGTGTCAACCACATCGAACAGTACACCATTCGCGTATTTTCCACTCACACTACATCAACATGGCCACTAGATACAATCCTGCGTCGGTTGAGTTGACCTTTGCTCCCCCTGGAGCCTCCATCAGATTCGCCACTGGTTTGCGTAAGGAGAATGAAAGTAGCACCTTACAGCATGCCTGGTAACACTGCAGAGACACGATACACCACTAAATAGTCGTTATTCTACAGTATTCTACAGTGGTAGGCCAGTTTCCTGGGTCCAGCCTTCGCAGTCTTGAAAGTGGAAGTCACCTAGTGTTTCAAGAACATTTATTTTGGCCAAATGTGACACACATCAACACCAATAGTACAGCTTACAGACGATGTCAACCTGACCTGTCAAGCAGAAGCGGTATGTAGGTCAGCGCTTATTGACATTTTGTCAGACAACTTCAAACAGAAGCGATTGTTTATCTTAACAAGAATTGCAGTGTTGTTGGACAGAGAAGAGCATTTAATTCATCGCTGGATCTTCTATTGTGCTCAAAGAAATTGAACACTGTAATAGTTTAGAAACAAACCTAGTATTTAATAAAGTTGCAAGCTATTTTGATTAAAAGCTAAGCCTTCTCTGCAACACATTCTTTCTGCAACACTCTGTTCACATCACATTGCCATATTATTTAATCATATTATATATGCATGTATGCTATTTATGTTTACATGTTATTTGTTATGTATTAAATTAGTTTATGTTCTGTGTGACTAGTACAAGGTATACCGAGTGACATTGGTCTTGTACTAGTGTTCAATAGGTACAAATTTTCTTAATTGGAAATTTGTTAGCAACAATTTGCTATTTCTGTTAGCTGTGACGACTGTGTTCATATTTGTTTTTGTAATATTTTTCTGTTCTTTAGTTTTTTTGGATTTGTTTGTATAATTGTAGATCTCATCTTTTCTTTCATTTCAGTTCTTTACACCCTTATGTTTATACACTGTGGCGTTATTTGTCTTGTTGATGTCATTGCAGTTATCATCACAGATTCTGTGATTATTTACTTCAGTTCCTTATATTAATTTAATTTGATTTCTGCAATTGTTTTCATATTGTCTTTTCTTGTTTGTCCTTTGTAATGTCTTTAGTTGACAGATGATATATTAGGTATAGCTGAATACACTTATATTATAGTACAGATCAGTACTTTATGATTATTATTGTTATAGAAGAAAGTGTACAAGACCTTTGTAAGGCTTGTCTCCCACAGTGATTGGGATAGAAAATATTATTTTCCACAGGTACTCAAGTGATCATTGATTACATTAAGGTAGTATACAAGACCTTTGTAAGGCTTGTCTCCCACAGTGATTGGGTTATACAGATATTGTTTCCACAGGTACTCAGGTTATCATTTGTTATATTATAAACAAGATAACCATATAAGGTTTGTCTCACACAGAGATTGTGATTGTGAGCTGATTATTCAACTTATTGCAAACTTGTGGTTGCATTACTTGGAAATATATATATATAATCATACACTATTGATACTATAGAGTACTTAGATTATAAAGGTGATTATACAAGCTCTTTATTAGAGACTTGTTTCACACAGTGTTGTGGTAAAGTGATACTTATCTAGAGACTTCTTCCCCGTGAGGTTGGTACAAAGTCTTTGAATAATACTAAGAGAGTAAAATAGAGTGAAGTGACTGTACAAGTCTATAGTACAGACTTGCCTCCCATTGAAGTGGAATAGGGTAATTATTTTATTATTTCAGGTTACTGATCTCTTTAGACAAGATGTCTAGTTTAGATTACTTTATTGCACAAGGGAAATCCCTTGATAAGACTGGTAAAGAGTTAGAAGAATGGCCAACTGCTCAATTTGCTATTGCATTAAAATCGGAAGAGAAAAAAACAAAAAGATGAGAATAAATGGAAAGCAGAAGTTGAACAAAAGAAGATAGATGCTGAGAATTTCAGATTGCAGATGCAAGCTGAGGAGAAAAAAGCTGCTGCTGAGGAGAGAAAAGCTGCTGCTGAGGAGAGGAAACTTCAAATAGAAGAAAAAAAATTAGAAGCTGCTGCTGAGGAGAGAAAAGCTGCTGCTGATGCTGAGCAAAAAAGACTAGACAGAGAAGCTGAAGCTGCTGCTGAAAATAAAAGAGTAGAAGCTGAACAAAAGAAATTGCAGATGCAGGTGGAAGAAAGGAGATTTGAGGCAGAGCAAAAAAGACTAGACAGAGAAGCTGCTGCTGCTGCTGAACAAAAAAGACTAGACAGAGAATATGAACAAAAAAGATTAGAAGCTGAAGGAAAAAAAGCAATAAGAGAACATGAATTTGAGTTAGAGAAATTAAGATTGACAAGTATGAGTAATATTAATCAGGCATCTAGTGGTAGTGGTAAACCCTTTGTTTACAAGGTCAAGGTACCAGCGTTCAACTCTGCCAGTGACGATATAACATTCTGGCTTGAGAGATTTGAACGTGCTTGTCGAGCTCATAATGTGGACAAATCACAGTATGTGAATCAGTTGTCTGAAAATCTAAAAGGGGATTCTCTGAATAAGTTATGGTTGGTTGAAGAGGCCGACAAGGATAACTATGATGTTATCAGGTCAGCCTTGATAAGGAAGTATCAGTTGTCAGAGGAAGGTTACCGTCTTTTGTTTAAAACAATGAGACCTGAGACAGGTGTAGAATTCTCAGAATTCATTGCAAATGCACGTCTTACATTTTCACGTTGGATTGAATTATCCAAAACACAGAAAACATTTGAGACTCTTACGGATTTATTACTCAGAGACAAGATCATGTCTTCGGTGAATAAACCATTTCTAGAATTTTTACATGAGCGTAAACCAAGTACATTAAAACAAATGGAAGAATATTGTGACCAATATGCCACGGCACACCCTGACATGATTCTAAGCAACACTAACATTAAAGAGGGTATGCCAGTTGCGTCAGCAACTCAATACAATAATAATTACTCACACAAGTCCCAAGGAGCTCAAGATAAATCTCACAAAAAGGTTAATTGGAATAGTTATCAAAACCAAGGTAACCACTCAAATCAGGGTTCTTCTTCGAAGACCTGGAATCGGGCTGACAGTCCTCGACATAGGGGTGCCCATAATTATAGAAATTTCCGAAAAGGGAGTAACTATAGGAACTACCCAAGTTCGTCATGGAAACAACAAAACCAACATTACAGGGATACTCATTATAATGAGTATGATGATTACGATCATGAACATTATGATTCAAACCCAAATAGGAGTTATAACAGAGGAAATAATAATTACAGAGGCAATTATAACCGAGGTAGATCACAACACAAAAGACATGGTAAATCTCATTACCAGGCTCACTCTGCACAACAAGAGTTCAATGAAGCCGGTAATCAAAATAATGATAAGAAAGACTCTAGTAATGTAGGATGTTCTGCTTTTGATTTTAGTAGAGCATCTCAGTGCTCCCAATGCAAAACGTTATTCGATCCAACCACGGTTTCTACTTTAAGCTGTGGTCATCCTCTTCCTGCTCTTCCTGCGTCAGTCGCGCATGATGGAAGAGGTGCTCTTGTCTTGAATAGAGGTCTAGTAGATGGTACTCCGGTCTCAATTCTTTTCGATTCCGGGTGCACAACCATTGGAGTGAGGCAATCACTCATAGATCCTTCTCGAGCCACTGGCAAAGTAATCAAATGCGTAACATTTGGTGGCACATTGGAGAAGTACTCTACTGCCATTGTTAACATTGCTACTCCCTTCTTTACAGGAGATGTGCACGCATGTCTTCTCCCGAATCCGATCGCTGATCTTATAATCGGTCGCATTCATGGAGTGAAAGAATGCACTCCACAACAAATTTCTGATTGGGAAAATGACAATATGCAAACTGCTAATGCAGTAGTTACTAGGGCTCAAGCTCTTAACATTCCGCAATCTTCGCCTTCGGAAGATAATGTTGCGCAGATCCAAGGTGATCCCTTGGAAATTTCTCGTGATTCATTTATGAAACAGCAGGAAGATGATCCTACTCTTAAAAAGTTCTTTACGCTAGTAACAAAAGGTGATTCAAATAAAGACACAAATCGTAAATCTTGGATTACGATGAAGAATGGCGTACTTGTGCGTATGGTACAAGACTCCGCTAAGTCCGCTCATTCTCAAATTCTAGTGCCCAAAAATATGAGAGTTAAAATCTTACAGCACGCTCATGATTCTCAGTGTGCTGGGCATATGGGTTTTTCCCGTACTAAATCTAGAGTTCTTGCGTCTTTCTTTTGGCCTTTTGTGAACAAGGACATACGGATCTATTGTCGATCTTGTAAAGTATGTCAAGAAGTTAAATCCAAAGGTCCACGCCATGCTGCACCTATTCAGGCTGCAGATATTCCAATTCGACCATTTCAAAAGATGGCGATAGACATCATAGGTCCATTTAAAATAAAGTCTGCTAGAGGACACCAATTTATCTTGACATGTGTTGACATGTGCACACGTTGGCCAGAGGCTGTTCCTCTAAAGAGCATAACTACTGCTGATATTGCAGATGCTCTTTGGTTAATATTTTCTCGTCTGGGATTTCCAGCAGAAATATTATCGGACCATGGCACCCAACTCATATCGGATACTATGTCTCAAGTAATGTCGACTCTTAAGATAGAGAGATCTTTAAGTAGTATTTATCATCCTATGTCTAATGGGATGGTAGAACGTCTGAATAGGACTCTCAAAAACTTATTAGGTAAGATAACTGAAGATCATCCTCAGGATTGGGACAGAGTTTTACCCGCGGCTCTCTTTGCATATAGAGAGGTCGCCAACGAACATACAGGATTTTCTCCCTTTGAACTTGTCTTTGGCGCGAAACCGCGAGGTCCTATGTCCTTACTTCATGATCTTATAACTGCTGATAATATTGTCGATGACACAAAATCCTCTTACGAATATTCATTGCCCTTAGACACAAGATTATTGAAGCATGCAAATTGGCAACTGCTTCTTCTGAATTTGCCAAACAGAAGGCAAGGCAATTTGCCAATAAGAAGAGATGCTTACGACAACTTTGTCCAGGAGACAAAGCATTTGTCTTACTACCTTGTAGGGAAAACAGACTTCTTATTTCTTGGAAAGGTCCATATGATGTAATATCAAAAGTTTCCGATGACGACTATATTGTCGATATTGATGGGAAGCATAAAACCTTCCACATCAACATGCTTACGGAATTCCATGAACATCCGGATTATTTACAACCTGTTTTCCAGGCAACGGACGATTCTCCAGTCCAACATGGGCATTACTCATCACTGTCAGTAATACAGGATGAGGAAACGAGTTTCTCGGATGTGAATTTGCCTTTTCCGATGATTCCTCTTCATTCTAATGAATCATGGAAAGATGTTACGGTTTCTCCCGAGTTATCTCTAGGAGAACAGAAACAAGTTTCTACTATGTTACAACAATTTCAGGATGTCCTTACTGACATTCCTGGTCAAACTGATGTCATTGAACATGACATTACTCTTACTGACCATAATCCTATAAGAGTCAGACCGTATCCTATCCCGATACATTTTCAAGCACAGGTTGAGAAAGAGTTGGATGAGATGATAGATTTAAAAATAATTGAACCATCCACATCAGCATATTCTTCGCCGATGGTTATTGTACGGGAAAAAGACAATAACATACGTCTTTGTGTTGATTATCGCAAATTGAACCAAGTGACGAAATTTGATGCTGAACCTATGCCTTTACTAGAAGAGCTACTTACAAGACTATCGAAATCTCATTTCTTCACTAAACTTGATTTGTCTAAGGGATATTGGCAAGTTCCACTATCCGAACACGCCAAGCCGTTTACTGCTTTTTCGACACCTAGGGGTCTATTCCAATGGAATTTCATGCCTTTCGGCCTTATGAACGCCCCTGCAACATTCGTACGCATGATGCGTCGAATCCTATCTCATCGCTCAGATGTCATTGCATTTCTTGATGACATCTGCCTTTTCAGTGATACTTGGGAAGATCACTATAACGGGTTAAATGAACTATTGTCTATCCTACGCGAGCATAACCTGACAGCGAAACCATCGAAAGCGTGTATTGGTTTTAGCGAAATATCTTTTTTAGGTCACCGGGTTGGTCATGGTTTCCTAAAAACAGAAGACCATAATACAAGTAAAATACTTAACATTTCGATTCCTAAGACTAAAAAGCAAGTGCGAAGTCTTTTAGGTCTCATACAATTTTATGGACGATTCATTCCGAATCTGTCCTCCATTATGTCACCTCTTTCTTCCTTGCTAAAGAAAGGGTCTCCTAATATAGTCCATTGGACTCAAGAATGTCAATCCTCTTTAGATAAGGTTAAAACTATGTTTTCTACTTCACCTATCTTGGTATTACCTACTAAGGATAAGACATTTGTTCTTCGTAGTGACGCTTCATCCACAGGGATTGGAGCAGCACTAATGCAAGAGTACTCTGGAACTCTGCATCCTGTGATGTATATTTCTCGAAAACTAAATGCCGCAGAGAAGAATTACTCGGTCCTAGACCGTGAATTATTGGCTATGGTTTGGTCAATCCTTAAACTTCAAAGATTTCTTCTTGGCGCGCATTTCATTGTGGAAACTGACCAGAAAGCTCTTACTGCTATTCAGAGTAAAAATCTGAAGAGCGCGAGATCAACGCGATACGCGATTGCTCTTCAACCTTTTCATTTTTCGGTGCGAGCTATCCCTGGGTCAGATAATGTTATGGCAGACATTTTGTCTAGATGCCCACATGATTCCTAATTGTTAGATCCTGAGATTTCTAACATGTCTAACTTTGCTACAGTTTTTTTGCTATGTTAAAATGTGTATACATAAGTAATGTATCATATATATTGACTGTATCACTACTTAGCGGTTCATTGATGTATATTCACCGCTGATCTTTGGATGTTTTTTCGTCTTTGATAATCATGATGTTAAAATACCTAAGATGAAATTTTTGGATAAACTAGTGTAGAAATTGTGGCATTGCCAGTATTGTAGTATGCGTTGGTGACACCTCTCTGGAAATATTTATACTCAGAGAAAAACTTTCTCTGGTTCCTGAGATATATTCTCACTTGTCGTGCCATATGACGACTTAGCCTTACATTAGGCGTTACATTTGTTTGGAATGCTTATCATCTGCGCATTGTTATTCGTGCGTTGTGAGCCTATTGTATGTTGCTCCTGGATGTATTTCAAAAAAAAAAAGTAACATTTTTTTTCTTCCCGGGGGGTGTGGTAATCTGTTGCATACATATTTTTGAATGCACAGATTACAAAAATACGATATGTCTATTTAATAGGGAAAATATATATTTGTATTTAATTGTGTACGAAAATGCTTCCCGTGGGAAAGCGAGATAATTCATGATTGATTTATACGTTTGATTATATGGATGATCTCTCTTGATATTGATTCGGCGTATGAATATGGAAATCATGTCAGTTCTCGTTTGTTAGGGCCAGAAAATAGATTGATCTTGTTCAATATGTTTATGGCCTGAATTTATATGTATTACTTGTCTAGTACAAGAAGATTCAGTCCTATATTGTATATCTTCGTATGCTAAGGTCGGACTATACCGAACTCTGGCGGAGGTATCCGTTGTCCTAGAGAGTTGTAGTGAGTTCCGAAGAAGCTGGTCGTAATGGCCGGGTGTGTGTTTCCTAGGGCTGGTCCTGTTATAGGTTAAAAGTGATTTGTGGATGATTTTTCCATAAGGAAGGAATGTCTCTGCGAGAGTGTTATGTCAGAGACTCTTCTCATGTATTTCATTATGTTTAGATTCGGACTCCAGGTAAAGCCAGACCCTTTTTCCTTTGATGATCTCCTTATGGTTAGACCTAGATGAAACATCGTATTTTCGAGCATCGTTGGTCGTTGAAATATAGATTGATGAAGATGACAGGTTCCATCAGCGCTTATGTCTTCATGAAGCAACCTTCTGACTAAGGGACTGTATGGAAACTCTAGGAAAGTCTATATGTACAAGTTATGAATTAACTCTGGCTTATGATTATCCTCCCGCTGGGCGAGTGAGCGAAAACTCAGGGAAGGAAGCCATTTTGTATTCCTGTCATCATTATGGATCACTGTCCAAAGAACGGATCATGAATCTTACTATTCAGACAGTGGCACGGAGATCTCATTAAGATTAAAACCCCTACCGTGGTTTAACTTTGTTACTTAAATATTTGACATATACAGCTGGAGTACTTAGGCAAGGAAAAAGTTCGTCCAGTGAACTCTTTGTATGTTTACACACACATACCCACTGATGCGTTCAGTCAGTTAGGGGATATGGCAATAGTCCGCCAGAACATTGAATGACTATTTAATATTGAATGCTGCATGAAATATGTACTACTATTCTACTACCTAATGATTTGCTATGTCAACATACTCATGACTGTATTCCGTGCTGTCCAAGTGTGTGCGTCATTATTAAAAGCATAGAAACGTCAACAGCGGTTCCTAACATCTTTGACTTGCATAAGAGTGTGAGTGAAATATTATCAAGTGTCAACCACATCGAACAGTACACCATTCGCGTATTTTCCACTCACACTACATCAACATGGCCACTAGATACAATCCTGCGTCGGTTGAGTTGACCTTTGCTCCCTCTGGAGCCTCCATCAGATTCGCCACTGGTTTGCGTAGGGAGAATGAAAGTAGCACCTTACAGCATGCCTGGTAACACTGCAGAGACACGATACACCACTAAATAGTCGTTATTCTACAGTATTCTACAGTGGTAGGCCAGTTTCTTGGGTCCAGCCTTCGCAGTCTTGAAAGTGGAAGTCACCTAGTGTTTCAAGAACATTTATTTTGGCCAAATGTGACACACATCAACACCAATAGTACAGCTTACAGACGATGTCAACCTGACCTGTCAAGACAAAGTGTAACGTATGTAGGTCAGCGCTTATTGACATTTTGTCAGTACAACTTCAAACAGAAGCGATTGTTTATCTTAACAAGAATTAGAGTGTGTTGGACAGAGAAGAGCATTTAATTCATCGCTGGATCTTCTATTGTGCTCAAAGAAATTGAACACTGTAATAGTTTAGAAACAAACCTAGTATTTAATAAAGTTGCAAGCTATTTTGATTAAAAGCTAAGCCTTCTCTGCAACACATTCTTTCTGCAACACTCTATTCACATCACATTGCCATATTATTTAATCATATTATATATGCATGTATGCTATTTATGTTTACATGTTATTTGTTATGTATTAAATTAGTTTATGTTCTGTGTGACTAGTACAAGGTATACCGAGTGACATTGGTCTTGTACTAGTGTTCAATAGGTACAAATTTTCTTAATTGGAAATTTGTTAGCAACAATTTGCTATTTCTGTTAGCTGTGACGACTGTGTTCATATTTGTTTTTGTAATATTTTTCTGTTCTTTAGTTTTTTTGGATTTGTTTGTATAATTGTAGATCTCATCTTTTCTTTCATTTCAGTTCTTTACACCCTTATGTTTATACACTGTGGCGTTATTTGTCTTGTTGATGTCATTGCAGTTATCATCACAGATTCTGTGATTATTTACTTCAGTTCCTTATATTAATTTAATTTGATTTCTGCAATTGTTTTCATATTGTCTTTTCTTGTTTGTCCTTTGTAATGTCTTTAGTTGACAGATGATATATTAGGTATAGCTGAATACACTTATATTATAGTACAGATCAGTACTTTATGATTATTATTGTTATAGAAGAAAGTGTACAAGACCTTTGTAAGGCTTGTCTCCCACAGTGATTGGGATAGAAAATATTATTTTCCACAGGTACTCAAGTGATCATTGATTACATTAAGGAAGTATACAAGACCTTTGTAAGGCTTGTCTCCCACAGTGATTGGGTTATACAGATATTGTTTCCACAGGTACTCAGGTTATCATTTGTTATATTATAAACAAGATAACCATATAAGGTTTGTCTCACACAGAGATTGTGATTGTGAGCTGATTATTCAACTTATTATAAACTTGTGGTTGCATTACTTGGAAATATATATATATATAATCATACACTATTGATACTATAGAGTACTTAGATTATAAAGGTGATTATACAAGCTCTTTATTAGAGACTTGTTTCACACAGTGTTGTGGTAAAGTGATACTTATCTAGAGACTTCTTCCCAGTGAGGTTGGTACAAAGTCTTTGAATAATACTAAGAGAGTAAAATAGAGTGAAGTGACTATACAAGTCTATAGTACAGACTTGCCTCCCATTGAAGTGGAATAGGGTAATTATTTTATTATTTCAGGTTACTGATCTCTTTAGACAAGATGTCTAGTTTAGATTACTTTATTGCACAAGGGAAATCCCTTGATAAGACTGGTAAAGAGTTAGAAGAATGGGCAACTGCTCAATTTGCTATTGCATTAAAATCGGAAGAGAAAAAACAAAAAGATGAGAATAAATGGAAAGCAGAAGTTGAACAAAAGAAGATAGATGCTGAGAATTTCAGATTGCAGATGCAAGCTGAGGAGAAAAAAGCTGCTGCTGAGGAGAGAAAAGCTGCTGCTGAGGAGAGGAAACTTCAAATAGAAGAAAAAAAATTAGAAGCTGCTGCTGAGGAGAGAAAAGCTGCTGCTGATGCTGAGCAAAAAAGACTAGACAGAGAAGCTGAAGCTGCTGCTGAAAATAAAAGAGTAGAAGCTGAACAAAAGAAATTGCAGATGCAGGTGGAAGAAAGGAGATTTGAGGCAGAGCAAAAAAGACTAGACAGAGAAGCTGCTGCTGCTGCTGCTGAACAAAAAAGACTAGACAGAGAATATGAACAAAAAAGATTAGAAGCTGAAGAAAAAAAAAGCAATAAGAGAACATGAATTTGAGTTAGAGAAATTAAGATTGACAAGTATGAGTAATATTAATCAGGCATCTAGTGGTAGTGGTAAACCCTTTGTTTACAAGGTCAAGGTACCAGCGTTCAACTCTGCCAGTGACGATATAACATTCTGGCTTGAGAGATTTGAACGTGCTTGTCGAGCTCATAATGTGGACAAATCACAGTATGTGAATCAGTTGTCTGAAAATCTAAAAGGGGATTCTCTGAATAAGTTATGGTTGGTTGAAGAGGCCGACAAGGATAACTATGATGTTATCAGGTCAGCCTTGATAAGGAAGTATCAGTTGTCAGAGGAAGGTTACCGTCTTTTGTTTAAAACAATGAGACCTGAGACAGGTGTAGAATTCTCAGAATTCATTGCAAATGCACGTCTTACATTTTCACGTTGGATTGAATTATCCAAAACACAGAAAACATTTGAGGCTCTTACGGATTTATTACTCAGAGACAAGATCATGTCTTCGGTGAATAAACCATTTCTAGAATTTTTACATGAGCGTAAACCAAGTACATTAAAACAAATGGAAGAATATTGTGACCAATATGCCACGGCACACCCTGACATGATTCTAAGCAACACTAACATTAAAGAGGGTATGCCAGTTGCGTCAGCAACTCAATACAATAATAATTACTCACACAAGTCCCAAGGAGCTCAAGATAAATCTCACAAAAAGGTTAATTGGAATAGTTATCAAAACCAAGGTAACCACTCAAATCAGGGTTCTTCTTCGAAGACCTGGAATCGGGCTGACAGTCCTCGACACAGGGGTGCCCATAATTATAGAAATTTCCGAAAAGGGAGTAACTATAGGAACTACCCAAGTTCGTCATGGAAACAACAAAACCAACATTACAGGGATACTCATTATAATGAGTATGATGATTACGATCATGAACATTATGATTCAAACCCAAATAGGGGTTATAACAGAGGAAATAATAATTACAGAGGCAATTATAACCGAGGTAGATCACAACACAAAAGACATGGTAAATCTCATTACCAGGCTCACTCTGCACAACAAGAGTTCAATGAAGCCGGTAATCAAAATAATGATAAGAAAGACTCTAGTAATGTAGGATGTTCTGCTTTTGATTTTAGTAGAGCATCTCAGTGCTCCCAATGCAAAACGTTATTCGATCCAACCACGGTTTCTACTACTTTAAGCTGTGGTCATCCTCTTCCTGCTCTTCCTGCGTCAGTCGCGCATGATGGAAGAGGTGCTCTTGTCTTGAATAGAGGTCTAGTAGATGGTACTCCGGTCTCAATTCTTTTCGATTCCGGGTGCACAACCATTGGAGTGAGGCAGTCACTCATAGATCCTTCTCGAGCCACTGGCAAAGTAATCAAATGCGTAACATTTGGTGGCACATTGGAGAAGTACTCTACTGCCATTGTTAACACATTGCTACTCCCTTCTTTACAGGAGATGTGCACGCATGTCTTCTCCCGAATCCGATCGCTGATCTTATAATCGGTCGCATTCATGGAGTGAAAGAATGCACTCCACAACAAATTTTGATTGGGAAAAGAGGAATATGCAAACTGCTAATGCAGTAGTTACTAGGGCTCAAGCTCTTAACATGCCGCAATCTTCGCCTTCTGAAGATAATGATGCGCAGATCCAAGATGATCCCTTGGAAATTTCTCGTGATTCATTTATGAAACAGCAGGAAGATGATCCTACTCTTAAAAAATTCTTTACGCTAGCAACAAAAGGTGATCCGAATAAAGACACAAATCGTAAATCTTGGATTACGATGAAGAATGGCGTACTTGTGCGTATGGTACAAGACTCCGCTAAGTCCGCTCATTCTCAAATTCTAGTGCCCAAAAATATGAGAGTTAAAATCTTACAGCACGCTCATGATTCTCAGTGTGCTGGGCATATGGGTTTTTCCCGTACTAAATCTAGAGTTCTTGCGTCTTTCTTTTGGCCTTTTGTGAACAAGGACATACGGATCTATTGTCGATCTTGTAAAGTATGTCAAGAAGTTAAATCCAAAGGTCCACGCCATGCTGCACCTATTCAGGCTGCAGATATTCCAATTCGACCATTTCAAAAGATGGCGATAGACATCATCGGTCCATTTAAAATAAAGTCTGCTAGAGGACACCAATTTATCTTGACGTGTGTTGACATGTGCACACGTTGGCCAGAGGCTGTTCCTCTAAAGAGCATAACTACTGCTGATATTGCAGATGCTCTTTGGTTAATATTTTCTCGTCTGGGATTTCCAGCAGAAATATTATCGGACCATGGTACCCAACTCATATCGGATACTATGTCTCAAGTAATGTCGACTCTTAAGATAGAGAGATCTTTAAGTAGTATTTATCATCCTATGTCTAATGGGATGGTAGAACGTCTGAATAGGACTCTCAAAAACCTATTAGGTAAGATAACTGAAGATCATCCTCAGGATTGGGACAGAGTTTTACCCGCGGCTCTCTTTGCATATAGAGAGGTCGCCAACGAACATACAGGATTTTCTCCCTTTGAACTTGTCTTTGGCGCGAAACCGCGAGGTCCTATGTCCTTACTTCATGATCTTATAACTGCTGATAATATTGTCGATGACACAAAATCCTCTTACGAATATGTCATTGCGCTTAGACACAAGATTATTGAAGCATGCAAATTGGCAACTGCTTCTTCTGAATTTGCCAAACAGAAGGCAAGGCAATTTGCCAATAAGAAGAGATGCTTACGACAACTTTGTCCAGGAGACAAAGCATTTGTCTTACTACCTTGTAGGGAAAACAGACTTCTTATTTCTTGGAAAGGTCCATATGATGTAATATCAAAAGTTTCCGATGTCGACTATATTGTCGATATTGATGGGAAGCATAAAACCTTCCACATCAACATGCTTACGGAATTCCATGAACGTCCGGATTATTTACAACCTGTTTTCCAGGCAACGGACGATTCTCCAGTCCAACATGGGCATTACTCATCACTGTCAGTAATACAGGATGAGGAAACGAGTTTCTCGGATGTGAATTTGCCTTTTCCGATGATTCCTCTTCATTCTAATGAATCATGGAAAGATGTTACGGTTTCTCCCGAGTTATCTCTAGGAGAACAGAAACAAGTTTCTACTATGTTACAACAATTTCAGGATGTCCTTACTGACATTCCTGGTCAAACTGATGTCATTGAACATGACATTATTCTTACTGACCATAATCCTATAAGAGTCAGACCGTATCCTATCCCGATACATTTTCAAGCACAGGTTGAGAAAGAGTTGGATGAGATGATAGATTTAAAAATAATTGAACCATCCACATCAGCATATTCTTCGCCGATGGTTATTGTACGGAAAAAAGACAATAACATACGTCTTTGCGTTGATTATCGCAAATTGAACCAAGTGACGAAATTTGATGCTGAACCTATGCCTTTACTAGAAGAGCTACTTACAAGACTATCGAAATCTCATTTCTTCACTAAACTTGATTTGTCTAAGGGATATTGGCAAGTTCCACTATCCGAACACGCCAAGCCGTTTACTGCTTTTTCGACACCTAGGGGTCTATTCCAATGGAATTTCATGCCTTTCGGCCTTATGAACGCCCCTGCAACATTCGTACGCATGATGCGTCGAATCCTATCTCATCGCTCAGATGTCATTGCATATCTTGATGACATCTGTCTTTTCAGTGATACTTGGGAAGATCACTATAACGGGTTAAATGAACTATTGTCTATCCTACGCGAGCATAACCTGACAGCGAAACCATCGAAAGCGTGTATTGGTTTTAGCGAAATATCTTTCTTAGGTCACCGTGTTGGTCATGGTTTCCTAAAAACAGAAGACCATAATACAAGTAAGATACTTAACATTTCTATTCCTAAGACTAAAAAGCAAGTGCGAAGTCTTTTAGGTCTAATACAATTTTATGGACGATTCATTCCGAATCTGTCCTCCATTATGTCACCTCTTTCTTCCTTGCTAAAGAAAGGGTCTCCTAATATAGTCCATTGGACTCAAGAATGTCAATCCTCTTTAGATAAGGTTAAAACTATGTTTTCTACTTCACCTATCTTGGTATTACCTACTAAGGATAAGACATTTGTTCTTCGTAGTGACGCTTCATCCACAGGGATTGGAGCAGCACTAATGCAAGAGTACTCTGGAACTCTGCATCCTGTGATGTATATTTCTCGAAAACTAAATGCCGCAGAGAAGAATTACTCGGTCCTAGACCGTGAATTATTGGCTATGGTTTGGTCAATCCTTAAACTTCAAAGATTTCTTCTTGGCGCGCATTTCATTGTGGAAACTGACCAGAAAGCTCTTACTGCTATTCAGAGTAAAAATCTGAAGAGCGCGAGATCAACGCGATACGCGATTGCTCTTCAACCTTTTCATTTTTCGGTGCGAGCTATCCGTGGGTCAGAAAATGTGATGGCAGACATTTTGTCTAGATGCCCACATGATTCCTAATTGTTAGATCCTGAGATTTCTAACATGTCTAACTTTGCTACAGTTTTTTTTTTTTGCTATGTTAAAATGTGTATACATAAGTAATGTATCATATATATTGATTGTATCACTACTTAGCGGTTCATTGATGTATATTCACCGCTGATCTTTGGATGTTTTTTTCGTCTTTGATAATCATGATGTTAAAATACCTAAGATGAAATTTTTGGATAAACTAGTGTAGAAATTGTGGCATTGCCAGTATTGTAGTATGCGTTGGTGACACCTCTCTGGAAATATTTATACTCAGAGAAAAACTTTCTCTGGTTCCTGAGATATATTCTCACTTGTCGTGCCATATGACGACTTAGCCTTACATTAGGCGTTACATTTGTTTGGAATGCTTATCATCTGCGCATTGTTATTCGTGCGTTGTGAGCCTATTGTATGTTGCTCCTGGATGTATTTCAAAAAAAAAAAGTAACATTTTTTTTCTTCCCGGGGGGTGTGGTAATCTGTTGCATACATATTTTTGAATGCACAGATTACAAAAATACGATATGTCTATTTAATAGGGAAAATATATATTTGTATTTAATTGTGTACGAAAATGCTTCCCGTGGGAAAGCGAGATAATTCATGATTGATTTATACGTTTGATTATATGGATGATCTCTCTTGATATTGATTCGGCGTATGAATATGGAAGTCATGTCAGTTCTCGTTTGTTAGGGCCAGAAAATAGATTGATCTTGTTCAATATGTTTATGGCCTGAATTTATATGTATTACTTGTCTAGTACAAGAAGATTCAGTCCTATATTGTATATCTTCGTATGCTAAGGTCGGACTATACCGAACTCTGGCGGAGGTATCCGTTGTCCTAGAGAGTTGTAGTGAGTTCCGAAGAAGCTGGTCGTAATGGCCGGGTGTGTGTTTTCTAGGGCTGGTCCTGTTATAGGTTAAAAGTGATTTGTGGATGATTTTTCCATAAGGAAGGAATGTCTCTGCGAGAGTGTTATGTCAGAGACTCTTCTCATGTATTTCATTATGTTTAGATTCGGACTCCAGGTAAAGCCAGACCCTTTTTCCTTTGATGATCTCCTTATGGTTAGACCTAGATGAAACATCGTATTTTCGAGCATCGTTGGTCGTTGAAATATAGATTGATGAAGATGACAGGTTCCATCAGCGCTTATGTCTTCATGAAGCAACCTTCTGACTAAGGGACTGTATGGAAACTCTAGGAAAGTCTATATGTACAAGTTATGAATTAACTCTGGCTTATGATTATCCTCCCGCTGGGCGAGTGAGCGAAAACTCAGGGAAGGAAGCCATTTTGTATTCCTGTCATCATTATGGATCACTGTCCAAAGAACGGATCATGAATCTTACTATTCAGACAGTGGCACGGAGATCTCATTAAGATTAAAACCCCTACCGTGGTTTAACTTTGTTACTTAAATATTTGACATATACAGCTGGAGTACTTAGGCAAGGAAAAAGTTCGTCCAGTGAACTCTTTGTATGTTTACACACACATACCCACTGATGCGTTCAGTCAGTTAGGGGATATGGCAATAGTCCGCCAGAACATTGAATGACTATTTAATATTGAATGCTGCATGAAATATGTACTACTATTCCACTACCTAATGATTTGCTATGTCAACATACTCATGACTGTATTCCGTGCTGTCCAAGTGTGTGCGTCATTATTAAAAGCATAGAAACGTCAACAGCGGTTCCTAACATCTTTGACTTGCATAAGAGTGTGAGTGAAATATTATCAAGTGTCAACCACATCGAACAGTACACCATTCGCGTATTTTCCACTCACACTACATCAACATGGCCACTAGATACAATCCTGCGTCGGTTGAGTTGACCTTTGCTCCCCCTGGAGCCTCCATCAGATTCGCCACTGGTTTGCGTAAGGAGAATGAAAGCAGCACCTTACAGCATTCCTGGTAACACTGCAGAGACACGATACACCACTAAATAGTCGTTATTCTACAGTATTCTACAATGGGACATTAATTTTTGCATCATGGAATGTTCTTTATATGTATTTAATGAAATCTTATGCACATACCATGTTTGTTGATTGAAGAACTATGCTGTTATCAGTTTTATGAATGTTATTTTCTACAAGAACCAGGACTTTCAGAATGTTTACAAGTATTTAACTATTTAATGAATTTAACACTTGACTGACAAAATGCAAGTCAGCAGTTCTCAAGCCTTGATACCATGACTATCCTCCACATGACTTACTGCTCAAGTTGCAAGAATGTAAATCATTGAAACTATTACCCAGTGGTTCTCAAACCATTGTTGACAGTGATCCCAGAATTAAAATACTGCTCTATGGGCACTAGGTGAACCAGTGGTTCTCAACCATTTGATGACCCCAGCCCATACCTCACAGTTTGTGAAACTCACTGCCCACATTGGGAAAAACCACTGCTGTACATAAGCAGACAGCCAGATAGAGACTGAGAACTAAAGAAACGTTATAATGTCAGTTAAGAAGGAGTATTCCCTAGATAATAGATCACACATTGTAACTGAATGATAGTTATCATTGTGTTAATTTACTTTCTGATGGACGCTTACCGGCCATCAGACTTAGGAGATGACTGCTCTTGAAACCACTAATGGGATTTAAATTGTTTCCAGTCCACCCAGGTTGCGGTTACACAGTACTAAACCCAGGTTGAGGTTACAACGTACCAACCCAGGTTGCGGTTACCAGATACTAAACCAGGTTGTGGTTACAAGGTACCAAAACCAGTTATGGGTCCAGGGTATGAGTCCACGGTACCAACAATTACCCCTACCCCCCATATCCTATCAACCAGTAACCCATTTCATACCACACATCCCATAAACAGAAGAGGCATTCAGCAGAGGTGACTTACCCCATCCTTATCTGTGATGTGCACTGAGTCCAGGGAAGCAAACTCTGACACCCTCTGAACCCATTAACTGTTATGAGACCAAGGTGCTGAAGCATACAAAACCAAGAGAGTCCGAACACAAATCATCTCCGCAGCTACTACAGTCCTTGAGGAGATGAGTATTAACACCTACCAGCAAAACTACCATAGAAGAGATCTACTGTCCATATGATGACAACACTAGTTGTTTTTTTTAATAAACAGTAGAGCTAAACTTTTTTCTCTTCATATTTATATGTATAATAAGAAATGTAAGATTCTATACCCTTTTATCCAACTTTACATAACAGATACCAACGGGCTGATCACCCGTTTGCCAGTCACTTCGATTACGGAAACAACAGCAGATGGATTGATTTGCCGTTGCCCTAAAGACGCCAATAGGCGTGATGGGAAACAATGGCAAAGAAAACCTATCTGCTGTTGCCCTAAGACGCCACTAGGCGTAATGGCCACTGACTGCTTTGACGGTCGGTGGCTAAGGACGGAAGAAGAAGAAGAGACATAACAGAGTCTGTTGTTATTTTTCGTGTTAACTTTATTTGGGCTGTATTTTTGTTTTAAATATAAATCTACACCCTGGGGGCTCAGCCATAATTCAATTAACTTCTATTGGGTCGGGATATTTTAATTGTGGCTGGACAGCAAATCTCTTTCTCAACCTTATGTGCTTTACACAGTCCTTTTGTAGGATTCCTGAGGAAGAATTTATCGTCCAGAAAATATCCTGTTTAGTTGCTAGAATTCTCTTTTAAGTAAATTTCTGGTACACTAATTCCCGAGAAGAGGCAGTTCTATTATAAACTCGGAAGCTATCAATAAGACATTAGTATCTTTATTCTTCCATTCCAGCCAAGCTGTCCATCCTCCTCAAAACATCTCGCGACATGTAGTATGAAAGTATGTAGCATGAAAGTATTTAGTATGAAAGTATGTAGACTGAACAATGTAAGAAGAATGCCCCAAGACCAAATAGAATATGGCAAGACGTTAGCCGGCACGAATAAAACAGGAAAGCAAGGAGACATCTTAACGCAACCGTATACTCTAAAAATAGATGAGAGACAAATAAGAAAAATGGTAAACAAGACCCCTAAGACCAAAAAAAAAACAAAATAAAAACCGTCGTTCTCTTGTAACTAAATACTAATTTGTCTGCCCGGTTTAATTTCTCAGCAGCAAAGTGGGCTGGCTTAAATTTCCATAGAAGGTCATGTTTAGTCCTTCGTTCTTCCATCTAATATTTATTATTATATTTTGTGGATATTAATTCCGTTGGCGGTCGGTTTACATTAGTTAAAGGTTTATTTATTATTTGTCTACCCTAAGGTCAAGGACTTAGATAGGCAGGCAGGCAGGCAGGCAGGCAGGCAGGCAGGCAGGCAGGCAGGCAGGCAGACAGACAGACAGACAGACAGACAGACAGACAGACAGACAGACAGACAGACAGACAGATAGATAGATAGATAGATAGATAGATAGATAGATAGATAGATAGATAGATAGATAGATAGATAGATAGATAGATAGATAGATAGATAGATAGATAGATAGATAGATAGATAGATAGATAGATTAACTAAATGGACAAATGTTCGCGATTTGTTTTCTCACAAATTGGTCAGGCACGTGCACAGTATTAATGCGCACATGCATCCTGATTGGAATATGAGATTTAAAAAGTTACTAGTATGGCCCGTATAGTTTCAGGGTGTCTCTGGGAGAGAATATGACTACGGCACCATCAGGCATGTCGTATACAGCGATTAATATGAGGTTGTGTACGAGGCTGACACCCTTGTCATGTCAAACAAATGTCCACATACAAAACGGCTGCAAGAGCGTGCGACTGTTTGGTGCAGGTTTCCTGCAAGGGACTAACTGTAGTTATAGCTCTAAGTTCCACAAGAAGCGCAAAGGAAAATGATGATGATGATGATAATGATGTAGATGATAATGATGATTGTTGTGATTATTATGATGATGATAATGATGTTGATAATGATGATAATGATGATGATAATGATGTTGATAATGATGATGATGATAATGATGTTGATAATGATGATGATCATCATGAAGTTACAAGTATCACAGACAGGATAGATATGACTAATTTGGTTGCTTTCTACATATTTATATTTATTATTATATTGTATTGTTTGCTGTCTAAATTTTGTTGTTTTGTATGTCATGTCTTAGTGGTGTCAGAAAGGGGAGTAATGAATAGGAACACCGTATTCTAACAACCTTGCCTTTTTTGCGACTAAGGAGGGTTGGGCATATAGCCAACTACCACATTGTCTAAATAAATTTAAGCCAAAAAACTTCAACTACCACATGGACCAGTCAACTAAAGCAAAAATAATTTAAATAATACAACTCGTCCACCCAAGACGGAAGAATGTCCCCTAGTAAAGAGGTTCAAGACCTGACAAGTGCCGGTGGAACAAGAGGTAAGAAAACAACCTTGGCGTTGGAAGGGACACACACTGGGGACACCCGGCTATAGCCTTACAAGTCACTTTCCTGGAACATGCAGGTTAAAAGAAATAGAGGGAGATAAATAGAAACCACTGGAGCCAGACATGACAGGGATAATGAGGACATGGAAATATCAATACGAGACAGGACAGTTTGACATGATTGAAGGCCTATGCTTCATTTTGGGGTTCAAAAGTAATGCGTGAGCGAAAGATGTTCCCGATGAGATGGTTTGAACAAGAAACGTCATTTATAGCATGTGTGTTATCTGTAACATGTATGTACAAGCTATTATATCCACATATATCACTTGGTTATGCAGGTACAATAAAGTATGCATATATCAGCACGTAATGATCACTTTTCTTTAAGAGATCACAAACAGACAAACAGTAATTACTTTCGTCTTTATCTCATGTATTTGCTCCATAAGAAGTTAAACCTTCAATAAATTCAGGTCGAGTCATTATGCTCCGCGCCGTCAGCTTAAGGACTTTCCATGTCTTCTGATCTCGTCAATTTATGAATTCAATTTTCCTCTTTTCGGTTTCCCTATACCTCTGACACTGGTGATTCCATAACAAGGACTGCCTTGTAATACTAACATGTTTCCTCAGTGTGTAATCTGATCATAAGAACCACAAATTCCAGTGGCGATAGACTTGGATATGGTTACCTTCACCCAACATATATCAAGTATTTCCTACACACACACAGTTGCAGTAGTTATGAACTGTCTCATGCGCGCTTTGTCAGTCTTTTCGTACTGCTATTTCGTACCTTCAAAATTGTCTTTCATCATCATCATCATCAGCATCATCATCATTTTCCGTTGAGCTCTCTATAGATCATGAACACAACACTACTGCTGGCCCCTTGCACAAAACATTCACGTGACCTTGCATCGGTTGTTTCTGCAGCAATTAGGTTTACACGATGATTTTGTCAGCCCATTACACAATTTTATATTAGTCGCCTTGTCCGACATGCCTAAGGTAGCAGTGGAAATATTCTTTCTTTATCTCATAAGGGTTCCCGGGGGAACTACGCGGGGCAAAATTGTCTTTGTCAAGTTCTAAATGTCTTAATAAAGTTCCAAACGTGGAACAAAAGATCAGATTTTTTTTTTTTTTTTTTTTACTTGGGCTTTCAGCCCTTCGGCCCTGGGAGCCTGTGGACTTTCCTTCCAACCCGGTCAGGAGCTTCGCTCCTTCCCATCCACAGAGAGTTTATCTCAGGAGCCGTTCAGGTTATTCAGTCAAAATCCCGGTCGATGACACTCCTTCAAATGCCCACGCCCGGTCTTGAACCTTGAACACCTGATCGCCAGCGCAATGTGGTAAACATTACACCAGCGCGGCTCCCGAAAAAAAAAGATCAGATAAGCATTGAATACATCTGATAGCTCGCTCCTCCGGAATGTCAGTCGGAGCGAATCGCCCCTCTCGCACCCCCCCCCCTTTTTTTTTAGTACGCCACTTTTGTTTATAATCATTCATTCACAGAGATCATATCGTGTCTGTTAAAACATGTGGTTATTGATTGCGACTGTCAGTGGACTCAGTGTTTGTGTGTATAAAGATTTGTCCTTCATATCTCGACAATATGAATATTAACCAGGACTAGAATGTTATGCTAGATAAACACATATAGTCCTCAGCTAAAAATTGTTCAGTTCTTTATCTGTCATTTTCGATTAACCATTATATGACGTGCTTTTTGTAATTATCAGTAGCTACGGAGGAAACAAAGAACGATGTAGCTTACTGTGCCCTAAGGCATGACATAAAGCGGTGGTTAATATGAGATGGCGCATTGCGCTGGCAATCTCGTCATGTGAAGCACATTGTTTCATAAACCATCACTGCCAGAACATATAAATGCTTGGTGTAACCTTCAAGTAAAGAGGATCATCCGTTAATGTTGCTCCTTACTCGCGACAGGAACGGACAAGGGAAATAATGATGATGATGATAAAATGAAGTAGTGATTCTCGAATATATCCTTTATCCTTCCTGCTGCTGGTGATATTCTCATCGTATGAAACATTGCGTGTACTACACTATAATGGTAGCGACTTCAGATAGATGAATAAACAGGTTGACGGATAGAAAGACAGACAGCCTTAAACATGTCTGAGAAGATACATAATAGCAGCCATTAAACATTTACGATGAAACCAATACGATGAATTATCTATGATCTCCTAATTTGAATTTCGTTCAAACAACGAGTTTGGAAAACACTGATAAATATCACCTGATAGGAAACAGGTCAATGTGTACTTCTAGGTCAGCCTTTCTCAACCTGTTTATGCTGAAGGAACCCTTGAAATAATTGTCAGGTCTATTGGAACCCCTGCATAACAATTACTTTATCTACATCTCACTGTACTTTAGCGTGATCAGTAAATATAATAATCCAATAATAATTGTCAGTGCTCTTTTTAGTAGATAATGATGTTTTCTGTGGATCTGTTTACCTTGGCCAACTTATTAGCCTTCTCCTTTTGTGTGGTTAACCCTTCCTCCAAAGGCAAGTTAAATCACGATCTCTCGTGGCACCCATAATGACCTCTCGCGGAACCCTCGGGTTCCGTGCGTGGATCCCCGGTTGAGAAACCCTGTTCGAGGCTGAAGTGTAGGTAGTAGTCAATTTTAGTGACAGCCGCATGTCCGGCCGCATAATCTCATGACCTTGAATAAGGTAAAATGCAACGTTAGTGCAACGCTGTCGTTTCTACCTGTGAGCTGCGAGGTCATCTAAGTTAGTTCTTCCTGTCGTTATTGTTATTGGTGTTGATGGTGGTGTGACTACTGGTGATATTCGTGTGCTATTACCTTTTGGTGCTTGTGATGTGTACAGAAGATAAAAGAGCCAAATAATATATCTGAGTGGTGGTTGTGGTGGTGGTGGTTGGTAGGGGGCTACTTCTGATGATGAGATTGCCTCCTGTTGCAACACTCTTTATAGTGTCATATCATCTTAATTGTTTACCATTTGTTAGTGTTGGTGCAGATGTTGTTTTTGTATCTGTTACTAATGTTGTCTGTGTTGTTTTTGTTGTTTGTGCGTGGTGAATCTGCTGTTGCTGTACTTGTTGCTTGAACTGTTGTTTGTAATGTTTTTATATGTTCAAAAGTTATTTTACTGTTGTATACATTGTGTTGCTGTTGTTATTGTCGATGTTGCTTCTAATGTTGATAATAATGTTGCACATGTTGGTGACAGCACTGTTGCTGATGTTTAATCTGTTTTCGGTATTGTTCTTGTTAATGTTATGGTAGATGTTGTTCTTGCTGATGTTATTGTAAATACTGGTCTAGCTGATGTTACTGTAGATGTTGTGGGCAATTGTCTAGCTGATGTTATTATAGATGGTGTGAGTTATTTTCTAGCTGATGTTATTGTAGATGTTGTGAGTTATCTTGTAGCTGATGTTATTGTAGATGTTGTGGGTTATTTTCTAGATAATGTTGTTGTAGATGGTGGGTAATTTTCTAACTGATATTATTGTAGATGGTGTGGGTAATTTTCTAGATGATGTTATTGTACGTGGTGTGGGTAATTTTCTAGCTGATGTTATTGTTGATGATGTGGGTTATTTTCTAGCTAATGTAATTGTTAATGGTGTTAATAATTTTCGAGCTGATGTTATTGTAGATGGTGTGGGTAATTTCCTAGCTGATGTTGCTGATCTTATTGTAGATGTTTTTTTAAATGATCTTATTGTAGATGTTGTAGGGAATTTTCTAGCTAATGTTATTGTAGATGTTGTGGGACATTTTCTAGCTAATGTTATTGTAGATGTTGTTTGACATTTTCTAGCTAATGTTATTATAGATGGTGTGGGTAATTTTCTAGCTAATTTTATTGTAGATGTTGTGAGTATTGTTTTTGCTGATGTTTTTGTAGGTGTTGGTCTTGCATATGTTATTGTAGATGTGGGACATTTTCTAGCTAATGTTATTGTAGATGTTGTAGGAAATTTTCTAGCTAATGTTATTGTAGATGTTGTAGGAAATTTTATAGCTAATGTTATTGTAGATGTTGTAGGCAATTTTCTAGCTAATGTTATTGTAGATGTTGTAGGACATTTTCTAGCTAATGTTACTGTAGATGGTGTGAGTACTGTGCTTGCCTATCTTATTGTGGACGTTGTTCTTGCTCATCTTATTGTAGATGCTGTGGGTATTTTGTTCGTGCCGATGTTACTGTAGATTTTTTTTTTGGCTGCTGTTATTGTATCAGTTATGGATATTAATAGACTGTTGCTGCTACTGTAGCAATTATAACTGTTATTGTTTAAGGGGTGTATTTTCGTCCAGCACATCGCTGATGCTCTCAGTTATCCTTGTTTTAGTCACTACTATTATTTGTCAAACAGGTAAATGCAAGAAACCAGGTAAGTCATAGCTAACGAACAGACTGCCCTGTGTAGCTCCCGGGGGGTCTCATATGAGACAAAGAAAGAAAAGGATCGCTGTTCCCTGAGGCATGTCGTACGAGGCCACTAATATGACACTGTGTATGGGACTGGAATGAGGAATCACTCTTCTCTCAGTTCCCAGCAAAATACTAGGCAGGATAATTATACAGAGAATTTCAAAAGCAGTAGACCACAAACTGAGGAAAGAACAAGCTTGATTTAGAAAGATCAGAAGATGTGTAGATCATATATTCACTCTCAGGAACATTATAGAGCAGTGCTCAGAATGGCAAAGACAGCTGTACTTTAATTTCGTTGATTTTGAAAAGGCTTTTGACAGTATACATAGGGACAGTTTATGGAAAATACTGAGGGCTTATGGAATTCCAAGCTGCATAGTGTCAATCATAAAAAGCCTTTATGCCAACTTTACGTGTAGCGTTGGGCAGAGCAACCTAACCTTTGAGGTGAAGACAGGAGTACGACAGGGATGCCTCTTATCAACCACTCTATTTTTAACAGTCATGGACTGGGTGATGCGCTAGACAACAGAGGGCAGTCCAAGAGGAATAAGATGGACTACATTTTCTACATTGGAAGATCTGGAATATGCAGATGACATTGCACTACTAGCACATTCACATCAACACATCCAGGAAAAAACGGATAGACTTAATAAGTATAGCCAGCAGGTGGGCTTGAACATCAACCTAAAGAAGACAGAGGTCATGACGCTCAATGTGAGCAACCCTGAGCCCATATCAGTAAGGAATCAGCAACTGGAACAGACAGATGCCTTCACATACCTAGGATGAATAGTAACACCAGACGGCGGGGCAGGCAAAGACATCAACATCAGAATGAATAAAGCAAGAACAGCCTTTTTTAGTCTAAACAACATCTGGAAGTCCTCTCAGTACAGCACAAGCACAAAATTAGGATTATATCAGAGCTGTGTGCTCTCTGTGCTTCTCTATGGCGCGGAGAGCTGGAGAGTTACAGAGAAGGAAATGTCGAAATTGTCCTCTTTTCACACAACATGCCTAAGAAAAATTCTCCGAATCTTTTGGCCGAATATCATCACCAACCAAGATCTGCTTACTCGGAGCAAGCAAGAGGACATGCACACCATCATAGCTGGCAGACGTTGGAGCTGGGTTGGCCATGTCCTCAGAAGAGACCCCGATGCCATCACAAGAACAGCTATGCTATGGACCCCTGAAGGAAAACGAAAGAGAGGCCGACCAAAAACAACTTGGCGGAGGACCGTGGAGGCTTAGATGCAGGGAATGAACCAGAGTTGGGGCACTGTACGAAGGATGGCCGCCGACCGAGCAAAGTGGAATCAATTTGTTGTTGCCCTACAAGACGCCACCAGGCGTGATGGCCACTGACTGCTTTGACGGTCGGCGGCTAAGGATCAAAGAAGAAGAAGATGGGACTGGCAACCTCATCATGTAAAAGCTGCCACAGAAACCAAAGCTACAGGAGCATATGAATGCTTAGCGCAGGCGCCCCGCAAGGAAAACAGCTGCATTAGTAGCTCCATGCTCCAAGGAATAGAAAAAAATAACGATCATAAATGAAGAGATTTCTTACCGGAACAGGACATAAAATATTCTATAGGAATTACAAAACTTAAACAAAATTGGTGTAACTGTATTGTCTCCTCTTCTTCGCAGTATTGATCCAACAATGGCCAAACTTAGATTATATAGATGACTGTCTTCAAAAGTATCAACCTTCGATCAAGATTACTCATGCAGAGATAACAATTGAATAATGATGCATCTATTTAAGGGAGCTTCACAGGGTTTTAAAGAACAACCAGCATAACAGATGAGATCATCTAAGCTGTCATGAACTTATTATTCTCCCTCGCCTTCTGTCAGTTAACATAGTTTCGCTCGCACTTATGAAGGGGATTCAGCAAAATCTTAATCTAATAGCTCTATCTGTTTATGTATTTAGAACAATATGAGTCATACGGGCGCAGACATACACTTCACTCAACAGTGATTAACCAACTATAGCTTTACAGTTGCAGGTTCAATAATCACTTATAGTTTAACGATGAAAAATAAATAAAGTTATTTATAAGAAGGAAGCGATGATGTGTATGATCATCGGATGATTTAAACTGTGGTGAGAAATTTGAAAAATTGTTAAATGTTCTTTGGCTGCGCTGTTATAGCACTTAGCTTCCGGTGTGGGGTCGGTTGGCGTCTGTTTCGGCCGCTGTTTGTATATAAATATATAAATATATATATATATAAACTATTGCGTTCCATTATGTTATCTTAATGATTAAAATTTATGATAGTATTGGACAAGTAACATCTATGGTGATAGCGTTGGACAAGTAACATCTAGGGTGAAAGCGTTGGACAAGTAACATCTAGGGTGATAGCGTTGGACAAGAATCATCTAGGGTGATAGCGTTGGACAAGTAACATCTAGGGTGATAGCGTTGGACAAGTAACATCTAGGGTGATAGCGTTGGACAAGTAACATCTAGGGTGACAGCGTTGGACAAGTAACATTGTCGTGAAATATTCTAATCCACATATATAAATTATCAAGTAAATATAAAGCCTAATAAATACATATAATAAAGAAAGGAAGAAGAATGGTAAAGAACAGTGCTGTCACAATGACAATACTCGAAATCCCCTTTGTTTTATGCTTCGTCTGCAAATTGTAACGTTTCCACGTTAAATATAAGCCACTGCATAAATACAAGCGTTTCCACAACACATTAAAACGGGTATTGCATTTCTAAGAAAAACATTGAGAGGCACACTGCGTAATGACCTAAATTAATCCTAACATTAATTATACTACGTTACCAAAACGAACGAACAGATGGACTCAAATAGAAAGAAGGGAGAGCTGAAAATCAGGAACGCATGCAAAATTAAACACGCGTCTCGCTATTAATGCCACCCCAACAAGCGTAACGCGATACACAATTACTACTATCACGCGTGTAAGGCCACATGCACTAACTTTTTCGGACGGACAGTGATAAAAACACTAACCTTCCCAGAGTTAGGTTTTAAAATCCGGAAAAACGCTTATTAGAAAAGATAACATTAGATGGGTTTACGTTTGAAAACATTACAGTACCCAGACAGCACATCTTCGAAACAGGAGGTAGAAGAAATTGCATATTTTGAACGCAGCCACTTAGCTCTTTTAAATTTGTATATTTGGGTTCCTTAGGGCTTGATGACAAAGAATATGTTAAGTGTTATGCAAATAGTCTAGGAATTAACAAGTTATAGCCAAAATAAAATGATGGTGCTGTCAGACAACACCCAAAATCAGAATCGCTCAGTGGTAGATTTTTTAAACCACCATTGTACGGGAAATGGGCCACAAGTTACATTTGAACTGATTGGCTGGAATGATATGTAAGGCTACACACGATTAGTCGGACTATAAATGCTATCCTTGGTTGTTAGGGGAGACGTAGGAAGGTAAAATTTTTCAAACACTTGTCGAAACGTGGCTCCATTGGCCAGACTCGCTGATATAATCACTTAGGAGCGTTAGTTCGAGACCACTAGTTCAAATAAGCTTGATAAAGCAACAGTGCGTTGAAGCCAGCTCATATTTTTGCTAAATAAAAGCCTGGAACATAAGCAGATGGGAATTTGTGCCAGTATTTGTGCCAGAATTCATTGCCAGTCAACGTATCTGTGTATTTCCATGAATTGTGGTAGGTTTGAAATATTCAATATCTTTTAATGAAAATTGAATGTAAATTGTTAATTTATGCCTGTATATATGTGTAGTTCAGTAGCGAACATGAGGAAAAGCCTATAATGCTCCAGCCTGAACAGAAGGTGTCGGAGGAAAGTAAAACTGCATGGAATGGCCAAACAGTACACTGACACCTAGATTATTGATTAGACAGAAATAATGCTGGAATTGCAGAGGCGTAGTAACCATTAGGGAGGGAAATACTGGTATAAAGTATTTCAGATGAAGCTGACAGTTGGCCTAACGCTCTGAACTCAATGTTTGTGATGTATTGTGCTCAGTGTAAAAAGAGAGTATAAATTAGTTATGACGTAGAAGGTACATCCTTCTTGTTTTCAGGGACTGTGGTCTTAACGTTATTGAGCAGCACCTGGTCAGAGCTTTGCTGAATCCAGAGTCGGACAGCATACTCCTTGGTCCATTTAGCTATCAGTGAGGTGTCTCCAGAGCCCAGGGGAGAAATCGAGCAGAGGAGTCTTTTCCTGCCGCCATCACGCAAGATAAGCTGATGTGGCCAGCTGAGCTCAACATTATGTACCCCCATCTTAAAATGACATTGTAAAAATAACATTAAGAGGGGAATGAGGGGAATTAAATTGTTTTAATATCAGGAACTGAGAACATCTCCAATATTAGTTCCAATAAAGACAAACTATTGAAGTCATGATGACAAATACCAACAGAGCTTGAACAAAACAAAACCAGTATTACCTCATATTACTACTACACAACTGACACACATAGGATACTTTTAATAATATATGTCACTACAATATTCATATTGATAAATTCTGTACATATAACTTGTAATTAAAATTGATTGTGATTCCTGGTTCCCTTTGTATTTGAATCAGGACACATATTCATTCATGACAGCAATGAATACATATTGTTATTTGAAAAGTTATCAGTGACTCCTTTAAGATATCCTTGTAGAGTGTTTTATGTATGTGAGTGTCACAGTGTTGTCACGTGTAGTGGAATAAATTAAATTGTTTATCTGTCTGTTGTTGTTTTGACTTACACTTCATCATACACATACCCTAGACACATAACGTAGTCATCACACTACTCCAGAATAATTCTGACTGAGGTATACATATGTGGCAGCAAGTAAGGTTATATATAATACACTACTCTTATTAGATATATATATATACCTTCACAGCTGATCTCAGTCAGTACACTAAGTCCCCTATAAATATTTATAACATCCCACTTCACCACATATATTGGGGTCTCGCTCGTCCGGGATTTTGAATCTTTACCTATTAAAAATAGTGGGGGTAATTCACTTCAGGGAATATAAGAATTAAAAGGTATCCTTGGGTGGAATTAAATAAGGTTGAGCTCACGGTGCCTGTGTTGTCCATTAGATATATATTAGAGATTGAATTGTTGGTTAGACATTGTATAAATTTACCTGATAGACAATGGCGGACCTAGCCAAATTTCGATCTGCTGCTGTTCAGACTGCAAAAGAGTTAGGATTAGATGGGCAAGTTATGGTTGCCTATGTCACTACGGAATGTGACAAATTTATTGAACGCGAAGAAAGAAGGTTTGAAGCCGAAAGAAAGTTAGAGGCTGAAAAAGAAATTAAGAAGTTGCAGATTGAGGCTGAGGCTGAGAGGCTAAGAGGTTGCAGATTGGGCTGAAAAGCTAAGATTGAAAGAAGATTGACTGCAGAAAGGGAAGAGAAGAAATTAGCTGCAGAAAGGGAAGACAAGAGATTAGCTGCAGAAAGGGAAACAGAAGATAAGAGATTACAAAGGGAACATGAGTTACGACTAAGGGAGTTTGAGTTTCAGGGCCATGCTCCTGAAAATGGTGCCAGTCCCTTTGCCTCTGATGCCACTGCTAGCCAAGGAGCCTCAACCTCAGCTATGAATTTTCATTTAGATCATTTTGTTGAGAAAGACGATGATATAGAGAGCTACCTAAATAGGTATGAACTATTAGCTACCACGTATGGGTTAGAGAGAGAGAGGTGGAGCTTAAAGTTATCTCAAGGACTTCGTGGGGCAGCTTATGAAGTTTTTGCAAAAATGAGCAGAGGTGATCAGGAAAATTATGACATGCTAAAGCAGGCTCTTTTGTTAAGATATGAAAAGAATGCAGAATTTTATAGGAAAAAATTTAGGAATGCTAAACTACTGTCAGGTGAAACCTATCACCAGTTTTCTGCACGAATAGAGACATACTTGGAGAAATGGACTTCTCTGGGGAAAACCCAAGATCTTAAGGAAATGGTCCTTATAGAGCAATTAAGAGAGTCCATGGCTCCAGACCTGAGAAAGTTTCTCATGGAACAAGGTGCAGAGAGGCTGGGTGAGTTGCTAAATGTTGCTGAAAGGTATCAAGCAGCTCAAGCAGAGGTAACAGGTAATAAAAAGAAACAAGTGGATAACTTTAGAGCACCACAGAACTTTAATAAATTTGATCCTAGGGATCAAAACAAAGGTAAGCACCAGTTTGATAGGCCACGGTATGAAAATAAAAATAAATTCCCACAATTCGATGAAAGGAAATATGATGAAAGAAAATCTTTCAACCAAGGAAAAAGGTGGTGTAAAAATTGTCAGATGGACAATCATGACACTGACCGTTGCAGAAGGAAACCTGTGTATATGGCAACCCTTCAGGTCAGGTCGACCTCAAGACAGGAGGAGGATATTATGTTAGATACCACTCCAGAAGAGATGAGGAAGGCACAGGCTGGGGATAAAACACTCAAGCCTTGTTTCAGAAAATTGTCAACTTGTCATACAACTCCAGGCAAGGGAGATTTTTACATGAAAAACAAGTTGATGTATAGGAAGACTGGAGCTAGATCCAAAGGTCAGGGACAGCTGGTACTTCCTAAAAGATATAGGGCAGACTTAGTAAGGAGCCTACATGTGAAACCAGATGGGGACCATGAGAAGATAGGTACCATCATTCAAAAGGTGGCTCACAATTATTATTGGCCCAAAGCAAGATGGGACATTGAGAATTTTGTAGAAAGGTGTAGCATAGCACATGAGGGAACCCCCACAAGTGGGAACATGGATCAGGACCTGGACACGCCACGGGGCAAAATTAGGCCTGATAATAAAAAGAAAAATAGATTTGATAAAGTGGACCAAATGGAATGGGAAGCCCCTTTTCACGGACAAGCTTCACTTAACTGTTTTACAATGGCCACTATGCGGAGAGTGCAAAAAGATGTCTTACCCCAGGATAAGCCGACATCCCTCAATCGGACTTAAACAAACTGGAGGAAGAGGATGTAGAGAGGAAATCTCTCATCAAGAATTTTAAGTGGGGAGAAAGCCCCAAAAGAAAAATTGGTAGCGGTCGTTTTGTGCATGATAATTCTGGGAGGAAAAATCATCACTATAGAGCTTCGAGTGGAAGAGACCATACCGGTGCATGGACAAATAGGTCCACAAAATTAAAGGTCCACATGTAGCTTTGTTAAGAACGTGGACTGATGAAAAGGCAGAGGAAAACATTACATCTTCATACCAATATGTGAATGAGCTGACCACTCGTTTAAAAACTGGCTGGAAACTTGCCAATGAAAATTTGAAACAAGCCAGGAAGAAACATGCTGCCTATTATAACAGGAAGGCGAAAGACAGAAATTTGGCTGTGGGAGAGAAAGTACTGCTTCTTTTGCCCGGGAGTCAGAATAAGTTACAGATTGGATGGCAGGGTCCATATACAGTTCTAGAGAAGGTGTCTAGAACAAATTATAAGATAGATAAGAAGGGGAAAGAAAAAAATCTATCATGTGAATCTCCTGAAGAAATATTTGGAAAGAGAACATCAGGAAGAGACACACTTGTTGACCTTGTCCATCGCCATGGAGATGAAAAAGGAACCACTTTCATCATTTGAATATCCATTACACCCCTGTGAGACAGCAGCACAGGTGAAAATCAGTACACATTTAACGAAAACTCAGAAAGAGAGAGTGCAACAGGTTCTAAATAATCATGCAGAGGTGTTAACAGACCGACCAGGGCATACAAACCTATTGGAATATGATATGAAACTGATAGACCCCACACCTGTATGTATGAAACCATATTCGATTCCGTTTGCTAAGGAGAAAGCTTTGAAGGAAGAGATAGACTATCTGTTGAAGGAAGGAATTATTTCGCACAGTGAATCCTCATATAGTTCCGGTGTTGTACTCTTAAGGAAGCCCTCTGGAGAACATAGACTCTGTATAGATTACAGGAGACTGAAGGCTATTACAGAAGGACAGGTGGATCCATTGCCGGATACAAATCAGCTGTTTGCCAGACTAAATAAAGCTAAATATTTCTCAAAAGTGGATCTGAGTAAAGGATACTATCAGATTCCAGTAAAGCCTGAGGTTAGACCATACCTAGCTTTTAGTACCTCAGAAGGACACTATGAGTTTAATAGATTGCCATTTGGATTGAAGAATGCGCCTAGTGTCTTCTCTAGAATGATGAGAAAATTGTTGGATGTAAACATTTCGGAGGAACGTAATGAATCCCTGAGTTGCCTCTTTGATTGAGGATATTCCGAATGTTTCATACAGGATAATAAGAAGATTATGGGATCCACTACGAAAACTCTGCTATCACCAGGTATATGTTATCTCCTCATAACGTACATTTTGAGGGAAATATAATGTTCTCTGGACATGTTATTGCGCAGACTCAGAGAAGAGAAATGGTGAATACGGGTTGCGAAGCAGCATTAAGACAAGCACTCACACTTGCGGCTGTTCAGTAACATAACCGAAATATATTATTGGTTGTAGAAGTCTGAGGCAGATTTCATGAGTAGTGCCTACTCTGAATGGACCCAACTACATAAAACCATGATAGCACCACAGCAGAGTAAAGTCAAGTTGACTTACATTTATCTATGTGTATATAGAATAAAGGACTGACATGGGATGTCTGTTTTAAGAGGGGAGGTGTCGTGAAATATTCTAATCCACATATATAAATTATCAAGTAAATATAAAGCCTAATAAATACATATAATAAAGAAAGAAGAAGAATGGTAAAGAGAACAGTGCTGTCACAATGACAGTACTCGAAATCCCCTTTGTTTTATGCTTCGTCTGCAAATTGTAACGTTTCCACGTTAAATATAAGCCACTGCATAAATACAAGCGTTTCCACAACACATTAAAACGGGTATTGCATTTCTAAGAAAAACATTGAGAGGCACACTGCGTAATGACCTAAATTAATCCTAACATTAATTATACTACGTTACCAAAACGAACGAACAGATGGACTCAAATAGAAAGAAGGGAGGGCTGAAAATCAGGAACGCATGCAAAATTAAACACGCGTCTCGCTATTAATGCCACCCCAACAAGCGTAACGCGATACACAATTACTACTATCACGCGTGTAAGGCCACATGCACTAACTTTTTTTCGGACGGACAGTGATAAAAACACTAACCTTCCCAGAGTTAGGTTTTAAAATCCGGAAAAAACGCTTATTAGAAAAGATAACATTAGATGGGTTTACGTTTGAAAACATTACAGTACCCAGACAGCACATCTTCGAAACAGGAGGTAGAAGAAATTGCATATTTTGAACGCAGCCACTTAGCTCTTTTAAATTTGTATATTTGGGTTCCTTAGGGCTTGATGACAAAGAATATGTTAAGTGTTATGCAAATAGTCTAGGAATTAACAAGTTATAGCCAAAATAAAATGATGGTGCTGTCAGACAACACCCAAAATCAGAATCGCTCAGTGGTAGATTTTTTTTAAACCACCATTGTACGGGAAATGGGCCACAAGTTACATTTGAACTGATTGGCTGGAATGATATGTAAGGCTACACACGATTAGTCGGACTATAAATGCTATCCTTGGTTGTTAGGGGAGACGTAGGAAGGTAAAATGTTTTCAAACACTTGTCGAAACGTGGCTCCATTGGCCAGACTCGCTGATATAATCACTTAGGAGCGTTAGTTCGAGACCACTAGTTCAAATAAGCTTGATAAAGCAACAGTGCGTTGAAGCCAGCTCATATTTTTGCTAAATAAAAGCCTGGAACATAAGCAGATGGGAATTTGTGCCAGTATTTGTGCCAGAATTCATTGCTAGTCAACGTATCTGTGTATTTCCATGAATTGTGGTAAGCTTGAAACATTCAGTATCTTTTAATGAAAATTGAATGTAAATTGTTAATTTATGCCTGTATATATGTGTAGTTCAGTAGCGAACATGAGGAAAAGCCTATAATGCTCCAGCCTGAACAGAAGGTGTCGGAGGGAAGTAAAACTGCATGGAATGGCCAAACAGTACACTGACACCTAGATTATTGATTAGACAGAAATAATGCTGGAATTGCAGAGGCGTAGTAACCATTAGGGAGGGAAATACTGGTATAAAGTATTTCAGATGAAGCTGACAGTTGGCCTAACGCTCTGAACTCAATGTTTGTGATGTATTGTGCTCAGTGTAAAAAGAGAGTATAAATTAGTTATGACGTAGAAGGTACATCCTTCTTGTTTTCAGGGACTGTGGTCTTAACGTTATTGAGCAGCACCTGGTCAGAGCTTTGCTGAATCCAGAGTCGGACAGCATACTCCTTGGTCCATTTAGCTATCAGTGAGGTGTCTCCAGAGCCCAGGGGAGATATCGAGCAGAGGAGTCTTTTCCTGCCGCCATCACGCAAGATAAGCTGATGTGGCCAGCTGAGCTCAACATTATGTACCCCCATCTTAAAATGACATTGTAAAAATAACATTAAGAGGGGAATTAAATTGTTTTAATATCAGGAACTGAGAACATCTCCAATATTAGTTCCAATAAAGACAAACTATTGAAGTCATGATGACAAATACCAACAGAGCTTGAACAAAACAAAACCAGTATTACCTCATATTACTACTACACAACTGACACACATAGGATACTTTTAATAATATATGTCACTACGATATTCATATTGATAAATTCTGTACATATAACTTGTAATTAAAATTGATTGTGATTCCTGGTTCCCTTTGTATTTGAATCAGGACACATATTCATTCATGACAGCAATGAATACATATTGTTATTTGAAAAGTTATCAGTGACTCCTTTAAGATATCCTTGTAGAGTGTTTTATGTATGTGAGTGTCACAGTGTTGTCACGTGTAGTGGAATAAATTAAATTGTTTATCTGTCTGTTGTTGTTTTGACTTACACTTCATCATACACATACCCTAGACACATAACGTAGTCATCACACTACTCCAGAATAATTCTGACTGAGGTATACATATGTGGCAGCAAGTAAGGTTATATATAATACCCTACTCTTATTAGATATATATATACCTTCACAGCTGATCTCAGTCAGTACACTAAGTCCCCTATAAATATTTATAACATCCCACTTCACCACATATATCTAGGGTGATAGCAATTAGAAAGTCCAATGGAAAACGACAACAAACTTGTGAAGTAAATGAAGCTCACTCTTGTTGACAATTCTTATAATTTAATCACATTTCCCACAACATTCAGCTCTACATATAGATAACGATTCATGACTACAATCTCCGAACAGTCCATAATTCAAAGTCCGTTACACTGCAACAATAATGGTGCATTCAACACCTCTCCGTAAAATCCGTCAAGTTGAGGTCAGCGACATAATGATATTCATTCATTCATTCATAACCCTCCACTCCCAAAGGAGCACAGGCCTTCAATAAACACATGCCAAGTCCTCCTGTCACGTGCCATCATTTCAAGTTCTTTCCATGTTCTCCTCATAATTTTCACCTGTTTCCAGCTCTCTTCTCCGTGTGCTTCTTGGTCTACCTCTGCCTCTCTTGCCCTGACGGTTCCAGAACAAGGACTGCCTTGTAATGCTATCAACAGGTTTCATCAGAGTGTGTCCTATCCATCGCCATCGTCTTCTTCTCATCTCTTGTTCCACTGGCACTTGTCTAGTTCTTGTCCTCAGTTCCACGTTGGTAACCTTGTCATACTATTTAAATCCCTCTTTTCTACGCAAGCACCCATTTATGAATGTCTGTAGCTTTTTGGTTGTTGTCTTTGTTGTTCTCCATGTTTCAGAGCCATATAATAGTACTGACTTGACATTTGAGTTGAAGATTCTTATTTTCGTGTTGGATCCGATTTCTCTTGATCTCCATATATTTCCCAATGCAATGAAAGCTCCTCTTGCCTTTTGTATTCTTATTTTGATATCACTGTCTGTCCCTCCAACTTTGTCTATATTGCTGCCAAGATATGTGTACGATTCTACATCTTGTATTGGTGTTTCTTCAAGTTCAACCCTGTTATCATTACCTGCATTTATTCTCATTATTGTTGTCTTTTCCCTGTGTATTTTCAGACCCAATTGCTGTGACCTCTCATCGAGTGTTTTCAATTTGTCCTGCATCTGATTACAGATTATGGGACAGAAGAGCCAAGTCATCAGCAAAATCCAGATCATCCAACTGCTTAGTCAGAGTCCACTGTATTCCATTTTTGTTGTGTTTTGTCGATGATCTCATAACCCAGTCTATTGCTAGTAAGAAAAGAAATGGAGACAAGAGGCATCCCTGTCACACTCCTGTTCTTATCCCAAATGGTTCTGTAAGCTGTCCTTCGTGAAGAACTCTGCATGTCATGTCTTCATATGTTTTCTTTTTAAATTAATGATCTTCAGGGGAATTCCATAATGCCTCATCAATTTGCATAGTGATTCTCTGTCTACACTGTCAAATGCCTCAAATCCGATGTAAAGTGGTGAATTCCATTCCAGACTTTGTTCAACTATTATTCTCAAAGTAGCTATCTGATCTGTACACGATCTGTTTTGTTGAAAACTTGCTTGTTCATCTCTCAGTTACTTGTCTATGGACTCTTTTAATCTCTCAAGGATAATCCTGTTTAATACTTTTCCTGGCACTGATAATAACATTATTCCTCTTTAATTTGTGCACTCTTGTAAATTTCCCTTTTTAGGCAACGTTAACCAGATATCCTTCCTTCCATTCTGCTGGTATCTCTTCCTTTTCCTAGAATTTGCCAAGTAATTTATATAACATCTCTGTAGCCGTGTCGATATCTGCTTTGATGGCCTTTGCTGGAATGCCATCAGGTCCAGACGCTTTTCCATCTATTAGAAGCTTTATGGCTCTCTTTATTTCTTCCTTCGTTGGTCTTTCACCGTTAATTTGTAGCTCTTCTTCTGCTCGCTGGATGTCGGGGGGAGGGGTTGTGGAGCTGGTCTATTGAGAAGGTCTTCAAAATAGTATATCCACCTCTTCATTTGCTCTTGTATATTGCTGAGCAGTTTTCCATTCTTGTCTTTTATGAGGCAACTTGTTTGCTTGTACAAGGTATTTCCCTGTTAGCTTCTTTGTGCTGCTATACAGTTCTATCATATTTCCTTTGGCTGCAGCATCTTCTGCCTCTCTTGCCAACTCCTCAATATACTTTCTCTTGTCTCTTTTGATACTTTTTTTTTACTTCTTTGTTTGTTTCTGTGTACACTTCTTGAGCCTTGGCTTTGGAACTTCTGGTTTTGCTTGTGTTTAAATCTGCTTTCTTGTTTTTTGTTTTTTCTGTCTTTTATCTTATTGATGGTTTCTGTTGTTATCCATGCTTTTTGTTGTCGTTCCCTTTTCTCCAGTATTTCTTCACATGTCTCATTCCATACAGTTTTGATTTGCTGCCAATAGTCTTCTGTATTCTCTACATCTTCCAGCTGTTGGAGAACTTGGAATTTGTTGGATATTGTGACCGCAAATTTGTCTCTTGTTTCTCTATTTCTTAGATGTCCTACATTAAATTGTTGTCTATAATTTTGCATTGTTGCATATCTCTTGAGTTCATTTTTACTTTGGCTATCAGAAGGTGGTGATCTGATGCCACATCTGCTCCTCTATATACCTTTACATCCTGCAATGATGATCTAAACTTCTTGTTTATGCATATATTATCAATCTGATTCTCTGTTCTTTGGTCTGGTGATATCCATGATGCCTTGTGTATACTCTTATGTGGAAACATGCTTCCTCCTATAGCCAGTTGATTTGAAGCACAGAAGTTTGAGAATAGTTCCCCATTTTCATTCATTATTCCTAGCCCATGTTTTCCCATGACTTCTTCAAAGCCGGTGTTGACTGTACCTATCTTTTCATTCATGTCACCCATCAAAATTGTGATGTCTCTTCTTTTTACTTTCTTCATAATTTCCTGTAGTCTAGTATAAAATGCTTCTTTCACAGACTCTTCTTTGTCATTAGTTGGTGCATAACTGTCGTGAGAAATTCTAATCCACATATATAAATTAAAAGTAAATGTAAAGCCTAACAAATAAATTCTATAAAAGGAAGAAGAATGGTAAAGAACAGTGCTGTCACAATGACAGTACTCGAAATCCCCTTTGTTTTATGCTTCGTCTGCAAATTGTAACGTTTCCACGTTAAATATAAGCCACTGCATAAATACAAGCGTTTCCACAACACATTAAAACGGGTATTGCATTTCTAAGAAAAACATTGAGAGGCACACTGCGTAATGACCTAAATTAATCCTAACATTAATTATACTACGTTACCAAAACGAACGAACAGATGGACTCAGAAAGAAGGGAGGGCTGAAGGCAGCAACACAAGCAACACTAAACACGCGTCTCGCTATATTAATGCCACCCCTAACACGCGTGTAAGGCCACATGCACTAACTTTATTTCAGACGGACAGTGATAAAAACACTACCCTTCCCAGAGTTAGGTTTTAAAACCAAAAAAACGCTTATTGGGGAAACCTGACATTCTACTGTTTTATGTCCGAAATCCTGACATTAGTCTGACAGTACAGCAAGAGAGGTGGCGGTTCTAACATAAAAAATAAAAAACAACTACACGACTATCCTAGAAAATACATATTTTGAACGTAGCCACTTAGCTCCATTAAACTTATATATTTGGATTCCTTAAGACTTGCTAACAAAGAATATGTTAAGTGTTACGCAAATAGTCCAGGAATTAATAAATTATAGGCAAAAGAAAATAGTGAGGGGGTCAGACAGCCCCAAAACATCAGAATCGCTCAGTGAAAGAATTTTAAACCACCATTGTACGGAAATGGGCCACAAGTTACATTTGAATTGATTGGATGGAATGATATGTAAGGCTAAACACGATTAGTCGGACTATAAATGCTATCTTTTGTTGTCAAGGGAGACGGAAGTAAGAGTACTTTTTTTCAAACGATTGGGTAGAGATGGCCTGATTGGTTAGGTCGGTTAATATAGTTAATTGATAGCGTTAGTTCGAGACCACTAGTTCAAATAAGCTTGATAAAGCAACAGTGCGTTGAAGCCAGCTCATATTTTTTGCTAAATAAAAGCCTGGAACATAAGCAGATGGGAATTTGTGCCAGTATTTGTGCCAGAATTCATTGCTAGTCAACGTATCTGTGTTTATTTCCATGAATTGTGGGTAGGCTGAAATATTTTGATCTCTTTTTAATGAAAATTGAATGTACATTGATAATTTATGTCTGTATATATGTGCAGTTCAGTAGCGAACAAGAGGCAAGGCCTATAATATATATAGTGCTCCAACCTGAACAGAAGGTGTCGGAGAAAAGTAACACTACATGGAATTACCAGATAGTACACTGACACCTACCTTATGATATGGAAGGACTTATAGCTGAAAGTGCAGAGGCGTAGTAACCATTAAGGAGGTTAATACTGGAGTAAACTGCTTCAGAAGAAGCTAGCAGTAAAAATAAAGCTCTGAACTCTGTGTTTGTGATGTATTGTGCTCAGTCTAGCCAGATAGTATAAATTAGTTCTGAAGTAGGAGGTACATCCTTCTTGTTTCAGGGACTGTGGTCCTAGTATTGAAGCCGCACCTGGTCTGAGCGTTTGCTGAATCCAGAGGCTGACAGCATACTCTTGGGTCCCTATAGTAACCAGTGAGGTGTCTTCAGAAACAGTGAATAGTCTAGCAGAGGAGTCTTTGCCTGCCGCCATCACGAAAGTTAAGCCCTTCGTGGCCAACAGAGCTGAACAATTTGTACCCCTCCTTTAAAAATGAATTGTATTAATTAAAGAGGGGCAATTAATTGTTTTAATGTTCGGAACTGAGACCATCTCCAATACTAGTTCTAACATACACAAGCACATGCAGTCATGATGTCTAATAAGAATCTATCTTGAAGAATAAAACCAGTATTACCTTATATTACTACATCACAACTCACACACATAGATTACTAATATTGTATGTCAATGCAAAGACCACATTTATATCTGTGTACATAATATTTGTAATTACATGTTATAATATTGCCTGGTTCACTGTGTAGTTGAATCAGGATCACTATTGTAGAAAAAATCAATACATCTGTATATATCTGAAATTTATCATTGAATCTTTTAAGATAGTCTTCTAGAGTGTTGACTGTTTGTGAGTGTCACAGTATTGTCAAGTGTGGGGGAATAATTAAATTGTTTATCTGTTTGTTGTTGTGGTGACTTACACTTCATCATTTGCATAACCCTAGACATATAACGTTGCCAACACAATATTCCAGAATAATTCTGACTGAGATATAAATATGTGGCAGTAAGTAAGGTTATCTGTAAAACACTACACATATTAGATACAGATACCTTCACAGCTGATCTCAGTCAGTACACTAAGTCCCTATAAATATTTATATCATCCCACTTTACCACATATATTGGGGGTCCGGTCCGGGATATTGAATCCTTTACTAGTATAAATATTGGGGGAAATTCACTTCAGGGAATATAAAAAGTAAAAAGGTATCCTTGGGTGGAATTAAATAAGGTTGAGCTCTTGGTGCCTGTTTTGTCTATTGGATATAGAATTACAGATTATATTGTTTAGTTAGATATTGTATTTAATTACCTGATATAAAATGGCGGACCTGGCCAAATTTCGATCTGCGGCTGTACAGACTGCAAAAGAGTTGGGATTAGATGGGCAAGTTATGATTACCTATGTCACTACTGAATGTGACAAATTTATTGAACGGGAAGAAAGAAGATTAGAAAAAGAGGCCGAAAGAAGGTTAGAGGCTGAAAAAGAAATTAAGAGGTTGCAGATTGAGGCTGAGGCTAAGAGGTTGCAGATTGAGGCTGACAAAGAGGCTAAAGCATTGGAGGCAGAAAGAGAAGACAAGCGATTGGCTGCAGAAAGAGAAGAGAAGAAATTAGCTGCAGAAAGAGAAGAGAAGAGATTAGCTGCAGAAAGGGAAGCAGAAGATAAAAGATTACAAAGGGAACATGAGTTACGACTAAGGGAGTTGGAGTTTCAAGGCCATGATCCTGAAAATGGTGCCAGTCCCTTTGCCTCTGATGCTACGGTTACTCAGGGAGCCTCAACCTCAGCTATGAACTTTCATTTAGATCATTTTGTTGAGAAAGACGATGATATTGAGAGCTATATAAATAGATACGAATTATTAGCTACCACATATGGGTTAGAGAGAGAAAGGTGGAGCTTAAAGTTATCTCAAGGACTTCGTGGGGCAGCTTATGAAGTTTTTGCCAAAATGCACAGAGATGATCAGGAAAATTATGACATGCTAAAGCAGGCTCTTTTGTTAAGATATGAGAAAAACGCAGAATTTTACAGGAAAAAATTTAGGAATGCTAAACTACTGTCAGGTGAAACCTATCACCAGTTCTCTGCACGGATAGAGACATACTTGGAGAAATGGACTTCTCTGGGGAAAACCCAAGATCTTAAGGAAATGGTCCTTATAGAACAATTAAGAGAGTCCATGGCTCCAGACCTGAGAAAGTTTCTCATGGAACAAGGTGCAGAGAGACTGGGTGAGTTGCTAAATGTTGCAGAAAGGTATCAGGCGGCTCAAGCAGAAGTATCAGGTAATAAAAAGAAACAGGTGGAAAATTGTAGGGCACCACAAAACTTTACTGAATTTGATCATAGAGATCAAAACAAAGGTAAGCACCAGTTTGATAGGCCACGAAATGACTATAAAAATAAAACCCCACAATTCAATGAAAGGAAATATGATAACAGGAAACCCTTCAGACAGGAAGGAAAATATTGTCAAATATGCAGGATGCATAATCATAATACTAGTGAATGTGGTAGGAAGGTTCCTCCATATCACGCGGCATGCATGATAACAGTGGACAAGGGGAAGAAGAAACTGACAGAGAATCATATAAATCTTCAACATCCCCCCATCTGTGAAGAAGTGACATGTAATGGGGCCAAGGTTAGGTGCCTTTACGATTCAGGTTTAGACTATGACTCAGTTGTGAGTGCAACCCTAGTGCACCCTGAACAGTATACCACAGAGAAAGTGGAGATACAAGGGGCCGTAAAGGGAATATCCACCATGACACTTCCCGTAGCCGAGATCAATGTAGAGACAAGGTACGTGGAAGGAGTGATTAGAGCAGCCGTGTGTGACGATCCTAATTACCCGCTGGTGTTAGGAAGTAAATATGTTTTTCTAGGAAGCCCTGTAAAACCTGTGGTAATGGCCACGCTTCAGGTCAGGTCGACCCCTAGTAGAAAGGAGGAGGAACTCCCATTAACCTTTTCTGATAAACAGATGAGAAAGGCCCAGGAAAAGGACAAATCATTAAAACCTTGCTTTGACAAATTACTAAACAGCCATGCACACCCTAAGAAAGGACAATTTTACTTGAGGGATGGACTGCTCCACAGGAAGGCGGGAGCAGGACCCAAAGGATATGGACAGTTGGTACTCCCAACTCCCTACAGAGAAGAAGTGATGGCAAAATCACATGTTGTACCAGACGGTGGACACCAGAGAAATGGGACTACCCGTCAAAGGACATCAGAAAAATTCTACTGGCCCCAAGTAGCTGCTGATATTGCACAATTTGTGGGGGCCTGTAAAAAATGTAGCAAGGTACAGTTCCCAAGTTGGGAAAATCATAATCAGATGCCAGCCAAGCATTCTGAAACATATGGGCCTAACATTAACAAGGAAAATAACAATAATAAGGTTGACATAGAGGATAGGTATCCACCTTTCCCCCAACAGTGTTCACCAAAAATATTTAGATTCGCAACTCTGAGAAAGGCATCCAGAGAAAATGGAAATTCAGACCAGTCAACCCAGGGACAGTTTGAAGCCGCATTTAGGGAGCTGGCTGACATTGACATTGAAGATGATCCGCCTAAGTTAAAACCGAAACAAATTGTTAACATAAGAACAGTGGGCAGTGGACGAGTGAGCAATTCGGGAAATGCTCACAGCGCTTCACACTATGGCTATTAACTTAGCATTAAAAGGGCACTGGTGACATTGGTAGTCACCCGACCCCACACCGTCCAAGGGAAATTATTGATCGGACCCTGGATGGAGATAACCCACACATCTTTTAGCAATGCTAAGGGCGAATTGATTTCTGATGCAGAAACTCATTTCCCCACATATTATCTTAATTCTCCAGATTGTCGGTAGGCGAAACTATAGTTGGTGAATATAGCCTCCATTTGAGCGGCACATTATAGAACATTATAAATATATTATTAGAAGGGTGTTTCCACATTCAATCCCGCCTGAGATCAGACAAATTGTTGGCTGTGAACATTTCGGAGGAGCAGAGTGTCTCCATTGTTACCTTTTGAATTGAGGATAGTCCGAGTGTTTATTAAGGCTGATCCGGAAATTATTGGATCCCCTCCACAACTCAGATAGCACCATATAGATCAACTCCTCATAACGTACAAATTGAGGAACATCTAATATTCTCGGGACATGTCGTTGAGCAGACTCAGCGAAGAGAAAATGGTGAATATTGATTGCTAAGCAGTAGTAAGACAAGCCGTAACACTTGCAGCTGTACAGTAACATATCTGAAATGGATTCTTGGATTGCAGAGGTCTGAGGCAACCTTCGTCAGTAGTGCTTACTTTGACTTGACCCACCTGCATTAATCCATGAGCAAAATAAAATTAGAGAAACGTTGATGCAGATTTTTTAAGCCGCCATCCGTGCGATGAAAATCAAAGAAATCACTAGGCATAGACATAAATTTCTCTATGTGTATGTAGAATTATAGACTGACGTATAACGTCTGTTTTAAGAGGGGAGGATTTGTCGTGAGAAATTCTAATCCACATATATAAATTAAAAAGTAAATGTAAAGCCTAACAAATAAATTCTATAAAAGGAAGAAGAATGGTAAAGAACAGTGCTGTCACAATGACAGTACTCGAAATCCCCTTTTGTTTTATGCTTCGTCTGCAAATTGTAACGTTTCCACGTTAAATATAAGCCACTGCATAAATACAAGCGTTTCCACAACACATTAAAACGGGTATTGCATTTCTAAGAAAAACATTGAGAGGCACACTGCGTAATGACCTAAATTAATCCTAACATTAATTATACTACGTTACCAAAACGAACGAACAGATGGACTCAGATAGAAAGAAGGGAGGGCTGAAGGCAGCAACACAAGCAACACTAAACACGCGTCTCGCTATATTAATGCCACCCCTAACACGCGTGTAAGGCCACATGCACTAACTTTATTTCAGACGGACAGTGATAAAAACACTACCCTTCCCAGAGTTAGGTTTTAAAACCTGAAAAACGCTTATTGGGGAAACCTGACATTCTACTGTTTTATGTCCGAAATCCTGACATTAGTCTGACAGTACAGCAAGACAGGTGGCGGTTCTAACATAAAAAATAAAAAAACAACTACACGACTATCCTAGAAAATACATATTTTGAACGCAGCCACTTAGCTCCATTAAACTTATATATTTGGATTCCTTAAGACTTGCTAACAAAGAATATGTTAAGTGTTACGCAAATAGTCCAGGAATTAATAAATTATAGGCAAAAGAAAATAGTGAGGGGGTCAGACAGCCCCAAAACATCAGAATCGCTCAGTGAAAGAATTTTAAACCACCATTGTACGGAAATGGGCCACAAGTTACATTTGAATTGATTGGATGGAATGATATGTAAGGCTAAACACGATTAGTCGGACTATAAATGCTATCTTTTGTTGTCAAGGGAGACGGAAGTAAGAGTACTTTTTTTCAAACGATTGGGTAGAGATGGCCTGATTGGTTAGGTCGGTTAATATAGTTAATTGATAGCGTTAGTTCGAGACCACTAGTTCAAATAAGCTTGATAAAGCAACAGTGCGTTGAAGCCAGCTCATATTTTTGCTAAATAAAAGCCTGGAACATAAGCAGATGGGAATTTGTGCCAGTATTTGTGCCAGAATTCATTGCTAGTCAACGTATCTGTGTTTATTTCCATGAATTGTGGTAGGCTGAAATATTTGATCTCTTTTAATGAAAATTGAATGTACATTGATAATTTATGTCTGTATATATGTGCAGTTCAGTAGCGAACAAGAGGCAAGGCCTATAATATATATAGTGCTCCAACCTGAACAGAAGGTGTCGGAGAAAAGTAACACTACATGGAATTACCAGATAGTACACTGACACCTACCTTATGATATGGAAGGACTTATAGCTGAAAGTGCAGAGGCGTAGTAACCATTAAGGAGGTTAATACTGGAGTAAACTGCTTCAGAAGAAGCTAGCAGTAAAAATAAAGCTCTGAACTCTGTGTTTGTGATGTATTGTGCTCAGTCTAGCCAGATAGTATTAATTAGTTCTGAAGTAGGAGGTACATCCTTCTTGTTTCAGAGACTGTGGTCCTAGTATTGAAGCCGCACCTGGTCTGAGCGTTTGCTGAATCCAGAGGCTGACAGCATACTCTTGGGTCCCTATAGTAACCAGTGAGGTGTCTTCAGAAACAGTGAATAGTCTAGCAGAGGAGTCTTTGCCTGCCGCCATCACGAAAGTTAAGCCCTTCGTGGCCAACAGAGCTGAACAATTTGTACCCCTCCTTTAAAAATGAATTGTATTAATTAAAGAGGGGCAATTAATTGTTTTAATGTTCGGAACTGAGACCATCTCCAATACTAGTTTCTAACATACACAAGCACATGCAGTCATGATGTCTAATAAGAATCTATCTTGAAGAATAAAACCAGTATTACCTTATATTACTACATCACAACTCACACACATAGATTACTAATATTGTATGTCAATGCAAAGACCACATTTATATCTGTGTACATAATATTTGTAATTACATGTTATAATATTGCCTGGTTCACTGTGTAGTTGAATCAGGATCACTATTGTAGAAAAAATCAATACATCTGTATATATCTGAAATTTATCATTGAATCTTTTAAGATAGTCTTCTAGAGTGTTGACTGTTTGTGAGTGTCACAGTATTGTCAAGTGTGGGGGAATAATTAAATTGTTTATCTGTTTGTTGTTGTGGTGACTTACACTTCATCATTTGCATAACCCTAGACATATAACGTTGCCAACACAATATTCCAGAATAATTCTGACTGAGATATAAATATGTGGCAGTAAGTAAGGTTATCTGTAAAACACTACACATATTAGATACAGATACCTTCACAGCTGATCTCAGTCAGTACACTAAGACCCTATAAATATTTATATCATCCCACTTTACCACAATAACATTGGATGACTTTTACATATATTTTCTTTTTAGCTGTTTTAAAAGTAGCTGTTATTTTATTCTGGGTCCAACAGCTTCCCATTCAATGAGTGCTTTATGTGCTTCTTTAGATAACATAAGAGCTACCCCTTCATTGTGATGTGAACTTTCGTCTTCATGTCCTGAGGACAGCACCAATTCACCTGTGATGAGTTTCTTCTTGTCAACCCCCTTCCACTTTGTTTCACACATTCCCAGAACCTCGATTTTATATTCCCTCATTTCTGCTGCTACTTGTGCCACTTTCCCATTGTTCGTTTAATGTTTGAACATTCCAGGCGCCAAATCTGGAATGTCTACTAGAAGAAAGAAGGTTAGACAGTAACACAGACTCCTTTCGGCTTTCTCTGTGTTGCATCATACGCCTCCCAGCGAGAGGACCTTCCCCTGTCTTGGATGGCTGTGTTTTATTTTCCTTAATTGACTTGTCCATGTTTGTTGAAGTTTTTTGTGGTTTAAATTTTTTTACAGGATGGGGTAACCGGCCCCATGCCCAACCCTCCTTAGTCGCTTTCTACGACATGCATGGAAGGGAACAGTGTTACTATTCTTTGCTCTACTCTCGGGCCCCGGTAACACACGGGCGGACATAATGATATGGTTTCACAATATTCTCAGAATACTCATCTACATTATACGAATCTCCTGGCATCAATAGGTGCAGACACCTTATTTATACACAAGCATGACGACGGTTATAGCGACTTCAAAAGGACACGAAACAAATAATCAGGAACACACATAAAACGCAGCCATTCCGACTGAAGACACTGCCAAAAGTCAACTGCCGTTACTCTGCACGCGCGTCTACGTAATTATTTTATTTGACGTCATTTTAATCTAGCGACGTTCTATTTGAGCACCGCGATGTTTCAAAATCATGAACGCATTGCGGTGCGCAAAAAGAGTCTTAGGGCAACAACAAATTGATCAATCTATCGCTGTTTCCACCACGCCTAGTGGCGTCTTTGTGGAACAAAAACAGACCAAACAATCTATCATTGTTTCCGTAATCAGATTATATATATATATATATATATATATATATATATATATATATATATATATATATATATATATATATATATATATATATATATATATATATATATATATATATATATATATATATATATATATATATATATATATATATATTTATTTTATATATATATTTATTTATATATATATATTTATTTATATATATATTTATTTATATTTATTTATATTTATTTATATTTATTTATATTTATTTATATATATTCGTATGAAATTTGCTAAAGTGCTTGTATAATAAATATATGGGACACAAAGACGCAGCAATAGTGATTGCAGTCAGCTACCTATAGCTTGACTGCTTGCGTCAGGGTCAGCGAACAGAAGCTGACCAAGACCCTATTCCGCCTCCAAGTGTTGGTCCTGGAAACAGGCTACATCACTGCAGCCAGGCTCAGAGAGTATGGATCGAAGAGGGAATGCTAACCCAGTCCCAAAAAATGCCGTGCGGAAGTCGGGTGTGTCGGCCGAAAGGCACAAATATCGCAGCTTCGCTGTAAACGGGCACAACGCAACCAACGTCCTTTTCATGATAAACGAGGAAGAAGTATAATAAATATGTACACCATAATATCATCATCCACTATCTGCTCTCTATAGAGCCTGGAGCCACCTCTGCTGTTGGTTCTTGAGAGGAAACCAGCACGAAGCAGTCACCAGCTCTTGCTGTGATAGTTTATGTGTCAAGTTATTTGCAGTTATGTGATTGCCAGCCTCATATGCCACTGTACATCGCAAGCAAATTATACATGTCAAAATGCAAAAGCAAAATCATAAAATGTACATATTACAACTTACTCCGAGTTTTTTCGGTAAAGCAAAGACTGTTCATAGGATACGTCCAAATATTGTCGGGCAACTGTTTAAGCCCTATGGTCTGTCCTATATTTGGGTCCAATTTTCCGTGTTCCTGACTGTCTATGATTTCTTCTTGACGAGATTGAAAGTCAGTGAAGTAGTCTTACAATGCTGAAGAATATAGGCCAAAACTTTCGCCTACACTCCCACGCTGCTACTTAGAGGAGAAGTCCAATCAGGAGCAGTCTATCTTAACATCTCAAGTGCCAAACCAATTGCGAATAAGTGTCCGATGTTTGAATAGATCTATTCTCCACTCTCATCTCTCATGTAGAACACACTACATGACAACATAAGATATTGCCTTTTACGTGTGATTTTCAAACTCTGACGTAAATTTATTTTGAGAGAACGAGTCTTAGAAATAGTGGTCCTGTTTAGAGTGGAGAATGATGGTGAAAGCTCAGTGATAATAAGGGTTAGAAAGTAAATAGTTGCTTCACAGAGTGCTGGGGAGAGTAAGGACAGATTTATTTACGACAATCGTTCCTCTCAATCTTCTCCTCAAACTCTCCTGGTCAAACAATTATTTGTCAGTTTCCAGACACACCTGCGCTCACACCGATTTGGTGCTTCAAACACACAGATGCACGTGAATACAAACTATATTAAACAGATATGGGAAATTTGGGCTTTGGTATTCCAACACAGTACTAAATAAGTTTATGCTGTTTATTAACATTAAAAATTAAATCACAACAATTATCATGTGTTACAGGAAAAATATCATAAGTACAGAAAATACAATTAACAAGGTGGGGGGTGTGAAGAAGATTGGTATCGACTACGCCCTTCCCGCTTGTATTAGACAAAGATAAACCCAGTCCAAAGATAGATAGTTATCAGGAACATAGGAAATGTAACCCAACAGTGAATTTAATTACTCTGAAAGAGGGGTTACAATATTAGGTATGGGTGGTAGAAAAAATCCTGTTATTCCCAATTGTTTTTCACTTACTAAGCAAATGAAAGAGGGGGGGGGGGGGGAGAATAAACAGCGTTAAAAAGATATCCCACTTAAAGGAACAATGCAGGGTATACAGAAAATGTATTACCCGGTAGGCAAGTTAACAAATGGTTTGCAAAAATTAAATCTCCTGTCATTCATGCATTCTCGTGAGGGCCCACACTCATATGCTCACACTCACTTACCGACTGTAGCATCAGGCATTCCATAGAATTATATAAACAGCAATTACACTCTTGACATATGAAAATGTCTGGTACTTCGATGTCCAGCCCCAGATTTAGCGAGGTTGGCTGATAACAAATATTCCCACTTATTGCCGGACGTGAAGCCAAAGAGTTCTTGTGTTTTATTATATAAAAGGAGTCTAGGGGATGGCACTGTCACAGTTCGATACAGGGGAGACAATGGAGTGGTCTCTTTAATTTCGCTGCTGGTGGTAAAATTCCTTCAATGCGTGATGATAGCAACTGACCGGTAAGTTTTTAAATCCAGTGAGGAAAAACTAGGCCCAACCACAGTTCAGGTAAATATGTACTCTCTCACAGCAGAGCAATGAATAAAATATCGCAACTGGCAACGTTTCTTCTTCCAGTTTATCTTACAGATTGTAATTTAATTTGATGGTTTATTTAAATGTTCTTGGGTGGGCTTTCTTTCATGTAATTATGATAGCTAGGCCGCATCGGACCGCCACAAGATTATATTTAAAATGTTACATCAATATATCTGGAAGTTTAAGAACCGAGTCTGGAAGACTCTGTATGATTTCTTGCTGGGATCGCAAAGGTTATTTGATCATTCTATAGAAAAAGATATAAAAACCATGACAACATAATCATACCGCAAAATCAAATAATATTCTAACGCGCGATAAATTTACCGTTAAGACTATTTATATACACTCGCGTATTTAATTATGTATTTAAGAAAACACTTCGCGAGTCTAATGGTTAAAACACACATCTATATATATAGGACTTAACTAAATTTATTAATTATAAATTCCTTCGTGACTTTAAAAGTTACTTTAGCATTTAAGCATCTATTATTGTTTTGAAATATTATAATAGATATATCATTAAATTTACCACTGGAACTTTTGAGATGAATTTAATTTAATAGATTTAAATAAACACAAAATCCAGTGAAATAAAATTAAAGCACTAGCCCACTGATCACTTTAACAAATATATTATACCGTGCACAGAAAAATAAATCACTCCAATGTAGCCACCAATTCAGATGGAAATCTAGCAATATTCTACTATAGCTAGTGAATCTTAAATCTCTGGCGAACGAATGATAAAATGGCTTTCTTCGTGGTCTGTATATATCTAACTGGAATGCCAGATTGGGGGGACATGTTAGAATTTGACATCCTTTTAGATCTCAGGAGACTTTCGGGGTTCTGACCGCCAGACTAAGGAGAAATGCCGCCCCTGGTTTTCCGTATCTCCGTTCGCTGCGTCCGCTTCGGCTTTCCCGTTCGCGTCCACTGCGATCTGTTCTGTGGTTAACACAGAGATGCGAAATGCCGGCAAGAAACTTGCGTCTTTCGTTTCAGGGACCACTACTGCCTTTGAAAGCATGCCGCTAGTCTTTCCTGAGATCCCTCAGTGCCTGTTTGATCGTGTGCCGCTATTTTCGTTTGATTCTGGCATAGCCTTCCCCCCCCCCCCCTGGGCCGGCGTACTGACCAAGTTAATGAAAATAACTGCATATGATTGCTCAAGAGATATCCGTGGGCGTGATTTAAACTCTCCTTAAATCAATGCGATGACCAGATTGTACGGTAGATAAACTGTCCACATATTAATCAGCAAACGTGTTGACAAGTCTACTCTGCGCAGACCCATATTAATGAGCAAACGTGTAGTTCCACGTTTCTGTTGTGCATAGCTAATGAGTCCAGGTGGAAGCATTCCCGTTTGACGAAAAGTTACCACAATATTCGAGGGCACTGATGTTATCCGAAGGGGTCGTTAGGAAGGGTCGTACCATATCATCCAACACTTCAGGGTCAGCTGAGTTCGTTTGTCACAAACTCCATAACCATATAAGGTCTTGTTTTTTTCCGTTTCCCCTGTAACGTTTACTTACATCTTTGGAATTGTCTTCCACATAACCTAAGAAACAACCTCAGTTCCTATTCATACAATCATAGACTTTTTGAATACTTTCTGAATTCTGATTACACCCCCCCCCCCCCCCCCCCCCCCCCCCCCCGCTTCCCCCCCCCCCCCCAAATCGGATTATCTTTTCTTATAACATCAACTGTAGGTTCTAATGACGATGTTTGTACTTTTCAACATATGTTATGTCATGCTTATAAGTAATTAATGTTAATATGAGTGTGCTATATTATTTTTTTTACTTTACGTTGAATTTCTTGAAATTGATATGTAACATGCATATGAGAATAAATGAATTCAGTATGAAAGGTGAGGGAATGGAAGGGCAGAATGTTAGACGGGCCTGCTTTCCAAATTGTCAACCCTTTGAAAATAAAGTTCGTTCGTTCGTTCGTTTACTAACTCCTTCATAGATCTAACAGTGATAATATTTTCCAAGATCACATTTTCTTGTAATTGTTTATTACCACATATGTCATCTGCTGGAAGTATTACATCACTGTACGTGTCTTAATCTTCACCAAGATTGTCATCTACATCGAAACACTGAGACAACATGGTTAGTGCCAATTATCTGCAACCCATGTTTTCATATCAAACGTGTGTTCCATACGTTCGCCGACGAAACGTCTCGGTTTTCACCTTATGCCATCTAGTTCAACGGTAATCCCAGCATATCTTTTGCCATCCTTGTGTACCACCAGCCTGGCCTGCTTAACCCGTCTCGCTACTTCAGACATCTTACTGCTGGGCCGGAATATGTTACGTAACGTAAACAAACAACTTCGCTCTGCACAAACAGAAGTCAACGTTGTTTCAAAACATGTCCAAAGCTCAGGTAAATAGTAATATTAAGGGAGTCACGAAGTAGGACAAGACATGATAAGATAACGATGAAAATGTAAACAATGAATACTGGAAGAATTAGCACACAAAAGGAGTGACGGATAATACTGCCCGAGAGGAGTGAAGACCCATAAAAGACAACAACTTATTTTTCATGAAATGTGGGCTTCTAAAAAACCTTCACATATCAGTTTTTACGCTTTACCTTCTATCTTTTTTTTTTTAAATCGGCATCAAAGTATTTCCCTATAACTGCCTCATCTGTCTCTCTCGTCCCTCTTTTTCTTGTCTTTTCTATTTTCTTTCAACCTCTTTTCTTTCTACGCCTTCTGTCCTTCTATTTTTTCTCATTGTCTCCTTCCATTCTCTTAATACACTCACTACCTTCTCTGTCTCTCATTATCTAAACTGACATATATCTGCAGAATCGCAGAATGTATAATATTTTGTGTGACCAGAATGCACTAACTCAATATTTACGTTTTTATATTAAGT
>JAMPIV010005025.1:117500-175000 GCA_024509875.1 Oreohelix idahoensis | reverse complement strand
CTCCTTCTTCTTCTACTTCTTCTTCTCCTCCTTCTCCTTCTTCTTCTCCTTCTTCTTCTCCTCCTCCTTCTTCTCCTCCTTCTCCTTCTACTTCTTCTTCTCCTCCTTCTCCTTCTTCTTCGCCTGCAAGTGTCATATTTAGGTGATCATGTATCTTCACTACATCTTTTTTAAATAGGGGTGGGAGCCGCGCTAGCGTAGTGGTTACAACACCGCTCTGGCGACCGGGTGATGCAGGATCAAACCCGGGCGACGGCATTTGAGGATTTTTCGTCGACCGGGATTTAGACTGGATTAACTCAAGACCTGGCGAAGACATTTGAAGGAGTGTCGTCGACCAGGGATTGGCGGCTCCTGAGCCGACCCAGCACTAATGGGTACCTCCGAAATCGGCGAGTATCTGCCTGAATGGCGAGGGACACCTGTCTCTGTACAAGAAAAAAGGGATACTCACGTAAAATCAGTGTCAGGTTAGAAATTAATAACCTGAGATTTCGCCTCGAGTATTAGCGGGCGTACGAAAAAAAAAAAAATTGGAGTATTGCCACATTTTGTCGAAGCACGCTACGTTCAACCTAGACACAAGGCCCATTGGTTAGATTAGGGCTCAGTTCTAAATAAAAAATACCTATACCATCTGCTGTCTATCAATTCTTGCGTTAACGCCTTGCATGCCACGATGCAAAGCTGTCAATATCTTCTGTCTGTTGTCGTGGAATATTCTAATCCACATATATAAATTATCAAGTAAATATAAAGCCTAATAAATACATATAATAAATAAAGGAAGAAGAATGGTAAAGAACAGTGCTGTCACAATGACTGTACTCGAAATCCCCTTGTTTTCTACTGCGTATGCAAATTGTAACGTTTCACGTTGATATTAAAGGCCTTCTGCAACATACACGCGTTTCCCAAACACACAATAAAATGTGCTGCCTTTCTAAGAAAAACCTTGAAATATGCAAGTTGACCTAAATTTTAAATTCCATTCATGTCTTTTTCTACACTATGTTACCAAAACGAACGAACAGATGGACTAAAGGATAAAGAGAGAAGGGAGGGCTGAAAATCAGGAACGCATGCAACACGCTTCGCGCGATACACAAATGCTGCCATCACGCGTGTAAGACTACATGCACTAACTTTTTTTCAGACGAACAGTGATAAATTCACTACCCTTCCCAGAGTTAGGTTTTAAAATCATAAAAAACGCTTATTAGGAAAGATAACAATAGATGGGTTTACGGTTGAAAACATTACAGTACCCAGACAGCACATCTTCGAAACAGGAGGTAGAAGAAATTGCATATTTTGAACGCAGCCACGTAGCTCTTTTAAATTTGGATATTTGGGTTCCTTAGGGCTTGCTGACCAAGAATATGTAAAACGTTACGCAAATAGTCCAGGAATTAATAAATTATAACCAAAATAAAATAGTGGGGATGCCTGACAACATGAAATCATTTCTGCTCATAAAATTTTTTTATAACGTGTTTGAAAAAAATCTTACGTTACAGAATTAGCCTACCATGTAAACTCCAAATTGATTGGAGCGCAACAAATGAAAGACTAACCACGATTGGTCGGGCTATAAATACTATCTTTCGTTGTTAGGGGAGACGTGAAAAGGTAACATTTTTTCAAACACTTGTCGAAACGTGGCCTCATTGGCTAGACTCGCTGATATACTCACTTAGGAGCGTTAGTTCGAGACCACTAGTGCAAATAATCTTGATAAAGCAACAGTGCGTTGAAGCCAGCTCATATTTGTGTTAAATAAAAGCCTGGAACATAAGCAGATGGGAATTTGTGCCAGTAATTGTGCCAGAATTCATTGCTAATCAACGTATCTGTGTTTATTTCCATGAAATTGTGGTAAGCTTGAACCATTCAGTATCTTTTAATGAAAATTGAATGTAAATTGTTAATTTATGCCTATATATATATGTGTGTAGTTCAGTGGCAAACAGGAGATAAAGCCTATAATGCTCCAGCCTGAACAGAGGGTGTCGGAGGGAAGTAAAACGGCATGGAATGGCCAAATAGTACACTGACACCTGGATGATTGATTAGACAGAAATAATGCTGGAAGTGCAGAGGCGTGGTAACCATTAAGGAGGGTAATGCTGGTATAAAGTATTTCAGATGAAGCTGACAGTTGGCCTAACGCTCTGAACTCAATGTTTGTGTTGTATTGTGCTCAGTGTAGAACTAGAGTATCAATTAGTTATGAAGTAGAAGGTACATCCTTCTTGTTTTCAGGGACCGTGGTCTTGATGGTACTGAGCAGCACCTGGTCAGAGCTTTGCTGAATCCAGAGTCGGACAGCATACTCCTTGGTCCTTTTAGCTATCAGTGAGGTGTCTCCAGAGCCCAGAGGAGAATTTGAGCAGAGGAGTCCTTCCCTGCCGCCATCACGCAAGATAAGCTGATTTGGCCAGCTGAGCTCAACATTATGTCCCCTCATCTTGAAATGACTTTGTAAAAATAACATTCAGAGGGGAATTTAATTGTCTTAATATCAGGAACTGAGAACATCTCCAATAATAGTCCCAAAAGACAAACTATTGAAGTCATGATGACAAATACCAACAGAGCTTGAACAAAACAAAACCAGTATTACCTCATATTACCACTACACAACTGACACACATAGGATATTTTAATAATATATGTCACTACAATATTCATATTGATAAAGTCTGTACATATACTTGTAACTAAAATTGATTGTGATTCCTGGTTCCTTTGTATTTGAATCAGGACACATATACCTTTATGATAACAATGAATACATATTGTTATTTGAAAAGTTATCAGTGACTCCTTAAGATATTCTCATAGAGTGTTATATGTATGTGAGTGTCACAGTGTTGTCAAGAGTAGTGGATTAAATTAAATTGTTTATCTGTCTGTTGTTGTGACTTACACTTCATCATACACATACCCTAGACACATAACATAGTCATCACACTATTCCAGAATAATTCTGACTGAGATATATAGAGATGTGGTAGCAAGTAAGGTTATCTATAATACACTACTCTTAATAGATATAGATACCTTCACAGCTGATCTCAGTCAGTACACTAAGTCCCCTATAAATATTTATAACATCCCACTTCACCACATATATTGGGGGCTCGTCCGGGATTTTGAATCTTTCCCTATTAAAAATATTGGGGGTAATTCACTTCAGGGAATATAAGAATTAAAAGGTATCCTTGGGTGGAATTAAATAAGGTTGAGCTCACGGTGCCTGTGTTGTCCATTAGATATATTTAGAGATTAAATTGTTGGTTAGACATTGTAGAAATTTACCTGATAGACAATGGCGGACCTGGCCAAGTTTCGATCTGCTGCTGTACAGACTGCAAAAGAGTTAGGATTAGATGGGCAAGTTATGGTTGCCTATGTCACTACGGAATGTGACAAATTTATTGAATGCGAAGAAAGAAGATTAGAAAAAGAGGCCGAAAGAAAGTTAGAGGCTGAGACTAAGAGGTTGCAAGCTGAGGCTGAGACTAAGAGGTTGCAGATTGAGGCTGAGGCTAAGAAATTGGAAGCAGAAAGAGAAGACAAAAGATTAGCTGCAGAAAGAGAAGCCGAGGAAAGAAGACAGGCTGCAGAAAGAGAAGAGAAGAAATTAGCTGTAGAAAGAGAAGAGAAGAAATTAGCTGCAGAAAGAGAAGAGAAGAAATTAGCTGCAGAAAGGGAAGAGAGGAAATTAGCTGCAGAAAGGGAAGCAGAAGATAAAAGATTACAAAGGGAACATGAGTTACGACTAAGGGAGTTTGAGTTTCAAGGCCATGCTCCTGAAAATGGTGCCAGTCCCTTTGCCTCTGATGCCACTGCTAGCCAAGGAGCCTCAACCTCAGCTATGAATTTTCATTTAGATCATTTTGTTGAGAAAGACGATGATATTGAGAGCTATATAAATAGATATGAACTATTAGCTACCACATATGGGTTAGAGAGAGAAAGGTGGAGCTTAAAGTTATCTCAGGGACTTCGTGGGGCAGCTTATGAAGTTTTTGCAAAAATGAGCAGAGGTGATCAGGAAAATTATGATATGCTAAAGCAGGCTCTTTTGTTAAGATATGAAAAGAATGCTGAATTTTATAGGAAAAAATTTAGGAATGCTAAACTACTGTCAGGTGAAACCTATCACCAGTTCTCTGCACGAATAGAGACATACTTGGAGAAATGGACTTCTCTGGGGAAAACCCAAGATCTTAAGGAAATGGTCCTTATAGAGCAATTAAGAGAGTCCATGGCTCCAGACCTGAGAAAGTTTCTCATGGAACAAGGTGCAGAGAGGCTGGGTGAGTTGCTAAATGTTGCTGAAAGGTATCAAGCAGCTCAAGCAGAGGTAACAGGTAATAAAAAGAAACAAGTGGATAACTTTAGGGCACCACAGAACTTTAATAAATTTGATCCTAAGGATCAAAATAAAGGTAAGCACCAATTTGATAGGCCACGGTATGACAATAAAAATAAATTCCCACAATTCGATGAAAGGAAATATAATGAAAGAAAATCTTTCAACCAAGGAAAAAGGTGGTGTAAGAATTGTCAGATGGACAATCATGACACTGACCGTTGCAGAAGGAAACCTGTGTATATGGCAACCCTTCAGGTCAGGTCGACCTCAAGACAGGAGGAGGATATTATGTTGGATACCACTCCAGAAGAGATGAGGAAGGCACAGGCTGGGGATAAAACACTCAAGCCTTGTTTCAGAAAATTGTCAACTTGTCATACAACTCCAGGCAAGGGAGATTTTTACATGAAAAACAAGTTGATGTATAGGAAGACTGGAGCTAGATCCAAAGGTCACGGACAGCTGGTACTTCCTAAAAGATATAGGGCAGACTTAATAAGGAGCCTACATGTGAAACCAGATGGGGGACCATGAGAAGATAGGTACCATCATTCAAAAGGTGGCTCACAATTATTATTGGCCCAAAGCAAGATGGGACATTGAGAATTTTGTAGAAAGGTGTAGCATAGCACATGAGGGAACACCCACAAGTGGGAACATTGATCAGGACCTGGACACGCCACGGGGCAAAATTAGGCCTGATAATAAAAAGAAAAATAGATTTGATAAAGTGGACCAAATGGAATGGGAAGCCCCTTTTCACGGACAAGCTTCAATTAACTGTTTTACAATGGCCACTATGCGGAGAGTGCAAAAAGATGTCTTACCCCAGGATAAGCCGAAAATCCCTCAATCGGACTTAAACAAACTGGAGGAAGAAGATGTAGAGAGGAAATCTCTCATCAAGAATTTTAAGTGGGGGAGAAAGCCCCAAAAGAAAAATTGGTAGCGGTCGTTTTGTGAATGATAATTCTGGGAGGAAAAATCATCACTATAAAGCTTCGAGTGGAAGAGACCATACCGGTGCATGGACAAATAGGTCCACACAATTAAAGGTCCATATGTAGCTATATTAAGAACGTGGACTGATGAAAAGGCAGAGGAAAACATTACATCTTCATACCAATATGTGAATGAGCTGACCACTCGGTTAAAAACTGGCTGGAAACTTGCCAATGAAAATTTGAAACAAGCCAGGAAGAAACATGCTGCCTATTATAACAGGAAGGCGAAAGACAGAGATTTGGCTGTGGGAGAGAAGGTACTGCTTCTTTTGCCCGGGAGTCAGAATAAGTTACAGATTGGATGGCAGGGTCCATATACAGTTCTAGAGAAGGTGTCTAGAACAAATTATAAGATAGATAAGAAGGGGAAAGAAAAAATCTATCATGTGAATCTCCTGAAGAAATATTTGGAAAGAGAACATCAGGAAGAGACACACTTGTTGACCTTGTCCATCGCCATGGAGATGAAAAAGGAACCACTTTCATCATTTGAATATCCATTACACCCCTGTGAGACAGCAGCACAGGTGAAAATCAGTACACATTTAACGAAAACTCAGAAAGAGAGAGTGCAACAGGTTCTAAATAATCATGCAGAGGTGTTAACAGACTGACCAGGGCATACAAACCTATTGGAATATGATATGAAACTAATAGACTCCACACCTGTCTGTATGAAACCATATTCGATTCCGTTTGCTAAGGAGAAAGCTTTGAAGGAAGAGATAGACTATCTGTTGAAGGAAGGAATTATTTCGCACAGTGAGTCTTCGTATAGTTCCGGTGTTGTACTCTTAAGGAAGCCCTCTGGAGAACATAGACTCTGTATAGATTACAGGAGACTGAATGCTATTACAGAAGGACAGGTGGATCCATTGCCGGATACAAATCAGCTGTTTGCCAGACTAAATAAAGCTAAATATTTCTCAAAAGTGGATCTGAGTAAAGGATACTATCAGATTCCAGTGAAGCCTGAGGTTAGACCATACCTAGCTTTTAGTACCTCAGAAGGACACTATGAGTTCAATAGATTGCCATTTGGATTGAAGAATGCGCCTAGTGTCTTCTCTAGAATGATGAGAAAATTATTGGATCCTCTGAATAATCCCTGTATAACAAATTTTATGGATGATATCCTTATAGCAACAGAAACATTTGAGGAACACATTGACTCTCTGAACATGCTGTTTGATCGACTTAGGGAGGCAAATTTAACAGCCCGACCAACCAAATGTTGCGTTGGATGTAAAGAATTGGAATTTTTGGGACACACAGTTTATCAGGGAAACATGACCCCTGACCCAAAGAATTTAGAGAAACTACAGAACGCCCCGAGACCACAAACCAAGAAGGACGTGAGATCCTTTGTCTCATTATGTGGTTTCTACCAGAAGTATATCAAAAACTTTAATTCCATATGTGCACCGTTAACTGAATTGACACGTAAAGGACATCCAGATCGCATTACATGGACACCACAATGTGAAATGACTTACCAAGAATTGAAGGAAAAGCTCACAAGTAAACCCATTTTGAAATTACCTGACTTAAGTCAAGAATTCATAGTAAGGACGGATGCAAGTAATATTGGGTTAGGTGCAACTCTACTACAGAAATCAGATGCATTGGATGGGGAATTAAGCCCAGTGACATATGCTAGCAGAAAGTTGAATAAAGCTGAAATCAACTACTCAACTAGCGAAAAAGAATGTCTTGCAGTAATATGGGCGATAAAGAAATTCAATATTTATCTGTATGGGAAGGCATTTAAGTGCAAACAGACCACAAACCTTTATCGTTTCTAGCACAGGCTAAGCATGAGAACTCTAGGTTACTCCGATGGTCTTTACTTTTGGCTCCATATAATTTTAGCATTGAGTATATATCTGGAAAAACCAATTTGGGAGCGGATTTTTTAAGCCGCCATCCGTGTGATGAGAATCACCGTAAACCCCAGAAATAATAATAAATTTCTCTATGTGAATATAGAATAAAGGACTGACATATAATGTCTGTTTTAAGAGGGGAGGTGTCGTGGAATATTCTAATCCACATATATAAATTATCAAGTAAATATAAAGCCTAATAAATACATATAATAAATAAAGGAAGAAGAATGGTAAAGAACAGTGCTGTCACAATGACTGTACTCGAAATCCCCTTGTTTTCTACTGCGTATGCAAATTGTAACGTTTCACGTTGATATTAAAGGCCTTCTGCAACATACACGCGTTTCCCAAACACACAATAAAATGTGCTGCCTTTCTAAGAAAAAACCTTGAAATATGCAAGTTGACCTAAATTTTAAATTCCATTCATGTCTTTTTCTACACTATGTTACCAAAACGAACGAACAGATGGACTAAAGGATAAAGAGAGAAGGGAGGGCTGAAAATCAGGAACGCATGCAACACGCTTCGCGCGATACACAAATGCTGCCATCACGCGTGTAAGACTACATGCACTAACTTTTTTTCAGACGAACAGTGATAAATTCACTACCCTTCCCAGAGTTAGGTTTTAAAATCATAAAAAACGCTTATTAGGAAAGATAACAATAGATGGGTTTACGGTTGAAAACATTACAGTACCCAGACAGCACATCTTCGAAACAGGAGGTAGAAGGAATTGCATATTTTGAACGCAGCCACGTAGCTCTTTTAAATTTGGATATTTGGGTTCCTTAGGGCTTGCTGACCAAGAATATGTAAAACGTTACGCAAATAGTCCAGGAATTAATAAATTATAACCAAAATAAAATAGTGGGGATGCCTGACAACATGAAATCATTTCTGCTCATAAAATTTTTTTATAACGTGTTTGAAAAAAATCTTACGTTACAGAATTAGCCTACCATGTAAACTCCAAATTGATTGGAGCGCAACAAATGAAAGACTAACCACGATTGGTCGGGCTATAAATACTATCTTTCGTTGTTAGGGCAGACGTGAAAAGGTAACATTTTTTCAAACACTTGTCGAAACGTGGCCTCATTGGCTAGACTCACTGATATACTCACTTAGGAGCGTTAGTTCGAGACCACTAGTGCAAATAATCTTGATAAAGCAACAGTGCGTTGAAGCCAGCTCATATTTGTGTTAAATAAAAGCCTGGAACATAAGCAGATGGGAATTTGTGCCAGTAATTGTGCCAGAATTCATTGCTAATCAACGTATCTGTGTTTATTTCCATGAAATTGTGGTAAGCTTGAACCATTCCGTATCTTTTAATGAAAATTGAATGTAAATTGTTAATTTATGCCTGTATATATATGTGTAGTTCAGTGGCAAACAGGAGATAAAGCCTATAATGCTCCAGCCTGAACAGAGGGTGTCGGAGGGAAGTAAAACGGCATGGAATGGCCAAATAGTACACTGACACCTGGATGATTGATTAGACAGAAATAATGCTGGAAGTGCAGAGGCGTGGTAACCATTAAGGAGGGTAATGCTGGTATAAAGTATTTCAGATGAAGCTGACAGTTGGCCTAACGCTCTGAACTCAATGTTTGTGTTGTATTGTGCTCAGTGTAGAACTAGAGTATCAATTAGTTATGAAGTAGAAGGTACATCCTTCTTGTTTTCAGGGACCGTGGTCTTGATGGTACTGAGCAGCACCTGGTCAGAGCTTTGCTGAATCCAGAGTCGGACAGCATACTCCTTGGTCCTTTTAGCTATCAGTGAGGTGTCTCCAGAGCCCAGAGGAGAATTTGAGCAGAGGAGTCCTTCCCTGCCGCCATCACGCAAGATAAGCTGATTTGGCCAGCTGAGCTCAACATTATGTCCCCTCATCTTGAAATGACTTTGTAAAAATAACATTCAGAGGGGAATTTAATTGTCTTAATATCAGGAACTGAGAACATCTCCAATAATAGTCCCAAAAGACAAACTATTGAAGTCATGATGACAAATACCAACAGAGCTTGAACAAAACAAAACCAGTATTACCTCATATTACCACTACACAACTGACACACATAGGATATTTTAATAATATATGTCACTACAATATTCATATTGATAAAGTCTGTACATATACTTGTAACTAAAATTGATTGTGATTCCTGGTTCCTTTGTATTTGAATCAGGACACATATACCTTTATGATAACAATGAATACATATTGTTATTTGAAAAGTTATCAGTGACTCCTTAAGATATTCTCATAGAGTGTTATATGTATGTGAGTGTCACAGTGTTGTCAAGAGTAGTGGATTAAATTAAATTGTTTATCTGTCTGTTGTTGTGACTTAACTTCATCATACACATACCCTAGACACATAACGTAGTCATCACACTATTCCAGAATAATTCTGACTGAGATATATAGATATGTGGTAGCAAGTAAGGTTATCTATAATACACTACTCTTAATAGATATAGATACCTTCACAGCTGATCTCAGTCAGTACACTAAGTCCCCTATAAATATTTATAACATCCCACTTCACCACATCTGTGTCGTCCTTTATCTCTTGCTGCATCAGTCTTTCATTTTTTCCCCATATATTCCTGGTGCCTTATGTTCATAACATGCTGGAAGAAAGCCAATGGTTGCCTTCCAACATGAGCCTGCCAAGTGAAAGCCAGAGTTAAGTCTGGGACTCAAGTGATTCCCTCAAGCTGAGTACGCAGTGCTGGGTTCTCAATATGTTTCACCCCAGAGGAAATCAAGATGGCTGGATACCATGGTGTGGGCTACTCGATGATGAAGCGTTGGCTTGGCACTTCTAGGTTTAGAATACCACGAAGAGCTTAAAAAAAAAGAGCTAATGATAATGCGCTGAAAGAAACCACTTCGCAATTAAAGCATATTACTCATATTTGAAGAGATACAAAATAATTCACGTTGCTCTTGAGTGAAATCCAAGGTTAGAAATCTAACCAAGGTCATGAAACACCTAGACGTGTTGCATCCCGGATACAGACAAACTCTTGCAACGGTTGATTATATAGCAAAGTTTTACATGATGAGGTTGCCATGTAAACGAAAAAAAGGTAGTCCTGCAGCAGATACTACCGTAGGGGAGTGAAGTGTTAGAGACTTCACTATACTAGGTCCAACATCGAGAGGTGGGGTGACCAGTTCCCTTCCTCGCTGCTTTTTCCTTCCCTAACTCAAAGTCAGGTACCCCTTTACAGCTGGGTAGACTGGAGCGTATCGGTACCGTGATTCGTGCCCGGCACCTTTGCAGCGAGAGACCAGCGCTCTAACCACTCTGTCAATCGGACGCTCATCATGTCCATGTACAGTCACATATTAATTGCCTTTTACGACAGTACTATTCTGTCTGTGTCATATCAACACTTGACCTACATATTCTTGACCTCGTGAAGTGAATTTTAAATGGCAGAGATTTCAGTTATAATACAACACACCCTATTTTGTCTTTACACAACAAGGCAGAGTAATTGATCAGTTTACTTTTGTATAAAGGAGAAAGAAAAACTGCAGTACAAGTACATTTTAACAAGAGCTTGTCTGCGGCAATAGTTATTATGTTACAATTAATTTATTGATTTTTCAGGTCAGAAAAAATACGTAGGAATTATTATGAACCACAAAGACGCTGACTGCATTTATTTTCCTCTACTTGAAGGAATCAAATATAGTAATTAATCGTTTTTAACTCATTCCGAGCTGTTTGTTGAGTGCTAGAAGCTAGCGACTTCTGTAAAATGTTATGTTTTCAGGTGCAGTGAAAAACAGTCTCTTCCTCCCCGCTCCTCCAGCAATTTTTTTCCTTTGAGCTTCAATATAGCACTTTTTATACCCAGTTCAACTAGACCCAAAATGGACCTTTTCGGTTATAATTGGGGCATATTGTATGCTTTATTCCATCTTGAAGTTAGGCTGGTGTTAGCCCTGAAAAGGGCTGGTCATGAGAAGGACCCCTAGCTAACTGTCTGGAGTCGTCCCGTTGTTATCTTGTTCCCAACATTGTAGCTTCTTCAATCATCGTGTCCTTTTTTTTTATTGTTGTGGAAAATGAATATATATTGTTACAACCTGTTCTGACTTGTTTGTCGACAGTGCTGAAAAGAACTGCTAGCTTAAATGTAGATTCGTGTGTACTTTTGGTTTGCTCAGCCTTTGTACACATCTGGTGTCAACTGATGGGGTCATTTTCTTTAACGAACATAAAAGCCATTAAACTAAGAGATACAGAAACACGACCCACTGGCATACACTTTACCAAGTAGAAAGAGATATAAACTCCCCATCAAAATTATGACAACAACAGTAAGAATAATAACGCTGTAAGAAGTAAAATAACAACACGAACCAGATTTAAAACAGGGACTTTCACTATTTGGCGTAATGACACTATGCGACGGCCATGTTCGAACTTTGATTAGGCGTTTTCTTTGTGCTTATGTCTGAGTGTGCATGTGTGTTTCTGTGCGTATGTGAGCCTATGTTTTGACTTACTGACCCCTAACTGCCCATTTGTACCGTGACACAAAAAGTTCTGGTTATATCTGATGTATTTATTTTTAATCAGAATATTTATACTCTCTTAAATTTGACCCCTGGGGTAATTATTCTCTGATCTACAGCCCACGTCTTATTCATATGTTAAGTCCAGCTTCCACTTCACGAACAGATAACTTTGTGTTGTAAATCTCCAGTCTAGTGTGACCATCCTAGTGGAGTCCAGAGGTCAGATGCTGAAGGGTTGTTTAATTTACTTTTACAGGTCTAGCGTGAATACCAGTCGTAGACTGAATGACTTTCTACATGACTTTTCAAGCCTTAATGCAGATGAATTGCTGTAAAAAGTTATAATTTGTATATGAGTGGATGCAATACAAAACAACTTATTCTATGCCGTTGGCATAGTATTTAATGACATAAAATAAAACCCTGTGTCACCAGCACGCTGCTATTACGCTGGCTTGGCCAAATCCGCCGCACTGAAGATGATCGCATCCCTCAAGATATCTTCTACGGACAACTGGCAGATGGTAAAAGAACAGTTGGGCGACCGCAGCAGAGGTTCAAAGATGTGTGCAAGAGAGACATGAAGGCACATGACAAAATGCAGCAACCTGAGAAGATGAAGCCGCCGATTGCACCACGTTGCGAAGCTCCCTACGGCGCCTCCTCAGATTGAGCGAAAAGAAGCTCTCACTACAAGCAGAAGTGAAAAGAACACGACGAAAGGATCACAATGTAAACACAACAGCTGTGGGCTATGACCTCAGGGCCGCATTCCCATAGTCAATGACTGAGGGGACTACTACTACTACTACTACTACTACTACTACTACTACTACTACTACTACTACTACTACTACTACTACTACTACTACTACTACTGCTGCTGCTACTAATACTACTACCACTACTAGTACTACTACTTCAACTACTACTACTACTATTACTACCACTAGTACTTCTACTTCTACTACTACTACAACAACAACAACTACTACTACTACTATTACTATTACTACTACTACTACTACTACTACTACTACTACTACTACTACTACTACTACTACTACTACTACTACTACTACTACTACTGCTAGTACTACTTTTGCTACTACTACTAGTACTACTACTTCTACTACTATTACTACTACTACTAGTACTGCTACTACTACTACTACCAATACTACTACTACTACTACTACTGCTAGTACTACTACTACTAGTACTACTACTTCTACTACTACTGCAACTAACTATTACTACTAGTATTACTACTACTGCTGCTACTCCTACAACTAGTACTACTACTATTACTGCTAGTACTACTACTTCTACTTGTACTAGTACTACTACTACTAGTACTACTACTACTACTACTACTACTACTACTACTACTATAACAACTACTAGTACTACTACTACTACTACTAGTACTACTACTAATTCTACTACTACTACTATTACTACTACTACTTCTACTTCTACTACTACTACTACTACTACTACTAGTACTTCTTCTTCTTCTTCCGTCCTTAGCCAAAGACCGACCAAGCAGTCAGAGGCCATCACGCCTTGTGGCGTCTTAAGGGCAACAGCAGATTGATTTTCTCTGTTGTAGTTTCCCATCACGCCTAGCGGCGTCTTTAGGGCAACAACAAATAGATCCATCTGACTACTAGTACTACTACTACTAATTCTACTACTACTACTACTGCTAGTACTACTACTACTACTAGTACTACTACTTCTACTACTACTACTACTAGTACTACTACTACTAGTACTACTACTACTACTTCTACTACTACTACTACTACTACTACTACTACTACTACTACTACTACTACTACTACTACTACTTCTACTACTACTACTTCTACTACTACTATTACTACTACTACTAGTACTACTACTACTAGTACTACTACTACCACTACTAGTACAACTTCTACTACTACTACTACTACTACCACTACTAGTACTACTACTTCTACTACTACTACTACTACTATTACTACTACTACTATTATAAAGTGAAAGAGACCTACCCAAAATATTAGATACAGTAGTGTCGTAGATTTTTGATAGGGGAATTAAGACTTGGGTTGGTCCCTTCTGAATAGATTTGAATAAGTGATAGTCACAGTGAGAAGTAGTAATAGCAATAGGTTTCCACGAGTGAGGTGGTAGAATGTGATTAAGAGGCTGTCTCTGAGATCGAGAAATCTTCTCTCTCTCACCTATCTTCTACGACAGTTTTCGAGGAGTCAGACAGTCTAAACACACACACACACACACACACACACACATATATATATATATATATATATATATATATATATATATATATATATATATATATATATATATATATAACCACTCACGTGCACGCACATATATGATGACAGTTGGACGTACAGACGTGGGAAAACTATAACAAATGATTATATAAATATTCTAGAACGAGCTGACCAACACGCTGATTAATTTCAAGAGAAATTTTAATTATCATCTAAAATTTCTTCACAACACATAGAAATTACATCAAAGCATATACACATAGTCATAAAAAAAATATCAAGGAATTGCTACAAGAACTGATAGACCCACAGTTAGATCTTATCCCTCGAGGTATGCCCACCGTCCTGTTGGAAGAAAGTGATAGCCCCAAGGAAACAAGGATACATAGGATTAGGCCTAATATTTCCCCTTCTTAAGGTATGGACAGACTTGATATCTCTGCTCTATTTTAAGGGAAATATGATTAGCAATACTTGCATACAGAAAGTTAAGATAGCAAAATGGGTGCCCAATTACAACAATAAAAAAATCACTCCGTCCTGCATTCACTTTATTCATTCAGCCGAGCACACGTGCACATGTTCATACTCACAGCTTAGATAGCCACTTCTGGTAAAACAATTTTTAGGACATTCACCTACAGACTCGTCAAGGGCAGTCTTTGACCAAGAAATCCCCAGTTCCAAAAAGACAGGATGAATTATCTGCTTCCGGGAACGACTCCTTGGGTGTTCTTATTTTTCGGATGTCTGCTTAGGTCACATTAAAATTGTCCAGGCACGAAACATTAACAACGAGCACAGTGTCAATAGCTTAGGTTTCTAGAATTGAGGAATGTCAGATCGGTGTCTACTTTCAGGAAAGGACTATATTTGGCCACCACACCACTAGTCGAAACTCCGTCGGAATGTTACTGACGTTAATATGTTACTTGCCACAACGGCTAAATTTGGACATAGAGTTACTTACTTACTTACTTACTTAGTCGTTCCCCTTCTACCGTGAGGTGTAGAGGTTTGGAAGAGAGAGCGCCAGACTATCCTATCGGCTGTCTTCCTCCTGGCCTGGTTCCATTCTAGTCCTCGATCCTTTAAAATTGTCTAATGTTGTCCTCCCAGCGGACTCTGGGTTGTCCTCGGGGTCTGGATCCTTGGCTCTCTGTTTCCCATGCTTGTCGTGGTATCCGATCTTCTCCCATTCTGCAGACATGGCCAAACCATCTTAATTGGGACTGTTCTACTTGGGTCTGCAGGGGGTAGGATTTAAGGTCTTGACGTATCGTCTGGTTGCGTACCATGTCTCTTCTTGTTACTTCAACCACCTTCCTCAGATACCTCATTTCTGAGGTTTGGATCTGGCTTTTATGGGTTGTAGTCATTGCCCATGACTCGCATCCGTATGTCAAGACTGGGACATAGGTGGAGCGGTATACTGCCATCTTCGTTTTCTTACCAACCTCTCTCTTGCTGAGGAATCCTCGATTTATGGCCTGAAAAAGTCTCCTAGCTGCTGCTTTTCGAGTGGCCAACTCTTCTTTGATGCGTCCCTTTCGGTCTATAATAGCTCCGAGGTATTTAAAGTGGTCGACCTGCTCCAGGACCTGTTCTCCCAGCTTAATCTGATGTTTTCTTTCTTCTCGTGATATCACCATGGATTTTGTTTTAGAGCTGCTTATGACCATCCCTCTCTTCTCCAGCTCTTCCTTCCAGACTTGCAGGTTGGATTGGAGATGTGCCTCTGATTTAGCAATCAGCGCAACATCATCAGCAAATGCCAGCTCCAAAATATAGACCTGTCTCATCTTCCAGTACCCCACTGAATACTTTCTTGTTCTCTCCTTACATGCCTTGATGACATCGTCCATAAGGAGTATGAAGAGGTAAGGTGATAGGATATCACCTTGTCCTACACCAGTGGTGGTCCTTAACTCTTCCGACTTATGGTTTGCTGTCCTCACATAATTTCTGCAAGACTTGTAGAAGCTCTGTATAGCATGAATCAGAGGTGCTGGAATATTCTTCCTTGCCAAACAGTCCCAAAGTTTGCTCCAGGGGACCCTGTCAAACGCCTTTTCCAGATCTATGAAACAAAGATGCACCTCACTCTTATACTCAAGGGCCTTTTCACTCAGCTGTCTGAGTGTGAAGATTAGGTCTTGAGTACTTCGGTTTGCTCGGAATCCGCACTGGACCTCATCCAATTGTGGCTCAGCTAGGCGTCGGAGTTGTGCAGAAAAATCTGATCTGGCTCAAAGGCCCAGTATAAAACATTTAGTCTTTAATATAACCCGTTAGTGAGAGTTGTACTCTGTCTATTAATGAAGACACACGCACTGTCAGACAGGTGTTAACTTGTAAACCCACGTGGTTAAAAAGATAAAAATGTTTATGGTTCTCACAGGTATGTCTCTGTACTAAACGCCGGCAAAGTTTTGGGTTACCCAGTATTCACTGAATAGGGAAGAAAAACCACATATGAAATATTTTACATATTATGTACTCACTATAACTTACATTTTTTTAAACTGCAAGCGTACCACTTGACTTATCATTTAAACCTTCCTGAGAAATAAGTTATATACATAAAATCAATCATCATGAATTAGGAATACCTACGTGTTCCGTCACCACTCATGAAGCATCTAGCATTATAAGTTAGTTAGAAAAATTTATTCTCGTCTGATTATTTTAGCAGTAAAATTAAATTCCTTAATAGCCGACTGAGTTTAAGCTAGAAATATAATTTCTGTTTTCCACTGTAACTCGTCACTATAAAATAATACAGACTATATAAATTAAGCGCTCTGCACCAAATCTAAGTAGTGAAATAAAATAAGCGATTTAACACTTTAAACACTTCACAAAATACTAGATAATATAATATAAGATTTACCTCAACACAGAACTACTAAGAACTTAAACCACTTCGACCATACTAAATGACATCTCTATCAACAGAGATTCTAGAAATCGAACGAAGGCTTGTTCTAGTCTTGACTGCGAAGTTACTGAGTGAAAATGAAATCTAACTCCCTCCAGTATATATGAAACACCAGACAAAGAGATACGCTATTTTCATAAACTACGCAATAGCCTCCCCTTCTCTTAACCCCTTAGGTTTAACACCTAAACGCATGCCGTAACTGCCACCTACTAACCGAGAGGGCGCGTGTCAGTTGCGAATCTCAGACAACCCGTCTCCAGTGCAGAAGCAGTTTTTCACACCTCCCCGAGAAACTGATCCTGAGAACCACAACTGACACTTTGCTTTCTCGCACCTTACGCCAAAACTGGCCTTGGAGCGTGAGTGTCATATCACCTGACACTGAGAATCTACCTTGGAAACTACAGTCAGATGCAAACTACCAGACAAATGTCTCCTCATCATGTCTGACGGAGTGAATTCTCACACTTCAGGCCCAGGAACTTAGCCGAAGAAACACTGTCCCAGGGGAAACTGTAGACAGCTGTCTGCTCCCCTGTCTGACGGATTGCGTTCTAACACTCTGCGTCTCGTGTAGGGGCTGACACGTTACGCCAATACTGCGTTCTCAGTTTAATCAGCAATGAAATGCGTTTCTAAATGAGAAACGAAACTGGCGAAAGTGAGAATGGGAAAAATTTATTTCTCGCAAAAGAATGGATGCGAGAAATACAGGAAAAAGGTAAAGAGTGATAATAAAATAGGGGATACGGGTGAAAGAAAAAGAAGAGGATATAGGCAATTCAATGATCATAAAACCTCTGTGACAAGTAGTAACAAGAAGTACAGGAAACAGATTCAGCGTTAAAGAAAAAAAAAGACACTAGTATTATTGATTACGTCAAAGCAAAGGACTTCATGCCTTGCCGGAGGTCTCTGAAGAGACAAAGAAAAAAATAATAGCACTACTGCAGTCTCAGGCATGTCGTCTCAGGCATGTCGTCTCAGGCATGTCGGCTCAATCATGTCGTCTCAGGCATGTCGTCTCAGGCATGTCGTCTGAGGCGTCTAATATGAGGTTGTGCATGGGGTTGACAACCTCACTTTGTACAACGTAACCATAGAAACCATAGAACATGAGAATGCTTGGTGCAGGCGTCATCCATGGGGACAAGCTGCAGTTGTGGGTCCATGCTCCATGAGGAGTGTAAAGGAAAATGATGATGATGAATGGACTCCAAGTAAACACAGAGGAATGAGAAACCGAACAACATTACAAACAACACACACAGTTCAAATATTTCCTCGCTGGCTTTGTCCTCCCTAACTCAAGAGCAGAGTCAAGTACCGATTTACAGCTGGGTTGACTGGAGCGTGTTAACCCCGTGTTTCAAGCTCGGTATCTTTCGGCGAGAGGCCAGCGCTCTATCCAAGCTGCCAATCGGGTCTCATAAAAAATCGAAATATGTGGGTGTGGGGGGACATGATCGCCTACGCCGCGAGGTACGGCACAATATGAGCAATCATCATCATCACTTTCCTTTGAGCTCTCTACTGAGCATAGATCCACCACTGCATCTGGTTCCACGGGCTTCCTGCACCAACCAGTCACATGCTCTTGGTTTCTATAGCAACGTGTTTGAGATGATGAGGTGGCCAGCACCATGTACAACCTTATATTAGTTGCAATGAACGACATGCCTGAAAGTCGAGATGAGTAATGCTGCAACAATGCTTGCTGTCAGTGGTAGTAGTAAGGGATGTGATTTGAAGCATAACCTACGCAAGTGGTGGTTTTTATTTATTTATTAATTTTTAATTAATTGGTTCACATGGTGAGATTGGTAACTTTCTCCGCTGTTTGTGTTTGTACGTAGATACCAGGAGGCTACAGGCTTTCATAAACGGGTGTTTGCGTAGATTAGAAGGATTAAAAAGGTATAACAAGATAGCCAATGTGGAAATGATGGCACGAACCAGACAAGTGACAGTACAACAACAAGTGACAGAGCACAACAACATGTGACAGTACAACAACAAGTGACAGTACAACAACAAGTGACAGTTCAACAACAAGTGACAGTACAACAACAAGTGACAGTACACCAACAGATGGTAAGAAGACTCTGGCGATAGATAGAACACATATTGAGGAAACCTGTTGATAGCATTACAAGGCAGTCATTCTTCTGGGATCCTCATAATTACAGAAGTAGAGGGAGACCAAATAACACACGGAGAAGAGGATAAGAAACAGTCGTGAAAGGAACGAGGAAGAAATAGAAAGACTTTAAGCTGATGGCAAGGGACACGAAGACTTTGTATTAGTTTGTTGAAAGCCTATGCTCCTTGAGGTCCTGAAAGGTGATCACAACGGTGATGATCTGCAGCTACCAGGGAGAGTTATTTAGCAGTTAATAAAGAACATGACAGTTAATTTTCGAGACAGAGGAGAAGAAATAGGGCATACAAAAGCACTCTTCCGTGAAGTTCAGTCAAGCGCAGGTTATAGTTGGTGTTAAAAGGGCTTACCTTTCAGCGACAAATGATATTATTATTAATTCCGCTCAGGAAGAAATGATTGAACCTTTGTTATTCATCTGGTGGCCTCTGACGAGGCAAAGAAAGAAAAACACAATACCTTTAGGCTTGTCGTACGAAGCGACAATAGCATTTAATAACATAATTTTTATCCAAACTTTTTGAGTTTTAGGTTTTATCGCACTACAAAGTATAACACAAGTGAGACTAGATATTCGTGAACTCTACAGGATACCGTGAACTACTGGCAGTCAAAGTCCAAGCCTTCGGAATAAACACAACAAAGAATAAGTCACGTTAAAACTGAACACAGTTCTGCTGACAAGATAAGAATTAAATATAAAGTCGTCTCGGTCATTGTACAGTGATCTCTTCACCTAGTGTGTGGTCTAACAGAGGTGAGAGATGAAATCACACGGTCTGAGACATTTGTGTATCGAAACTTGGCTCCATAAGCTGAAACTTATACATGCCACTAAATTTATGTCCCTGAGCTTCTGAAGTAAAAATGAAAGGAATAATGTCCGAATGCTATTTTATCCCTTGGCATTTTGAGAACTCGGTTCGCTATTTAACAGAACAATATATCCAACGCTTGGTCTAACAATGCTCTCCTTAATCCATCAGATATGAGATTCTTAACATTCTTTTGTAAAAACACTGGCTCCTGTGATCATTTTGTTTGTTTATTAGTTGTCCACAATTCACGTCTATATAACTCTATATGAAGCTCATTCTCACTGCCACCTAGATAAATTTACTGTATTATTACTAAATAAATAGAATTGGAAAAACATTACGAGGAGATTCATTCATTAACTAACCTAACTCAGTGTCACATTATAACAACTATCTATTTTACTCCAAATTCTGGATGATCCGATATGTCAATTTCATGTGTGCCGTGCGTGCGATAAGTATCATTTTCATGTTATCGTTTTTCTCTCTTTTTTTTGTCCAGGACCTCTCCGTTTAAACGATATTAAAGTGTGTTCAATTGAAGATCTTGTCCCCCTACACACACATGATACCATTTCTGCCACCTTCACCACCGGCGCTACAGAATGGAGGGTGGATTGATGAATCCCACTCATGAGTAGTCACGGAGGGGATTTCCGTACTCGGTATTTGAACTCACCTTCCTGTGCAAGATCGTTTAGCGTTTGGCCCCATGAGTGGGTGTGGATCTCTCAGAAGTTGTGCTGAATAGTAATGGTATGCTTACGAATCGGGAAGTCTGTAACTGGTTTGGTAGCAGGCTTTCTATGGCGACAGTGGCAGATTTTCTTCAATTCTAACAGCTATAATTTGGTCGAAAACTAAAGAAAGAGGTCATCAAATTAGTAAACAGTATCCAGATATTCAATGTGGACTCACTGTCTTACTGTAGCAGAATAAAGGAGTGCGTGAAAGAGGAGTTTGTTACACGTATATGTGACACTGATCAAGGATAGAGTTGCTGCGAAGCTCAAGACATCGACGCTCTTATGTCTGAATGCTCTAGGAGAAAGTGCGGGCGATGTAGATGGCTTGTGTCTGCAGAGATGAGCGAGAGGTGGCGAGCATGGTAGATAGAATTAAGCAGATTCGATATGGATAGGACATTGTGGTGGAATCGAGGCCGGCTGCCAGTTCAGGAATGGGGGGAATGTGTTTCGCTGTCGTAGCTCAGTTGGGTATGGGAATGGTATCTCATGCGATCCTGTGATTATATGAGAATTTAGGGACCATATTGGAAGATAGACATTGTATCTCTTCTGAGTGTTCATTATAGTAAATCTGCTTTAGCAATCGTTTGTTCTGGAATTTTTTTGAAAAGCTAGTGTGGCATATATAAGTACTGGATTACGTTGAGGCCATGTTTGGGGATATCCTCATAGCTCTGTTTTGGAGATTGTTATTGACGGCGGGAGTTGGTATCTTCGTTGGTTAATTTTTGGAGATGCAAACTTGCGTAGTGACTAGGGCATCTTAAAACACTGCAGTGTAGGTGGGTAGGGTGTGGCGTGGATCAGCTGCTGACTCAGGGGTCTTGATAAAGGTTTTCTATATACTGTCTTACCTGAGATTGTCTTGGTGACACATTCGCTTGGCTTACTACATATGTTTGTTAAAGTCCTGTATTTTTGGGGGTGTACAACTTATGGCATATTAACAGTTAGTCGATGGATCATATTTAGGGATGTTTGTGGTGTACCGAGTATATTGTAACTGAGGTAAGCGTTGGGCACGGGTATGTAGCGGATCCGGTCCCCGGTTAGATTACGGGTAGGGGAGCGGCTGGATGCTGGGAAGTGTATTATCGAGAGAGCTAAGAGTCTTTTGTAAATTAGACTCAGGAGGTTAACATAGAGTGGGGTTTGAGGGTATTTCTAGAAGTAGGAGTTCGTGCGGAAGACAGTACACGTGATAATTTAATTCGGTAAGAGGGTTATTTCTATGAGATGATTAGATAGCATTCGTAAGAGGGGCCATCATCAGAGGGCAGGGGAGTTTGGTGGAGGGGATGGTGGCTATGTATTAGACGAGGAACTGGAGTCGTGATTCGGGTAAAGTTTGAATGACCGTTTATGATTATTGCAGAATAGGAAGGTATTGGTCGGATAGGGATATGTAGGTGCATTGAGTGGTGGTAGGTAGGGCTATGTCTGTAGATGGTGGGCTGAAATGCGAGGTGATGCGAAAATGGGCATACGCAGATACTTAGTTATTTGGAGACTGATGAATACTGGATGGGGAAGTACGTGAATGGTCTAGAATTGTCGGATGATACGGACCAGTGAATATGTACGAAATAGAGGATGTGGGGATGTCAGATATGTGTGGGGCGTGCATGGGTTGCTATGGACTGTATGAGAGGAGAAGGTCATGGAGACATTGTCCTGTTATGACAAGTGTTGGTATCGAGATTAGGGTATTATGAAGTGGAAGAAGTGCCATGGGGTCTAAGGTATCAGTGTTACGGGATAATTTTAGATCATGGGGAGACGGTGTAGGAGGGTAGATGGAGACATTTACCTAGAGAGGCAGAGGTTTAGCAGTGGTGCTCTGTTCTAGGAGTAAGCAAGGTACGTGGCGTAGCATGGTATGAAGAGGAGTCTGATAATCTATGGAACGTAGAAACACTAGGATGACTTGGGTAACTTAGATAGGTGTCCAGTAGTGACATAGAGGAACCTATCGTATGTGCGATAAAATCTGATTCAACCAGTTAGGTGGTGTAGGCCTAATCTTATCGACGTGGGGGGGGAACTCCCCTTACGTGGTGTTTGCGTATGGCAGTGAAGGACGGTGGACTTGTAGATGTGCATGTAGTACGGTGATGAGTTGAAATTAGGTTATTTCAATGTTGAGGCATAATAGCGGTGCGTGGGGGTATAATAGAAGATTGTCGCACTGTGGGTTGGGGCTTGTTAGAACTACACTGTGGTGTATGTTGGTATGGGTGGTTTTTGGTAAAAAAGGCATTATAGTGTCTGCAGTGTATCCTACTATTTTTAATGATAGTAGGTATGGGTGGGTGCTATTGGTGTGTGGGAGTTGGTGCGGGTAGGTTAGTGCGAAAGATTTTGTAGGGGTTGATCTTGTTCAGTGGTGTTATGTAGTATAGGGATACTGCTTTTTTACCTAAGGTGGGTGTGTTTTTCCCCCAACTAGCGGCCGGTTGTTTTTTGAGGGTGGACATGGGAGGGTAGTTGCGGGTTGACAGTCGGATATTGGTTTTGGTGTAGCTTTGTGCATGGACAAGTATAGGGGTCTTTTATAGTTTGTAGCTAGCGTAGTGATATGTTTATGGGTGGTACATTTTAGGTTGATAAAACGAGGGAGTGTTGGAGCACCTTTTCTAGTTGTTCGTACTGAGCGAATTGAAGATTATGTGATATGGTTGTGGGTATGGGTTTTGGAACAGTTGAAGGTTGGGTGGTTGGGTAGGTTAGTATTTTGGAGTTTTGGGAGTGTTTTGGGTGTGAGGTTATTTGGGGGTTGAGGTAGGCTTAGTGTTATGGGGGTGTAGGGTTTAGAATAGTAAGGTGAGGTTATTTTAGGTGGCTGTGATGGGGATAGTTGACCAGTACCTGATCGTGGTCGTCTGTGTAGATGGTTTAAGTCATCAATATGTATGGGTTTAGTCGTTATGGGCTTTGGCATCGGGGTTTTTGGGAAATTGGATTGGTGCTATGGTATGGATGGTGGCGGGTGGGGTGCAGGTTGGGTGATTAGTGAAGTATGTTTTAGGGTGAAAAAATCATAAGATCTGAGTACGTTTGTGGTGATGAATGACAGGGTCTGTTAAATGAACAGTATGGGCTTTCAGGCAAAATACATGACAGTCAGTCTGTAGAACGTTGAGGAAGGGCTAGGGGGTTCTTTTCACATGACATATTCAGCTAGGTCTCATATATTCTGGACTTTTCACCTTCTAGAATGTGCTTGGGATTTGAGTTTGAGCTTATTTTCCCGATTTGGTGAGGGTTTATACATAGTGGACATTGCGGTTGAACGTGAGATTTGATTGTGGGAGGGAATGAATTGGGAGATAACGTTACATACGGGGTGACGACACAAATACAATCTTCAAGGATTGTTTAGGCCGCTAGGCATAGGTAAGCCGGGACAAGGTGTATCTATCAACATATGCACCCTAACTTGATTTATGTGTAAGGAGATAGTGTATCAATGTCACTGTTGGGGGTCGATATTATTGAGTCAGGGGATGGGGTGAGGGACAGTTTGGTGGGTCGGTTGTGGTATATTCAGAGCAAATCGGGACTAGGTGTGCGGGGGCGATCTAGAGGATTCTAGGCCCGGACACGCGGACGTGGTGTATAAGAACCTCGGTAGTCGTGGGGTCAAGACATAGCATGTGTTTATACCACACAAGGGTAGTGACAACGATGGTTCTTGATGGATAGGGGACCATATAAGATGGGTAATCGGAACGAGCACTTCGGGAATGGATAGTGGTTGACTGGGTGTCGGAGGGAGGGGTGAGGTAGATGTTTCGTGAGTGTTTGGAGGATACTGTGTTTGGTGAGACCTATTGGCCTATGGCTACATTATTAGATTGGCTGACTGTAGGACGGCTAAAAGTACGATTTCAACTAGAGGTGCTATTTGATGTAATCGAGCATTTTCCATGAGTCATGGCGAGGTTTGAGGCATTTTCTGACGAGGATTGATGCGTTGGATGTCTAAGATTGTGTATATGAGATTTAGTTGGTAGTTCATGCGTGTCACATAGTGGTGGGGAGGAGGGAGACCTTTAGTAGAGATGTTTGGGGAGTATTGTGCAACGTATTATGTTGAGAAGGTCTATTAGTGGGTATGCCTAAGGTCAAGGCATGTAATGGTTATGTAGGTGGAATGGTTTTGTTCTAAGGTACAGGGGTTGATGTAGCTCGAAAGTAAATCGGTATCCAGGCGGGAGTGCATGTTTATGATATTTACACGACCCTCATACAGGGGGGCGTATGAAAAATAAGGTAGGGTATAACTTGAACGAAGTGACGAAAAGTGGTAGTACATGTGGTTATAACAAGCAGGGGGTTTTGTAGGATGGATCGGTCGGGAGGGCTGGGAATATGGGTCGCTATGGGATTTCCCCCTGAGTAGTTGGTTACATCACATGGTTGTGAACGAGATGGTGGGAGAGGGATAGACGATAGACGGTGAGTTCGAGTAAGCAGATTCACAATTGGTGCTGAGGGTTGCGGGTAGTAAGTGTGGTTTGATGTGAGTTGTGCTGAATGGGGTGGTGGAAATTGAATAGCGTGGCGAGAATTTGTGTTGAGAAGTTAATATGTTGTGGTGTCTTATTGTGTGAGCGAGTATACAGACAGTAGAGCAGAGTCAGTATGTTGTTATTATGTATGAGAGTGAGCTCGCTGTTGTCTCTGAGTTGGGGGGTGGTAGAGGGGTGATGGATTTAGGGCAAATGCGATCGTATGCTGTGTATTAGAAGGAAGTGTGCAGCTTGGAAGTGATGTGTCTCAGTAAGATGGATTTAATGGAGGGGTCTAGATGCTATTAGAATATGAATGGGAGGAGTGGTAGGTAGACGGGTACAGATGGAGCTCAATGAGTCGATGTATCTTTTGAGGGGGAGATGTGGGGGGGGGGAAGGTATAGTTAAGTGGAGAATGAGAAAAATTTAATGTGACGTAGGGGGAGGGGGGGTGAAGGATGAATGATAGTATTACAGACATGGTAGACTGGGTATAAAAGGTTGATAGATGTAATTAAGTTACTGGATGATCTCATGAGATAGCACGTGTTATGAATGTGTGAAGGTGTTTTGTGGCGCGAGGGGGGTTTAAGAGTATAAATGTAGGTGTAGTGCTAAATAAGCTGTGGGCTGGTGAGTAGTACTTGATAGTCATTCAAGTTTGGGTTTGTCTAGATAGGCAATCCTGGGGTGTGAGTGGGGAGGGGCATACTACATGCTAGTGGTTCATTGGGTGATCTTGTTTCGAGATGGATGCTGTAAACTGACGGGTCATGCACTACTTCGCTGATCCTGTTCGAATGCTTGCAGTCGAGCCTATTGTTGTGACTTCCTGTGGGAAGAGGGACGTGAATATTTTCTGGTAATCTGTTATGTGTATGAAGGGTGGAAATTAACGGGGATAAAGGATAGGGACGTACTAGGTTGAGTAAGAGTGTGATAGGAGTGTGGCGGGAGAAAATATGAATGAAGGAACGATTAAAGGTGAAGGTTTAATCTGGATCAGTATTGGTTCGAGAGAGAAAGATATGTCACTGATTCTTACTTTGCTCTTTTATGGGACTAATAGATACTTCTCTGAACTTATCAGTGAGTAAGTGGGGGTTCAGAGTATGGGATAGTTAATGAGTTATGACTATGTAACAGAGGCATGGACACAGATGCGCTGTTACTGACTCGGATGTAATAGATGAGTAAGGTAAGTAAGTATGGTATAGTGGGGATGCAGTTGGAGATCTTGTCTCTTAGTTGATTGTTATGGCGGGCTGGAGATATCTGTATTGACGGTATCTAGGGTCTGTGATCTGAGTTAGAGTCATGGGTGGCAGGAATGGATGATGTAGTAGTGGAGAGCGGACATATGTCACTTGGGGGTTTATGACTACGCGAGGGTATGGAAATTATTCTTATATCTCTTTTAATCAATTCATCATCACTCACCCATCATGGAGTAGTAGGAGGCGGTGGATCATGATGGCAGGGGGTCCAGGGAGCAAGGTAAGATGTTCCCCCATCATTGTTATAGTTTGCCTAATCACACATCAGGGGGGACTATGATTGAATCCGCCCAATGAAGAGATTCAGAGCTAAAGTCATTTAAGGTCCCCAAGGGAGACTGCGGTGACCCAGATGAGCGAGATTGCCAGGACGCGGAGCGAGTAGGGGGTGAGGAGGGCGATGAGGCACACAGGAGATTTAGATCCAATGGCAGGGACTTGTCAATCTGAAGTTAGCAACTGTCTACATATACTCCGATGAGGATATCATCTGACCCCCCCATCAGTGACGATCCATCTGAGTAGTTAAACGGTACCCCATACATTGTTCATCGGATCTGATGGGGGTCACTCCCGAGCCCCCTGGGTCATGGTTTAGTGACTCAAGGAGATGGAGACCCGTCACTCGTACATGGTGAAAGTGAGACATCATATCAATGAGATAGGGATCTATCACAATGAAGAGGGAGAACATACTGGTGAACGCATTCCCGTGTACCAGGTGCTTATTGTCATATATATAGTACCGCCAGTCTTCAGACGGTTTGAGTAAGTTAGGTCATTCAGATCTAGTTAACCCCTGACAGTGTAACCTTGAGAGTGAACCCCCCATAAGTCATAGTGACCCCAATGGACTAAAGTTGGGCATCGGTGAGAGCGAATTAGAGAAAGATTATGGCGTGTTATTAATAGGCTATCCCCAACTGGGGGTTTAACTCATCATCTTATAAGCCCCTCATCGACTCACTAGTCAATATTACAAACAGAGTCTCACTGGATAACAGACATTATGTGTTTGGTATTAGAGGGGTCCCCACCCATTCAGCTATCACATGTGGGGGATCCCCCAATCATGGGGTAGCATGAAAGCTTTGGGACCATCAGATCTGAGTCTACCTGCAGCAAGATTTATCGAGATGGTTTCATAGCATACATCATCTGATTTACTAATCACATTGTTTACCACACAATGTGAGGGAGTACAACCAGCCTAGATCTCATTAATGATTGAGTTTAACGTATCTCAATAGTTGCCATACATTACATGTCGTGTACACTGGAGTCAGGTCATACTAGTGAGAGGAGCAAGTCAATAGGTCATCTGTCAACTCACCATCTTCAGTACATGTCATGCCACGGACATGACAATCTTTGAATGATAACCATTCCACCGTAGGGGTGCAGGACAATCGTAGAGATTAGCGGCTATCGTTACAGGGGGGGCTAGGCGGGGGGGGATCAACATTAGCAATCACCGCTAGTGGATGTATCAAAAGTTTCCCTATAAGCATTGACAGGGCATACGCGAGGGGGTTGGCACAGACGTTTCATTTCTGGTGACTGGGGTGTTATCAGGAGAGCTAATATACGGGAGGGTGGAATAGGTTTATGTCTTCATTATGGTCATCTTGCGGTTCGTAGTGGGGATCATACTAGGACGTAGTGATGAGTGTAATCAACAGGTCCAGTACCATAATAGATATTCCCTAATGTGGTGTATAGGGGGTAGATGAGAGTGGGTGCGACATTGGGGGCAGTATAGGAGTGAGGTTTGGTGTGTTACGTTATATTTAGTTGGGTACTAGAGGAAGCCCTTCCGAAGAGAGAGATTAGATAGTTACTGGGTACCAGAGGTGGGTTGTGTCCCCCCGCATATATGTATGACCTTTCAACAGTAGTGGATGATGATCCTTTAAGGGGACAGGGGTCTAGCAAGGGGTCCATGGGGATCCACCCAGAGAGGGATAGGTAGTAGTGAGCCAGGTGGGTTCAGTTGTTGGTAGACCCTCCAACCCATCCCCCTCAACTCACCACCTCCCCCCCCACCCCCCCCCTACAGGTCTGAGGACACATGACCTAATGCCCTAAGAGTGAAGGATCCTTACCCGTTATTTCAGGTTGGAGATTCTTTTGGTGCTAGGAGCGTTGGCTGGATTTTGACATCTGATCTGTGGATTGGGGGTGAGTGTTTCATCATTAGGCCTAGATGGGGTTCAAATCACCAATTCATGAGGTGGTCCAGTAGAAGATCATAGTCCTACTCAACTCCATGGTTGGTGAGGTAGAGTATGGATTGGGATTGTCACCCTCCAGTCACAAGTTCACAATCACTGTACCCTCTAGTATCCCTGTATATACGATAGTATCCATTTTGTTACTATGGGCTACACGTCAGTGACTAGGTGATGTGAGGAAGAATATGCATGTGACCTGTAAGTGTAGCCCCTCATATGTTGGGTTTTTTATGGTAGGGACATATATTGTGTCATGTTCCTGCAAGTTAGGACAGCGTAACGGGTGGGTCGGCGGGGGTGGAGGTGAGTGGCATTAGACGTTAGGGTCTAGTTGAGGAGAACTTGCTTATTGTCTAGGGAGGGCGGTTAAGCTGGAGTGCAGTATGCGTCAAGATAGTAGTGCCCTACGAATTGACGCGGGGGCGTGTTGGGGGGGCAAAAGCGCAAATAGTCCAAATGTGAGAGGGAAAAATATAAAATATTGTCTTGTCTACTCACAGGGTCGGGCGAGGGGAGAATAGACTACAGTAGAGTCTTCAGGTTAAACGTATGGGGTGGTTTTTGTTCAAACATTGTGGGGAGTGACTTGAGGGGTTCGAGGTGAGAGGTCTCATAACTGGCAGTGCGTAATACCTCGATTTCTTTACTCATGAGAGATTACATGCGTTTGTCCGTCGACAGTGTAGTTTTCAATGTACCCCCCCTCCCCGAGGGATCTATTGCGATCACCACATGTCAGGCAGTAGCATATGTGGTGTCATATGACGCCATTGGGACGGACCAGCCCAAAGTTGGGTTATTGTCGGTGACACAGGACAGACTAGTTGGGTTTTGAATGGAGGGAGACGAGGAGGGGATGGAGGGATTGGGATAGGTGTGGGTTGGACACACACACGGCGGGGTCGGGGTGCAGATTGAATGGGTGTGGATACGAGGACACTATTACCCCCACACATGGGGGGGACGAGTGTACATGTAGTATTTGCACCACTCGTGACAAGACTATGGTGTGGATGTGGGATAGCGAATGTGTATTGGTTGAGAGTGAGAGAGTACGTCCTGTGGTTAACGTAGTAGCATTATGTGGGTTAGGCTTGTAAATGGTTTTGATATCAGTTGATGTATGGCTGTAGTGTCTAGGGTGATTTTGTGTAGATTTGAATATTTGGGAGGGAGGTTGCGAGAACAGAGTTTGAGGGATGAGAGGGCGAGAGTAAGGTGTTGTGGAGGGTCGAGTGTAGGAACAAGTTGTCAAAGACGAAGTGCAAGTTAGAGAGTGGGTGTGTGGGGTGTGTGGAAGAAAGTTTGTTGTGTGGATGTTATGAGGACAGAACAAGGCAGAAGTTATGTTGCATGGTGTTATTGAGGACAGTACAAGTACAAACATAATGTTACACGGTTGGTTGGTTGTATATGAGGACAGTGAACAAGGACATAAGGTATGTTTGCGTGCGTTTTTTATGAGGAAAACTGTCAGCAAAGACAAGAATTTATGTTGGGAGTGGTTGTTACGAGGACAGAACAAGACAGAAAGGTTTGTGTAGTGTTGTTTTTACGAGTACTGTAAAAGTGACAAGAAAGGTTTTGTTGTGTGGTTTGTTCATGAGGAACCAGAACACAAGACCAGGTGAATTTAAGTTGCGTGGTGTGTTATGAGTAGAAGGACAGAACAAGACAGATATTATTAAATGTTGTGGAGGGTTTGTTATGAGGACAGAAGAAGACAGAAAGTTTGTTGAGGTGGTTTGTTTATGAAGGACAGGAACAAGGACAGAAGGTAAGTTGCATAATGTTATTAGGAACAGAATGGACAGTAAAGTTTGGTTGATGGTTGTTTATGGCGATTCTTACAAGACAGAATGTTTGTTGCGTGGTTCGTTATGAGGGACAGAAACATAGCAGAAGGTATGGTGCGTGGTTTTTATGAGGAAGAAAACATGGACCAGAATTTATGTTGTGTGGTTTAGTTCTACGTGAGGACCTGAGCAACCGTAAGAACAGGGAGGTTTGTGTGAAATAGGAGTTTTTTCGAGTAACAGAAAAGACAGAAGGCTGATTGTTGTGATTGGTTGTTATGAGGAAGAACAAGACAGGGAATTTATGATTGCGTGGTTGTTATGTGATCACTGAACAAGACAGAATTGAATGTTGTGTGGTTGTTATGAGGGGGGTGGGGGAGTTGGGACAGAAGGAGGATACAGAAGGTATGTTGAGTGATGGTTGTTATTGAGGACAGAACAAGACAATAAGGTATTGGTTCGCGTGGTTTTTATGAGGAACCATATACAAGGACAGACTTTAATGTTGTGTGAGGTTGATTAACGGAGGACGAACAAGACAGAAGGTTTGTTGTGTGGTTGTTACGAGGACAGAAAAGACAGAAGGTTTATAGATAGAGGACAGAAAAGACATAAGTTAATGTTGTGTGTTGTTTTGATGTACAGAACAAGACATTTCTGGTAATGTTGTCCATGACTTCAGTCTGCTAGGTAGAGAACAAGCTAGACCAATGTTGTGGTGATTTGTCAGAACAAGAAACGAATGTACTCGAAAGTCCCAATGTTGTACGTCAGAATTTTCACTTAAGAACAGGACAAAAGGTATGCTATGTGATTTTTACTAGGAGAGAACAGGACAGAAGGTATGCTATGTGATTTTTACTAGGAGAGAACAGGACAGGTGATCGTGTAGTACGACCATTCGCGGGGTCAGACTCTAATTCGGACTAATACATACACCATCCTGCGTCGTTGAAGTGACCAAGTTTAGGGCCTGCTTCCCGGGGCAGAAGGTGCCTGTGTGATTGTTTTTGAGGAGAGAAACTCAGGGCACTAGGTGATTACCCATTTACAGCTGGTAGACTGTATTGAGGGAGCCTGATCTCAACAACACACCATCTTCTTGTACAAGGCAACAGACTGACAACAGGTAGTGGTGAAAATAACAGAAGAAAGAAAAAGGTATTTTGTTGTCATGGTTGTGAGCCAGATTCCTGGGTCCAGCTTACGCAGTTTTGTGGTGAGAATCACAGTTTACAGCTGAAAGAACATTTGTTTGACCACATCAACACCAGTAGGACAGCTATACAGTCGATGTCAGCTTGACCTGTATTACCGATAGGATGCTGTATCTAGGTCAGCGCTTGTTGACAGTTTTTCGCTGTACAGACAGTATTACACAGGACAGTGGTATCAAGTGTAGAAAATATCTGGAGCAGTATTGTTGACATTTCTCAACGTACAGAAGAATCACAGTGTTGGTGAACATAAAGTGCATATTTCATCGTTGGATCTTCATATGCTCAACAGAGAAAAATTGAACTGTGTAATAGTTTAGAATTAAATCTATTACTCAATAAAGTGGCAAGTTATTGGTATTTAAATAAACTGTGCCTGCTTTGCAACACCATACCTGCAACACATTCCATTCATGACATAAATTATATTGTATGCTATATGCTATTTATGCTTACATGTTATTTGTTTATATGTGTAGGTGTTTATATGTTGCGGGCCTGGATGGGAGGTGACTAGAACAGGAAATACCGAGTGATATTGGTCTTGTTCTGGCGTTCTATAGGGAGCAATTTCTTAATTGAAATTTGCATGCAACATTGTTTGCAAATATTTGGTTAGTTGTGACGACTGTTTCATATTTGTATTTGTAACATTTTTTCTGTTCTTTATTTTTGTTTGATTTGTTTGTATAATTGTAGGTCTCATCTTTCCTTTCATTTCAGTTTTTTACACCCTTATGTTTATACACTGTGGCGTTATTTGTCTTTTTATCTTATTGCAGTTATCATCACGGTTTCTGTGATCATTTTTTTCATTTCTCCTATTTAATTTAATTTGATCTCTGCAAATGTGTTCATATTGTCTTTTCTTGTTTGTCCTTTGTAATGTCTTTAGTTGACATATGACGTATAGTGGTATACACTGATAGTATAGTACAGATCAGTACTTTATGATTATTTTCCACAGGTACCCAAGTGATCTTTGATTACATTGAGATATACAAGACCTTTGTAAGGCTTGTCTCCCACAGTATTTGAGATACAGTTATTGTTGTCCACAGGTACTCAAGTTATCATTGGTTATTATAAACCATACAAGTTTGGACTAAGACTAAGTCTATGGTATAGACTTGTCTCCCATTAAAGTGAAATAGGGTAATTTATTTACTTTTTCAGGTTTCTGATTTAAGAAGACAATATGTCTACATTAGATTATTTTATTGCACAAGGAAAATCTCTTGATAAGACTGGGAAAGACTTAGAACAATGGGCTGTTGCTCAATATGACAAAGCATTGGCTGCTGAAGAGAAAAAAGCTGCTGCAGAAGAGAGAAAAGCTTTGGCTGAAGAAAAAAGATTAGAAAAAGAAGCAGATATTGCTGCTGAACTAAAGAAATTGCAGATGCAAGTGGAGGAAAGGAGATTTGATGCAGAACAGAAGAAATTAGAAGCTGCTGCAGAACAGAAAAAATTAGAAGCTGCTGCAGAACAGAAAAAATTAGAAGCGGCTGCAGAACAGAAAAGATTAGATAGAGAAGCTGAAGAGAGAAAAGCAATAAGAGAACATGAGTTTGAATTAGAGAAATTAAAATTGACATGTATGAGTAATGTTAATCAGGCATCTGGTGGTAATGGTAAACCCTTTGTGTACAAGGTCAAGGTACCAGCGTTTAACCCTACCAGTGATGACATAACATTTTGGCTTTCTAGATTTGAACGGGCTTGTCGATCTCATAATGTTGACAAATCACAGTATGTGAATCAGTTGTCTGAAAATCTAAAAGGGGAGTCTCTGAGTAAGTTATATTTTGTTGAAGAGGCCGACAAAGATAATTATGATGCTGTTAGGGCAGCTTTGATAAAGAGATATCAGCTGTCTGAGGAAGGTTATCGTCTTTTGTTTAAAACAATGAGACCTGAGGTAGGTGTAGAATTCTCAGAATTCATCTCAAAAGCACGAATTACACTTTCACGATGGATTGAATTATCCAAAACAGAGAAAACATTTGATGGTCTTACGGATTTATTGCTAAGAGACAAGGTCATGTCTTCTGTAAATAAATCATTCCTAGAGTTCTTACATGAGCGTAAACCTAGTACAATAAAGCAAATGGAAGAATATTGTGACCAGTATGCCACGGCACACCCTGACATGATTCTTAGTAATTCTAACATTAAAGAGAGTATGCCAGTTGCTTCGGCAACAGAATATAATCAGAATTACTCACACAAATTCCAAGGAGCTAAAAATAAATTTGATAAAAAGGTTAATTGGAATAAGTATCAAAACCAAGATAACCGCTCAAATCAGAGTTCTTCTTTGAAGAACTGGAATCGGGCTGATAGTCCCCGACACGCGAGGGGTACCCATAATGTTAGAAATTCTCGGAAAGGGAGTAGCTATAGGAACTACCCAAGTGCTTCATGGAGACAAAAGAAACAATATTACAGGGATACTCAATATAATGAGCATGATGATTATGATCATGAATGTTATGATTCAAACCCAAATAGGGGTTATAACAAGGGAAATGATAATTATAGAGACAATTATAACCGAGGTAGATCACAACACAAAAGACATGGTAAATCGTATTACCAGGCTAACTCTGCACAACAGGAGTTCCACGACACCGATAATCAGAATAATGATAAAAAAGACTCCAATAGTGTAGCAAATTCCGCTTTCGATTTTGCTAGAGCATCTCAGTGTTCGCAATGCAAAACATTATTCGATCCAACCACAGTGTCTACTTTAAGCTGCGGTCACCCGCTTCCCGCTCTCCATGCGTCAATCGCGCATAATGGAAGGGGTGCTCTTGTCTTTAATAGGGGCCTAATAGATGGTACTCCGGTATCAATTCTTTTCGACTCGGGGTGCACTACCATTGGAGTGAGGCAATCACTCGTAAATCCTTCTCGAGCTACAGGCAATATAGTCAAATGTGTAACATTTGGTGGCACATTGGAGAAGTACTCCACTGCCATTATCAATATTGCTACGCCTTTCTTTACAGGAGAGGTGCAAGCATGTCTCTTGCCGAATCCGATCGCTGATCTTATCATCGGTCGCATTCATGGAGTGAAAGAAATGCACTCCACAGCAAATTTCTAATTGGGAAAATGTTAATATGCAATCTGCTAATGCAGTAATCACTAGGGCTCAAGCTCTTAATATGCCACAATCTTCACATTCTGAAGATAATGATACGCAGATCCAAGATGATCCCTTGGAGATTTCCCACGATTCCTTTATCAAACAGCAGGAAGATGATCCTACTCTAAAGAAATTCTTTACTCTGGCAACAAAAGGTGATCCGAATAAGGATACAAATCGTAAATCTTGGATTACGATGAAGAATGGCGTACTTGTACGTATGGTACAAGACTCCGCTAAGTCCATTCATTCTCAAATCCTTGTGCCTAAAAATATGAGAGTTAAAATCTTACAGCACGCTCATGATTCGCAGTGTGCTGGACATATGGGTTTTTCCCGTACTAAAGCTAGAGTTCTTCAATCTTTCTTTTGGCCTGCTGTGAATAAGGACATACGAATCTATTGTCGATCTTGTAAAGTATGTCAAGAGATTAAATCCAGAGGTCCACGCCATGATGCACCTATTCAGGCTGCAGACATTCCCATTCGGCCATTTCAAAAAATGGCGATAGACATCATTGGTCCATTTAAGATAAAGTCTGCTAGAGGACACCAATTTATTTTGACGTGTGTTGATATGTGCACACGTTGGCCGGAGGCTGTTCCTCTAAAGAGCATAACTACTGCTGATGTCGCAGATGCTCTTTGGTTAATATTTTCTCGTCTGGGGTTTCCAGCAGAAATATTATCCGACCATGGTACCCAACTCATATCGGATACCATGTCTCAAGTAATGTCGACTCTGAAGATAGAGAGATCGCTGAGTAGTATTTATCCTCCTATGTCCAATGGGATGGTGGAACGTTTGAATAGAACTCTGAAAAACCTACTAGGTAAGATAACAGAAGATCATCCTCAGGATTGGGATAGGGTTTTACCCGCGGCTCTCTTTGCATATAGAGAGGTCGCCAACGAACATACAGGATTTTCTCCCTTTGAACTTGTCTTTGGCGCGAAACCGCGAGGTCCTATGTCCTTACTTCATGATCTTATAACTGCTGATAATATTGTCGATGACACAAAATCCTCTTATGAATATGTCATCGCACTTAGACACAAGATTATTGAAGCATGCAAATTGGCAACTGCTTCTTCTGAATTCGCGAAACAGAAGGCAAGGGAATTTGCCAATAAAAAGAGATGTTTGCGACAACTTTGTCCAGGTGACAAAGCATTTGTCTTGCTACCTTGTAGGGAAAATAGACTTCTTATTTCTTGGAAAGGTCCGTACGATATAATATCAAAAGTTTCCGATGTTGACTATATCGTCGATATTGACGGGAAGCGTAAAACCTTCCACATCAACATGCTCACGGAATTCCATGAACGTCCTGATTATTTACAACCTGTTTTCCAGGCAACGGACGATTTTCCAGTCCAACATGGACAGTACTCATCTCTGTCAGTAATACAGGATGAGGAAACGAGTTTCTCGGATGTAAATTTACCTTTTCCAATGATTCCTCTTCACTCTAATGAATCATGGAAAGATGTTGCAATTTCTCCAGAATTATCTCCAGGAGAGCAGAAACAAGTTTCTACTATGTTAGAACAATTTCAGGATGTCCTTACTGACATTCCTGGTCAAACTGATGTCATTCAACATGACATTATTCTTACTGACCATAGTCCTATAAGAGTCAGACCGTATCCTATCCCGATACATTTTCAAGCACAGGTAGAGAAAGAGTTAGATGAGATGATAGAGTTAAAAATTATTGAACCATCCACATCAGCATATTCTTCGCCGATGGTTATAGTACGAAAAAAAGACAATAACATACGTCTTTGCGTGGATTATCGCAAATTGAATCAAGTGACTAAATTTGATGCTGAACCTATGCCTTTACTAGAAGAGCTACTTACGAGACTATCGAATTCTCACTTCTTTACTAAACTCGATTTGTCTAAGGGATATTGGCAAGTTCCACTATCCGAACACGCCAAACCGTTTACTGCCTTTTCGACGCCTAGGGGTCTATTCCAATGGAATTTCATGCCTTTCGGTCTTATGAACGCCCCTGCAACATTTGTACGCATGATGCGTCGAATCCTATCTCATCGCTCAGATGTCATTGCGTATCTTGATGACATCTGTCTTTTCAGTGATACTTGGAACGATCACTATAATGGTATAAATGAACTATTGTCTATCTTACGCGAGCATAACCTGACAGCAAAACCATCGAAAGCATGTATTGGTTTTAGCGAAATATCTTTCTTAGGACACCGTGTTGGTCATGGGTTCCTAAAAACAGAAGACCATAATACAAGTAAGATACTTAACATTTCTATTCCTAAGACTAAAAAGCAAGTACGAAGTCTCTTAGGTCTAATACAATTTTATGGACGATTCATCCCGAATCTGTCCTCCATTATGTCACCTCTTTCTTCCTTGCTAAAGAAAGGGTCTCCTAATGTAGTCCATTGGACTCAAGAATGTCAATCCTCTTTGGATAAGGTTAAAACTATGTTTTCTACTTCACCTATCCTAGTATTGCCTTCTAAGGATAAGACATTTATTCTTCGTAGTGACGCTTCATCCACCGGGATTGGAGCGGCACTAATGCAAGAGTACTCTGGAACTCTGCATCCTGTGATGTATATTTCTCGGAAATTAAATGCCGCAGAGAAGAATTACTCGGTCCTAGACCGTGAATTATTGGCTATGGTTTGGTCAATCCTTAAACTGCAAAGATTTCTTCTGGGCGCGCATTTCATTGTGGAAACTGACCAGAAAGCTCTTACGGCTATTCAGAGTAAAAATCTGAAGAGCGCGAGATCAACGCGATACGCGATTGCTCTACAGCCATTTCATTTTTCGGTGCGAGCTATCCGTGGGTCAGAAAATGTGATGGCAGATATTTTGTCTAGATGCCCACATGATTCATAACTGTTATACAACTTTGATACAGTTGTGTCTATGTTGAAATGTGTACACATATGTAATATATCATATATTGATTGTAACACTACTTAGCGGTTCATTGATATTTATTCACCGCTAATCTTTCAATGTTTTTCGTCTTTGATGATCATGATGTTAAGATATCTTAGATGAAATTTATGTATAAACTAATGTGGAAATTGTGTCATTGCTAATATTGTAGTATGCGTTGGTGACACCTCTCTGGAAATATTAATACTTAGAGAAGTACCTTCTCTAAGGTCATAAAACTTATGCTTATCATCTGCGCATTGTTATTGGTGCGTTGTGAGCCTATTGTATGTTGCTCCTAGATGTGTTTCAAAAAAAAATGAACCATTTTTTTTCCCGAGGGGTGTGGTAATCTGTTGCGTGCATATTTTGACGCACATATTACAAAAATCGATATGGCTATTTAATATGGGAGAAATATAAACATTCATTCATTTGTGTATGAAAATGCTGTCTATGGGGAAAGCGAGATAATCCATGTTTGATTCACACTTTTGATTATAGGAGTAATCGTTCTTGATATTGATCCGGCGCACGGATATTGCTCTTACGTTTGTACTTATTTTTTAGGGCCAGAAAATAGATTAATTTGCTTATTATGTTTATGGCCTGAATTCATATGTATTACATATTATTAGTACAAGTAGAATCAGTCCTATATTGTATATTTTGGATGGGTAGGCGGGACTAGATTCTTATTATTCCGCTCTAGCGGAAGTATGAGTTGTCTTGACAAGTCGTGATGAGTTCCGATGTACCGTGATAATGGCGGGTACGCACTTTTCAAAGGGCTGGTAGATTCTTAAGGAAATATGATTTATGAAGTGGTTTTCTTCTAAAGGAGATGGTATCTCTACTAGAGTTTATGTTAGAGACTCTCCTAAGGTACGGTACAATGTATAATTCGGACTCCATGTATTGCCAGACCCTATTTTGATGATCTCATGTCGATTCGACCTAGATGGAACATTGTGCTTCGTATCGCTAGGGTCGTGTTTTGTATCGACGAAGATGACAGACTTTCCTACAGCGGTTATGGCTACGTGAATTAACCTGATCACCGTAGAGCTGTATGGAAACATTTATGAAATCATTTATATACCCATTATAAATTAACTCTGGCTTATATTCACCTTCCTATGAATGAGTGAACGACAACTCAGGGAGGCGGCCATGTTAGATTTCGGTCATCATATGTTTTGATCACTGCCAAGAGAACAGATTATTTATCCTATTATCGGACAGTGACAGGGAGATCTCAATCTTGCTAGAAACCCCCCCCCCCCCTTTCGTGGTTTCATAATATATACTACAAACTATGGACGTCAAGTAACTTTAGTTATTTACCGATCTGCCTTCACTGACGCGTTTAGTCAGATAGGGGATGCGGCCATAATGTATCATGACATTGAACTTTTGATGTACTGCCCATTATTTCTGAATGTGTCATGACTTCAGATCTGCTATGTATACCTACAAATTGATATGTCAACATACCATGATGTACTCGTATGTCCCAGTGTGTACGTCTGAATAAATTGAGTAAACAAAGATTCCAGCAGTCTGCATTGGTGCCTTGTAGACACAAGTGTATGAGTGGTTATATTGGTCAGCACACGAACAGTACACCATTCGCGGTAATCACACTCTACACTTCTACTCCATACATACACCATCCTGCGTCGGTTGAAGTGACCAAGTTTAGGGCCTGCTTCCCCTGGAGCCTTTGCCTTCCCTAACTCAGGACTAGGGTGAGTTACCCATTTACAGCTGGGTAGACTGGAGCATGCCTGATCTCAACAACACACCACTCTTCCTTACAGAGCATACAGACTGACACTTTACAGAGTGGGAAATAAACAAAAAAAAGAAGAAAGACACTTTTACAGTCCCACGCTAGTGAGGCCGACCTGCTCCTCAAAATTATCATTATTTTGCTATTTTGCTCCACATGGGTCACTACAACTGGCCCCCTTCCAGAAGGTCTGTACAAAAATATTTATATGTTTAAGTAGCCGTGGTTTGTGTAGCAATTTGTTATGCGTGACGTGTTTTGTAGCCCCATTCACAGCCTAATAATAGTTGTCACGTGCGACATGTCTGAGTGAGCAGAAATCATAATCTTTATTTAACTCCTTTGAGACCGATGAGACCTGCAAGATCGTGAGTAAATTGTAAGAAGAGTGTGAGCACTGAGTCGTCCACAAGTTAACGTTAGGAGAAGTAACAACGGGTAATCAATTCCGAATCGCTAGGTCTGTCGCAGCTGAGCTCCTAGAGAAGTCGAACCCGAGTCTGCCTGTGAAAAGCGGGATGTTTGACAAGAAATACATAAGTAACAGGTACTCCGACAATTTTCTAAAGCAATCTTATTAATTTGTTATAGGTTAGTTTATTATTAGTAGAAGTATGATAGTATTCTTTCTAAGGCTTTCAAAGTATGATGATATTCTTTTTATGGCAGGTTTATTCTATTTGCAGGTATTCTTTCTATGGCTGAGAAGTATGATGGCAGTCTCTTCTGAGGGATTCTTTCTGTGGCTGTAGAAGTATGATATTATTCCTTCGACAGCCGACCGAGTACGATGGTAATCTTTCTGTGGCTGTCCATGTATGATGTTATTCTCTCTATGTCTTGCCCACGTTTGACAGTATTCTCCCTATAGCTGTCCAAGTACGATGATATTCTTTCTGTAGCTGTCCAAGTATGACGCTATTCTTTCTGTGGCTATCCAAGAATGATGATATTCATTCTATAACTGTCAAAGTATGAAGGTATTCATTCTATGGCTGTCCAAGTATGAAGATATTCTTTCTGTTGATGTCCAAGTTTGATGGTATTCTCCCTATACCTGTTAAAGTATTACGTCATCCTTTTTCGATTGCCTTCCGCCGCCAGAAAACAAGTCAGACAAACGCACAGACTAGCTGCGAATGCCAGTCTGTTCTTCTACGAAAAACACACTGTGTAACATAATCGTTGGCAATTAAGAAAAATAAATAAATATGAGCCGTAGTAAAACGCTAGAATGAATCAGACCGCCATTTTGTCGAACAGAGACTGCTAAACAATTCAGTCAATCCCTAATTTATGACTTGGAGTTGAAAATTAAGCCGCCATTCGGGCGCCTACACGGATCTATGTCCACAAATACTGGTTAAGACTATACCAGCTATTGTTCCAATTGATGGACTCATACAAGCACAGTTTATCGCTCACCTCAAACTTTATTTGGCATTTTCCGAGTGATATTTGAGAACTCGAGCACGAATACTGGTCGTGTCACAGTCCGGACACACAGCAGGCTTCAGCTTGTGCCAGACATGCGACATGCTCACTTCCGACAGTCTCGTAAAAATCCTTCGTGTCATTTTTGTGTTCCTTTCTTCAAACCTTGTTTACAGCTTCTTCAAATACGTTGATTAAAGGACACTTTCTTGTCTTCTGCAGAAAACATGCAATGGTATAAGGCTACGGCCAGTAACAGGATATATATATATATATATATATATATATATATATATATATATATATATATATATATATATATATATATATATATATATATATATATATATATATATATATGTGTGTGTGTGACAGGGGCTAGGGGTGGTGGCGGTGAACTTATGTCGATGTGGCTACCTCATACCCAAGACCCATGCACTAAGAAAATGGCGCGGTCACATATTCCCCGTCTGATTTTGTTGTCGTCCCGACAACATCACTACCTCTGGCGCTTCAGTCGTATCAACAAATCTGGAGAATCATCTTTGCATTCACTTCTTCTCAGTTCGTTACCAGTGACTCTAGTGCTCGGACTCGCTCTATCTGTTCGTTGGATGACATATGGACCTCCTGTCATCGTGGGAGCACGAACAACAATGTACTCCTCTTCTGACCACGTCACGAATTTTGGATCTCTCAGCGCAGTGCAATCTTTTCCTCACCAATTCTCCCACCTGTAGTGGAGTAGAACACGGCAGCTTGTCACATCTCTCTTTCCGGACTGCTGCCAGCTTCTGCAGCTGTGCCTCTGCTCTTACGTGCTCCCCTTGCAGCCTGGAAACGTGTCCTTCAACGAGTTTTAGATGAGTCTCCACCTCTAAATGTCGACCACTTTTCTTGGCGCCCTTAGGGTGACAGTTGCCACGGCCATCTCTTGGCTTGCACTGTGAAAGCAATCTAGAGGTGTTGGTACGTCTGGTGAGGGCGCTCTTTGATGGACAACCCGATATCAAATGGCCTGGAGACTTACAATGAAAACATCGCTTAGGAAGCGGGCCCTGGGACACTTGGCTGCCATGTGGTTTGAAAAGTCTCCACAGTTGAAGCATCTTATTTTCCTAGGCTTCCTCTGTGCCCTGGGTCGCCTCCAGCTACCCTTACATTCCTGGCCGCCTTTGACTTTCTTTCCTGCAATAAGCACCTCACACTCCGGTCGACCACCAACCATCTTTATCTTTGAGTCATTCTGCTCCCCTTCTGTAACCTGACTCCCAGCCGCAGAGGGGTCTAGTTTAATGCCTGTGGACATCGATTCTGTACGTGGCCTAGTTCTCTGCATCTAAAACAACGAACTGTCCTGGTACGTCTCCCCTGCTCCTGAGTCATCGCATCAATTTTAGCCTCTAATTGAGCCACTTGTGCTCTCAACCGCTCCACTTCTGCGTTTAATACATGTGCATCTGGTACCGTCACCGTATTTGCTGCTTCGATACTGGCGACACCTGCTCCAGAAGCTGCTTCGACACTGGCAACACCAGCCCCAGAAGTGGGTTCAGTCTCTAAAAATCGTAGAGCATAGTCCCTCACCGACGTGAACGATGCTGTAGGCTCTTTGATGATCAGTTCCTTTGCAAACTTCCTTAGTAGATCATCTCTAAGACAAGCAGCAAACTGGTCACGAAGACAGGATGGCTCTAAAGGAGTGACGTTATTCTGCTTTTGTGCTCTTACAACACTTTCAAACACCTCGTGAATGCGATGGGAGAATTCCCAAAGAGATTCCCTTGCACCTTGCCGGGTAGAATAAAAAGTGGCCATTAGCTCTGGGATGCTTCGACGTTCCCCATACACCCTAAGAATGGAATGTAGCATCGATTCTGGGTCATCGTCATCAGCCTGAATCCTCAGCTCCCTGCGGACACTTGGGGTCACACTGTCAAGAATAACATCTGCCTGGTCCTCTTTACTCATCATCCCTACTCTCCAGGCAGCTCTCACCTCTCTGACATATTCCTCGGCCGTAGGACCCGTGCGCACCCAAAGCACCGCACTCTCTTGTGAGTAGGTACCACGATGTACCGTACTCGTTCTGGTTGTCACAGAGAGTTTATTGATCATAAATTGCCTATATCCTCTCCTTTTTCTTTCACCCGTATCCTCTATTTTATTATCACTCTTTACCTTTTTCCTGCATTTTTCGCATCCATTCGTTTACGAAAAATATTTTCTTCCCCATTCTCAACTTTACCGTTTTCTTTCTCATACTGGTAAACGCATTTATGACATAGCGTGTCAGAGAGAGAGAGCGTTAAAATGCATTCTATTGCATTGGGTGTCAGTGGACGAAACTGTGAATATATTCGTCTTTCCAGACATAGGAGCAGACATATGTCTACAGCATTCCCTGCACCAGACGAAATACACTGTGTATATTCGCTTTCGCCAGACCTATAGGCGACAAATTTGTCTGCATTTTCACCTGCCACAACGAGTTGCATCGGCTGAGCGCTCAGTGAGGCGCGATAGCCGACATCTCCTCGGCGCAGTTTGAGACATCTGTCTGGAAATCCAAGCTGACAAGGCACTCACTGTTGGCCTGGTCAGCGTGAGGTGTGAAAACGCACGAGTGTCAGTTCATGGTAGTCTTCTAGTTGATGTAAGGTGTTTTAGACGAAAAGGGGAGATTATTTCGTTTGGCGAAATAAAGTGGGGACGCTTTGTCTGGTAATAGATATAACCAGAATGTTAAACTTTATTTTCATTCAGTCCTCAAAATTCGCAGTAGACAGGTTGTTCGTGAATAGAATAAGCTGTATAGCGAAGCCCTAGTTTGTTCGGAAATTTACCGAGCTCTAGACTTCAAATAAATATATCAGCGTATAATTCTAAAGTGTGCGATTACCTGTAGTTCTCTGTGTTGAGGTATATTTATTATAATAATTATCTAATATTTTGTGAAGTGTTTAAAGTGATAATCGCTTATTTCATATTTCACTAGGTAGATTTGGTGCAGAGTGCTTAACTATATAGTCTGTATTATTTTCTAGTGACGTGTTTCAGTGGAAAGCAGAATAAATTATAATTTCTAGCTTAAACAACAATGTAGCTATAACGAATTTAATTTAACTGCTAAATAATCAGACGGGAACAATTTTTCTAAACTAACTTATAAATGCTAGATGCCTCATGAGTGTTGACGGAATACGTATGTATTCCTAATTCATGAGGATTGATGATTTTTAAATATATAACTTATTGCACGGGAAGTTTTAAATGATAAGTCAAGCTGTACGCTTGCATTTTAAAAACGTAAGTTATATTGAGTACATAATATGTAAGTTATTTCATATGTGCTTTTTTCTTTATTCAGTGAATACTGGGGTAACCCAAACTTTGCCGGCGTTTTGTACAGAGACATACCTAATAAATGCTTATACTGGGCCTTTGAGCCAGTGTATATTTCTACACTAACTCTAATGTACATGCTGCCTTGTGGCGAGAAAAATTACAGAAATCTAAAACATTAACTTTACGACATTGTTGACAAGTGTGTGGTGAACCAAGATTATTTGTTGAGAGAAGTTGTCCACCGGTCATCTTCCTAATTAAGGGAAACCTCGTGTTCTGACATTGTGTGCCCGTTTAAGCCTAATTCTTACCTCGTGAGTCAAGTGACACTAACTTTAGTCTGAAATAACTATCGCATGAAGCAGACGCTCCCCGGATCCATTTTGATGAAACCAACAAACAAATCTGTAGAGCTGGGATCCGCTTTATTTAACGACAGTAACAGATAAAAAGTGTGTGAGTGTCCCAAAGTTTGCGCCAGACGGCGAACCACAGCACGATTGTAAGTATATCAGGGCCCTGATGAAAGAACCGAGTGAAAGTAGACTGAAGGATGTTCTTTGTTTGAGTCACCCACGTTGTAACTTCCTTTATGCAAGTTATTGCTAACAATATGTACCCTTAGAATAAAGCAGAGTATTAAGTCTGTCCATACCTTAAAAGGGGAAACCATAGACTCAATCATAGGTATCTGTAACTCTTTGGGGTTATCACTTTCTTCTAACGGGACTGTGAGCTATATATCCAGGGGAGGACCATACAAACGGGTCTATCACTATTGTAGCATTTCTTGATTCTTATGACTATTTGTATATGCTTTTGATGTATTTTATATGTTGTGATGTAAGTTTACTATGATAATTAAACTATACCTACATTTATTTCAGTGTGGTGGTCAGTTCGTTCCCATAATATCTATATAATCATTGTTATAGTTTTCCCACGTCTGTGTATCTAACTGTCGTCCATTGTATGTGCGTGCACGTGAGTGGATAGATATATATTAATATACATACTTTTTATAGACTGTCTGACTCCTTTGGGTCTGTTGTAGAAGATAGGCGGAAAGAGAGAGAGAGATTCTCGATTTTCCGGGACAGCCTCTATAAATTTCTACCATCTCACTCGTGAAACTCTATTTCTAATATCACATCTCACTGTGGCTATCACTCATTCTAACCTATTCAGAAGGGACCAACCCAAGTCTTAATTTCCCTATAAAAAATCTACGACACTGGTTGACGATCCAGTCCCACTACAGGGTCATCCACCTCAGCCACATCTTCATTTTCCAATCTACTAGCAGCACGTGTGTTGCGTGCCGCCATCTTGTTGCTAGTAGAGTTGACTAGAAATATTGACAAACTGGATGATCCCGTCCCTTGCCTTGCACTGAACTGGGTGTTCTACTGTTTCGGTTGTTGTTACTCTGCTGAAGAGTTGCTTCACTGCGTGCTGTCTGTCGATCCTGCCGACGACGCCACTTGTGACAGGGGCTAGGGGGGATGGCGGTGAACTTATGTCGATGTGGCTACCTCACACCCAAGACCCATGCACTAAGAAAATGGTGCGGTCACATATATATATGTTATTGTTTAACTAGGGCCACTGAGCTTCTCGCTCTTTAGCAGCCAATACCAAGTTGAAGACTCCTTGGTATTATCTACACTGTAGATCTAGGATTTTCCTGTGGCTATTCTGTCATTCCGAAACATGCTGAGTTGAAGTCATGAGCTCCATTTTCTGCAGTTTGGCTTGTATTTAAAGGATCGTCACATCTGGTCCCAAGCTGGGAGTACGAAGTGAGTGGCATATTGTGCATTCCCCGCCATCCAAGGGAGCTCTCCAACTATGCAGAGCTAATATACTGTACTCTGGTTCTGGGCTCTCCCACGGAATTGTCACGTCCTTGTGGTGGGTTTAGATGTTAAGAAGATAGGTGTGTGGTAAAATGTACTTGAGTGAGGTCAATCTGTGAAGGCCCCTGATGTAGACAATTGATAGCTGTGTTTCAGAGAACCTTGCTGATACCACCTACGATCTCACTCAAAGTTATATTTTGGCCTAGTATGATTGAGAGCTATGTTTAGTGTCTAGGGTAATGTAAGAGTGATGTTAAAGAACCTCAATACAAAAACATACACATACATATATTACATGCTATTATGAACTTAACTAACACCAGTGGGTAAATTTATAGTTTGGAATTTCTTTTTTCTCAAATTTATTTGTCCTGAACCTAAATTTGTTTTGGCCAGGACCACAACTCAAGTGAATCTATATATATATATATACAGTATATATATATATGTATGTATGTATGTATGTATGTATGTATGTATGTATATATATATATGCCCAATGGGCTAATCACCCTGTGAGTCAAGTTGGCTTGTTGCAGTTCAAGGCCCTTACTATGATTACGGAAACAATGGCAGATGGATCTATTTGTTGTTGCCCTAAAGACGCCGCTAGGCGTGATGGGAAACTACAACAGAGAAAATCAATCTGCTGTTGCCCTTAAGACGCCACAAGGCGTGATGGCCTCTGACTGCTTGGTCGGTCTTTGGCTAAGGACGGAAGAAGAAAATATATATATATATTTCATATATATATATATATATATATATATATATATATATATATATATATATATATATATATATATATTATATATACAAATATATTTACATAAGTAGTGCTACATGTCCAAAGCACATTGTTACAACTAAAATCTTTCAAATAGTATTTCTTAATAGATGATGACTACTGGTATTTGGAGACAGGTTGGGGTTTTGTAATCATCCCACAGTTCTTCTGTTACACCTATACTTGTTTATTTAGTTCTTGGGTGGAAATGTTATTTGGTATACATGAGATTCGTTAAATGTTTATGATAAGTTGTCCCAGGCCAGATATTATGACTTATCTGGTTCAGGGATCACAGCAGTTGTCGTAGATTCGGCCACAAGCCACAGTCTCCTCTGGTCTTTCAAATGCTTGAATATAGAATTCGTACCAGGGACTTCTCATATTAATGTAGACTTTCTCAATCAGACAATTCACTGACACCAGATAAGTGCCAGCAGAACCCCTGTAAATGAAAGTTATGTTCCTGTCTTAACTTCACATTAATTCCACCCAATTTACAAATAATAATAATACAATTTAACAAAAGAACCTGGTCAGCTCTTTCTGACCAACCTTACTTCTCCACTCTAGATTGATGGAACAATTTATACCAGTTTTCTCTTCTTTTTCCTAATAGTTGTTACGCCTCTGCCATTTGCACTGATCTTTTTCCATAAAATATGATGGGTGATATAATTCATGAGGACCCCTGCATGTCTTTTGGTATCTACCTCTCTCTGGTAGCTAATTATATAATAGATACCCCATAGGCCCTGTCTGAGTGCTGGGGACCTATGTACTTACTAATCATGATGGATTTTCATCTAACATTTTCTCATATTCCAATTTATTTTAAATAAAAGATAATTAATATTCTCCTTACCACAATATTCAATGAAAAGCACACAATTAGTACGTTGACTGGCAATAGAAATACACTGTTGTTCCTTCTGCTTTTGTCCAGACTGCTGAGATAATATGGTCTACAGCACTGCTGATCTCAACGCACTCTGCTTCAACTAAGGTTTTGAAAAAATGGCATCTAAGCCTTTCAAGTTTAAATGCAGCTTTGGTAAGCTGATCAATAACTACTCATATCTCAATTGTAAACAAGTCTTGCAAAATAAAATTCAAACTTTCCCTTCGTTACTTGGTTAGTATATTTTTAGTTTGAGGTCGGCCAATAATATTTCGCCTTCCTTCAAAATCCATCCAATCCAATCTCTCGTACCTTCTTAGTCTTTATTTCCCCAAAGCTTTTTCAAAAATATGCCCAAAAAAATCAAGCAGGCATGACTTGTCCTGACAGTCTGTCCGATCCTCTATAGTATTATTACCAATATTTGGTTATTTAATGGACTATTTGTGTAACTAACAACCTATTCTTGCTTAGGAAGTCCTAAGGCACACGAATATATAATTTTTATGGGGCTAGGTGACTTGGTTCAGAATTCCATATTTTTTTCTATAATATCCAACCTATTCATGTCTTTTTGCACTAATTTCAAGCTAATTACGAGAGTCTCTCGTAGTACGTGAGAATTACGTCATAAATGCTGTCTGCATGACCCAATTCCCGAACATTTTTTACTTTTTCATCGTATTTTGAAAATCGCCCTAGGCAAGGCTTGCGAGTTGGTTTTATTTTTTTGGAAACAATGCGAGACTCGATTAGCATTGGGCCATCTATTCGTTCCCCACCCTCTCTCTACTATGTCTTTTAGGCAAATAAGTGTTACTTTTATCGTTTGAAAAATTGGGAACCTGTTCATAATGCGTTATCATCTCAAGGCCGGACGAATTTGAAAAATTGTTCTACCTTCTTGTTCAGCACTATACTATTATATTCGATTATCAGAAACTACAGTGCACACAGCCACTTCTTAAGTGCGTGGATCCTGACGAAAACAATTCTCTACCTCTAAAAGGGTTGCTGCAATTTTAGTTCTATCCTATCTTTGACTTTATGCACTATACTATTATATTCTAATTTAGATATTGCATTTAGAATTTCATCACAGTCCTGCACACAGCCCACTTATTCACCCCCCCCCCCCCCACCACACACACACACACATATATATATATATATATATATATATATATAGTAATATATATTATATAATATATATAGATATATTGTAGCATTGTGCATTAGCTAGTGGTCATAGCTTCCCCTGCCTTTGGACTTTTCCCCCCTGTGTCCATAGTAGAGAGATCCTTCTGCATGGAAAGTGCAGTCAACCCAAAGTGTGTGTACCTACATGAAAACGATGAAAGTTACACGTGCAAACGATTCTCAAAGCTAATTACGCATGGGGGCCGTCAAAACACCCAGTGACTTCTTAAATGCCACGACTATCTGAAAACGACCGCCAACGAGCCATAGGGTGACCGGAATGAGCTCGCGTTTGCTCCAACAAGTGTACGTCACCAACCAGGGGGAATCCGGAGTGGCCAAGAGTTACTACCCCTGCGCATGATTTGTGCAAGGAATTGACTCAATGAAGGATGCAATTGGGTAGCCTCAATGACAGTCATAGGTTCACCTTACCAAGACACCCTTACAACTTGACTCACACACGTCACAGCGCCTGCACACAACATATCAGATGGACTAGACATGGGATGCTGTCCTATATTCAACATATCCTTTGCAGATATATATTTAGCGACGGTGTGATATATAGGTATATTCACATTTGGGGAGGATTCAGATTTTCACCATCGCTATATGTTAATACATATAGATGATTGTGCAGGTTGCTCCTGCGTTCACAATTGTGCAGCATAGCAGGATAACGCATGGTCATGCAATAAATTTCATAACAATCAAATGTACAAATTAATGGATGGATTCATAGAATAAAGATTCCAAATATGCCACACTTTATGCACACACTCTGTTCATTATACAGGTGGTGCGTTTTTTTTAATATGCTTCAGTATAATATATATATATATATATATATATATATATATATATATAATCATTTTCCATTCCTAATGCTTTTATTAGATAGATTTTGGCTCCTAATGGAGCATGGAGCCACCAGTGTAGATGACCCCCTTGCAGGAAGCCTGCACCAAGCATTCAAATGATCTAGCAGCAGTGGCTTCTGTAGCATTATGTTTTATTATGATGATGGTGCCAGCCACGTGCATAACCTCATAATGTCGCTGTGTACGAAATGCCTGTTGGAGCAGTACTCCTATACTTTCTTCGTTTATTCCGTGAACTCCGGAAACTACCGGGACAATTTTTAAGCTTACTAACAACAAACATTCTGTGTAATAAAGGTACCGCATCAGTGTCACCTACCACATTACATCAGTATAATGTTCTCTCTTCTGTCGCGTGATTCTCTTTCCAAACTCAAGCATTATCAAATAGTTCTCATCTGTCCCAACTGTCTGCTATGAGACTGCCTACGTCATTCATGGTATTTCTCGTCTGTTTGCTCCAGACCCTATGGTTCTTCACTGGAATATGTGTTCCTACATATTCTATCATTTAATCAGTTAAGACGAGTGAAAATTAGATATTCTCTCAATGGCATATCTTCTTCTTCGTTCACCCTCAGATGTCAACTTGAATAAGTTCAAAGAAAACAGTGGTCAGCCTGAGGCTGTTGATATCTCCGTAGATTTTCTCCAGGAATGGTACTGGTGATGCGTTTTCTCTGTTCCACATTTGTTGGGCACCTTTGAAGCAGATGTTCGGCAGTCATTTTATCGGTGCCACAGTCACACTCATCAGTAGTTCCTATCTTTAATTTGTTGAATAGATGGTATCTCAATCTGTTATGACCTATGCGAAGTCTGAAGATTACCACTTGTTCACTTCTGCTGAGCTGGTAATACGGATCATTTTTTGTGTGGCCTGGATGCTCTTCTTCCCACTTGTGCCTGTACCTGCGCTTGATAAAACTCTTGGACTCCTCATAGGTTATATTTGTGTCAAGTTGAGGAAGTTTTCCCCCTTCCTTTGCGAATCTGTCAGCCTCTTCATTCCCAGGGATGTTGCAGTGAGAAGGGATCCACTGTATCACGACTCTCTTGTATTGCTGACATAGTCTGTGAAGTGTTACTCTTAGGTCATCCAGTTCAGCATTACTTTGACTTTTCAGCGTTGTAATCACTGACAGCGCATCTGAGAAGATAGCTACTGGTCTCTCTGAGCTTTATCTGTCATTAGAATTTCTGATGCAGTTTTTAAGGCCTCTGCCTCTGCTCTGAAGTTAGTTGAAAATGTCCCTGTTGCGACTGCTATCTTTTTTTGTGTGCCATTGCTTAAGTTCAGGAAGACTCCTCCACCCCCATCTTCTGTTGCATTAGTTGCTGATCCATCTGTGTATGCATGGATCCAGGTGTTGCTTGGGTAACAATGGCATATGATATTGATAAAACGTTTTTCTTTCCTAGCAAATAACAGAACTATATAAATAAGGTAAAGGTAATCACATAGCATATACTGCCGTAGGTTTGGTGAAGTGTTACAGACTTCCCTATAATAGGTCCAGCTCTGTGATGTGGGGGTGATCAGTTCCCTTCCTAGCTGCTTTTGTCTTCCCTAATGGAAAAGCAGAATCAGATACCTTTTATAAAGCTAGTTAGAATAGAAAATAAATAAATATTACACACATGAAGGTATGTTTTCAGGCACTCGTGAGAAATAAAGAAGTAGAAAACTAGACAACAGAAAAACAACAGAAGTGAGTGGCTTACCGGAGAATCGAATCCAGGACCTTCCGAACGGCAGCACCGCCTAGCTACGGAAGCGAGTCACACTATCCTCCCTGCCAACTAGGTACCACTAGAATGGAGCGTGACAATTCAAAGAACATTATTTAACGACAACAAATAAAACACTGATTGTCATGATTCAGATTTGTCTGACACAGCATAAGAAATCTGGAGAATCAGATAAAGTCTGTGAATGATCAATCGTGTCTACATTTAGCCTTTACATTGTTAATGTCGTGACTTCTCTGAGGGTGTTACTATTACTTGCGACGTATCATGTACTTGTTCAAGTTATAAATTTCAATATTATTTCATATTTCATTCCGAACCAATTTGTATCAATCTGAGCCGAGAAAATCACGATTTCGCTCTGCAATTTTTCCTCTGCCCTTTGTGGAACGCTAGAACGATCAACACAAACAAAGAAAGTTCAATATGTCAAAGCTGTTAGCGAAAAGGGCAGGTAGATTTATGAAAGAAATATTTCATAAAATCAGGGGAAATAAAACTGTAAAGGTTTACAAAATATAAGTCAAAAAATATTCGGGGTGCGAGGGGAATTATCATCACCTTAAATGGAGGATCTTCTTTTTCTTGGCTTCTTAGTCTTTCACTGACAAAGCAGTCAGTGGCCATCACGCTTTATGGCGTAAATATTTAGGATGCGATGGGACATATCATCATTCTAAATATTGAGCGTGTTAGGGGATATCTTATCGTTCCAAATTTTGAGGATGCGAGGGGATATATCATCATCATCCTGAAAATTGAGGATGCGAGGGGATATATCATCATTATAAATATTGAGAGTGCGAGGGGATATATCATCATCCTGAAAATTGAGGATGCGAGGGGATATATTATCATTCTAAATATTGAGGATGCGAGAGGATATATCATCATTCTAAATATTGAGGATGCGAGGGGATATATCATCATTCTAAATATTGAGGATGCGAGGGGATATATCATCATTCTAAATATTGAGGATGCGAGGGAATATATCATCATTTTAAATATTGAGGATGCGAGGTAATATATCATCATCACTCTAAATTTTGAGGATGCAAGGGGATATATCATCATCATTCTAAATTTGGAGGATGCAAGGGGATATATCATCATTATTCTAAATTTTGAGGATGCAAGAGGATATATCATCATCACTCTAAATTTTGAGGATATGAAGGGATATATCATCATTCTAAATTTTGAGGATGCACGGGGATATATCATCATCATTCTAAATATTGAGGGTGTGAAGGGATATATCATCATCATTCTAAATATTGAGGATATGAAGGGATATATCATCATTCTAAATTTTGAGGATGCACGGGGATATATCATCATCACTCTAAATTTTGAGGGTATGAAGGGATATATCATCATCATTCTAAATATTGAGGGTATGAAGGGATATATCATCATTCTAAGTTTTGAGGGTATGAAGGGATATATCATCATCACTCTAAATTTTGAGGGTATGAAGGGATATATCATCATTATTCTTTCATTCATGCATCACTTCTGAGCTCCTTATGGAGTATAGGCCTTCAACAATCGTATGCCAGGTACTTCTGTCATTTGCTATCCGCTCAAAATCTGTTCTTGTCATTTATGTCTCCAGGTCTGATCTCTGCGTTTTTTAAATCCCTCGTTTACTCTTATCCGTGCATCCGATTGGCTAAGGAGTTAATTCGCGGTACAGTTACAGGGTTCCTGGATCGAAACCTGGTAGCGTGATTCTCCAGTCTACCCAGCTTTAAATGGATACTGTGCTAGTGAATTAGGGAAGGCAAAGCCAGCGAGGAAGGTAACTTGTCACCCCACCTTATAAAAAGCTGTATTTGTTATAGTGAAGTCTCTAACACTTCACATCCCTACTGTAGTATAAGCTATGGGACTACCTTTAACTTTACCGTGTGTCAGATACGCAAATGACCACGTAGAGATTTCAGTAAAACACTTATTTCCGTTTAAATAACAAGAAACCAAATTTTGACAACAAATACTATCAGCATAATTGGGTGCTTGCGTAGAATATACGGATTGAAATGGTCTGACTGTGGAACTGATGACAAGAACTAGACAAATTAGTGCCAGTGTAAAAAGAGATGAGAAGAAGACGTTGGCGATATATATGTCACGCGTTGATGAAAACTGTTGATAGAATTCAAATCAATCCTTGTTCTGTATGTCACCGGATGGCCTACGTTAACGCAAGCTATCACGTTAACAGTAGTTATAAGAATAGTAAAAGATCTTGAGCTAGTAACAAAAATAACACTAATCGAACATAACCAATGAAATCGTCGATGGCTATTTTTGACAACGGCGGTCAGAGCAGTACACAGTTCAGTGATGCAGACGTGTCCAGGGGAGAGTTTTTTAACCTTAGTGCGGGCCCCGTATTTTTTAAAGGTTGTGTGATTAACCTCTGGGCGAGGTAACAAACTGAAAACTTCATATTATCACAAGATATATTATTCTAGGATATTATTCCAGGAGATTGTGTTTTCCAGTATTTTGGCAAGTATTTACACGATTAGTATAATTTCGATTTATAATGGAATAATTACTCTACTAAGTTATGTATGATTGAGACTCTAGGCGAAGCCTATCGACATTTATAGAAGAGGTCAAGCAGACATGTTATTTATGACGATGTTCTTTTACAAAGGCATCCTGATTTATGTAAACAACAAGCGATCTGGCCGCTGGTAGCCAGGATATTGGGTTGTGTAATTGAACTTTGCAATTTGTCACTTGGACTCCTTCATTAAACAGTTTTTCATGATTTGTAGCTATTACTTACATCATGTATGTTGAGTATGGAAGCCCTAATAGGATACAACTGATCAATGACAACCTGCGGTGAGTAGAAAAGATCTGGCCTTGAGCAACCTTCATTTGAGTAATCACATCTCTGGCAGTCGCCAGTTAACACTCATAAGATAAATCTGTAAACCAGTAACCACTATTATCCCTTTGGGAAAATTTAATAACAATGAACTCAGATGAAATATTTGATACCTGTCACAGAAGGTTTTTCATGGTGTCAAGGTTTGGCTTATAAACTTGATAGATTGCTGTAACGGTCACCTACATCACATAGTGCCGTCACCAGCGGTAACATGTAACCCCCAGGGTACTAGTGACAGAGGTTAACCAAAAAAAAAGAAAAAAAAAAAGAAAAGAAAACTGGAAACAGAAGTGAAAATGATGGAGAAGACATTGTAAAAAAAAATTGAGTTGATGGCACGTGACAGGAGGACTTGGCATGTGTTTATTGAAGGTCTATGCTCCTTGCGTAGCTAAGGGATATCGTTGATCGATCGACTAACAGCAACAAATGTCACTTACAAACGGTTTGAAATTAATACACGCCCAATAAAGTTAGTTGATCTGGAAATGCTCATTGCTTTCGAGTCACTGTGTGACGAATTCTAATAACGGATGTGGTTTTTCTCAAACTAGAAATCTATGACTAGATCTCTATGACGCTTATACCAACGGTATTATGCACGCACTAAAGATTATTCAGTTACTGTAACTTTGTTACGCTTATGTCTACGTATTGTGAGTGCATTAACGTAACAATTACACGGTCTCAGTACCTACTGGTTGGATATTTAAAGAGCTGAACGTAGTCGTTAACAGCATTGCGGAAATTCTATTTACAGATGCGCATGATGGACATGTGAAAAAAGTCACGCAAATGTCTGGTTTTACACAGGGGCGGCTTTTGGGCGAGGCGAGCTTGGTAAGACCGCACCGGTCGCCGTCTTGGGGTGGGGTGCCTAAATATATGCAGATTTTTTTTAGATTTGAATTTTAAAAGAACATTCAAACTGAACTGGTTTGGATTTTAAATGTTGAACATTTTACACCTGTTTCATTTCTAAAATCTATGTTTTTTTTTTTTTTTAGATGATTCCATGTTTACATTATTCTTTTTTTTTAACCGCGCACTGATTACCCATCTGTATTCAATATGATTTTTTTTTAATTACTTACCAGAAAATTTTCAAAACATAAAACGTACCTTGGTGAACAGCGCTAGCGGAAATTAAAGTGTAGTCCAACTCAGTAGCATGAAATTGAGCTTCGTACGAGTAAAATACAGAACGGCATAGTGGGTGGGGGGAGGAGAATTGTTTACGTCATTACGAGACCACCTCGCACTTCCCTCAACAATCTCTATTGCCGGCTTTGGTTGTACATACACTTGTAACATTCCCGAGTTTGAAATATATGTTCCATGTAAATGTCAAAACAGCGATCATCTCTTAAACCAGGAGAATGTGCAGCCCTTGTCAGCTTCTTCTTCGTCGTTGTTCGCTCTTAAATAGCCACATCTTTCTTATAAAGCTGGCAGCCTGTCTCAGGCTTCTCTTGTCACCAGACAATTTCTCCCTCAACTGGGTTGGAGAAGGCCACGCTGCCACCCGGCTCCTCTCATGGAGACGACAGTCTTGGAGCATGTCACGGGATGCCTCCCCTTCTTTGCAGTAGTGGTCCAACAGTGGCCAAAACTCAAGAGTATCTAATATAAGTCCTCATAGGTGTCTACCTTCGCACAAGATTACTCTTGGCAGAGTTGTAGATAGAAGGATAATGGTGCTTCTATCTCAAAGGAGTATTCACAAGATATTCAGAAAAGTGAGAACAATGCTGCATTGGCGGAGCACGTTAACTCTATGATCTGCCGACAACTTTTGTGAAGGATTTAGCAATTATTAATTTTAGCTCGTCAAGCCCCCACCCTGATTTACTCAGTGGAATTGTTATTATTATGGTATAGCTCTGTTTAGAGTGTATTTAGTAAACTGACTGAGACAAACATGCAGTACATTTAAAATGATTAAATTGAAGTTAATTTTGTATAATTAAAAATAACAAATTTAATTATCATTTAGTTTTATCAAGGGTTTAAAAGAATGAATAATAATTTATTTTAAAAAAGTGGATCATCACTGGTGTGATGGGAAGTTAGATTTTAAAGGAGTTCATGTGGCAGCTTATAGGTTTCACTTATCTGCCACTGGTAGGTTCTGCTCCCGCTGATGGGTTGGTTCTTGGTAGATTAATCACTGATAACGCTCTTCGCTGTTCAAGGAGGTAGGGCGTAGCACGTTCTCAGAAGTGTCAGGGAGTGTCTACAAAATTGGTCTCTCGTCTTAAAGCTCAGCCCACTGTTCCCTTCTCGTTCCAGAGATAGTACCCTCAACTGGTACCACCACCAACAACTATGGTAAAAGAATAGAAACGAAATGCTTTCATGAGTATTGCGTTTCCCGACACATACTTATGTGTACCCATTCTCTTATTCCACCATCCCATTTATCTCAGAATTTACCCTCGATGAGAATTAAACTTAATCCCTCAAGAGAAAACTTTCTTTACATTTAAATTGAATAGCTTTATATTGATTTTATATTTAAATGAAAAAGTTAATAGTTCAGATAGAATATGTTTACATTTACATCTCCACTGATTGAAAAGTGAATTGAATACGTTTTCATTTATATCTACACTTGTTGAAAAGTTTGAAACTTCCATTAATTTTAAAGTGAATATGTTTACATAGACATTTGCAC
>JAMPIV010005025.1:0-112500 GCA_024509875.1 Oreohelix idahoensis | reverse complement strand
ACCTCCGGCTGGAGGCCCATTAGATACGAGTCAAGTGTTGCATGATGGCACATATTTTTTCTCACAGAAGTGGGCGGGAGATACAATTTTTACAACAAACTTAGTAAACGCAGTTATTGTACGTGCCATCTTATAATCCTTGTGAGACTCCCTGAAATAGGGGCATAAAATTTCCTATTTACATCACTGCTAGGAGTATTATTTAGCAAAGGTTGTTACCTTCGGAGAAAACATGCTTTTACGTGAATTTTTGATCATTAGTAGACTAATACTGCATGCAGATCAAGGGAAACCACCCGCGACATCTTCGTATAAAACTAATTGCCCCAGAAACCACAGCTTCAAGAGCAAAGGGTTCATTTGAATTGGTGACTCCATGCTCTGTAAGTAGCGTCAATGAATAGAATGATGGTACATTTGAATTGGTGACTCCATGCTCTGTAAGTAGCGTCAATGAATAGAATGATGGTACATTTGAATTGGTGACTCCTCTGCTCTGTAAGTAGCGTCAATGAATAGAATGATGGTACATTTGAATTGGTGACTCCATGCTCTGTAAGTAGCGTCAATGAATAGAATGATGGTACATTTGAATTGGTGACTCCATGCTCTGTAAGTAGCGTCAATGAATAGAATGATGGTACATTTGAATTGGTGACTCCATGCTCTGTAAGTAGCGTCAATGAATAGAATGATGGTACATTTGAATTGGTGACTCCATGCTCTGTAAGTAGCGTCAATGAATAGAATGATGGTACATTAATTGGGAGCCGCATGCTCTGTAAGTTAGTGTCACTGAATCCTAGCGATGGTACATTTGAATGGTTCGATCCCCAGATGAGGCTGTAAATATTTTAGGCCACATGAATACGGCTCTGGGTACCATTTGCCCCAAATGAATTGGTGAGCCATGCTCTGTAAGTAGCGTCAATGAATAGAATGATGCGTATGCCGAATTGGTGACTCATGCTCTGTAAGTAGCGTCAATGAATAGAATATGGGCTGGTACATATGAATTGGTGACTCCATGGGCGTGTAACGTAAGTAGCGTCAATGAATAGAAATGATGGTACATTTGCATTGGTGACTCCATGCTCTGTAAGTAGCGTCAATGAATAGAATGATGGTACATTTGAATTGGTGACTCCATGCTCTGTAAGTAGCGTCAATGAATAGAATGATGGTACATTTGAATTGGTGACTCCATGCTCTGTAAGTAGCGTCAATGAATAGAATGATGGTACATTTGAATTGGTGACTCCATGCTCTGTAAGTAGCGTCAATGAATAGAATGATGGTACATTTGCATTGGTGACTCCATGCCCTGTAAATAGCGTAAATGAATAGAATGATGGTACATTTGAATTGGTGACTCCATGCTCCTGTGTACGTGTAGTAGCGTCAATGAATAGAATGATGGTACATTTGGTGGTACTCAATGAACATGCTCTGTAAGTAGCGTCAATGAATAGAATTGGTTACATTTGAATTGGTGACTCAGCATGCTCTGTAATAAATTAGCGTCAATGAATAGAATGATGGTACATTTGAATTGGGTGACTCCATGCTCTGTAAGTAGCGTCAATGAATAGAATGAATGGTACATTTGAATTGGTGACTCCATGCTCTGTAAGTAGCGTCAATGAATAGAAATGATGGTACATTTGAATTGGGATCTCCAGATGTGAAATATTCAAGTCAATGAATAGAATGTTTTTTTGAATTGTGACTCCACGTGCTCTGTAAGAAGCGTGGTGTGGCAATTAATGATTGTACAAAAAGGGTTGCTAGCCCAAGCACAACTGTAAGTAGCGTCAATGAATAGAATATGGTACATTTGAATTGGTGACTCCATGCTTTAAGTAGCGTCAATGAATATAATATGGTATATATTTGATATTGGTGACTCCATGCTCTGTAAGTAGCGTAATGATGAGGCTTCCACTGAATACAAGGAACCATAGCATAGGGTGGCCCTAAGCTCTCATAAGAGTAGCAGTAAATGCGGATAGATGATGAAAATATTCATTTGAAATTGGTGACTTGTTGTCACGTGCTCTTAAGGGTTTTACTGTCAATTAAATTTATGTCATTTATTGATGGTCTTGTGTGTATAATAGAGTGTCAATTTTTACATAAGTATATATATATATACTATATATATATATATAATATATATATAAGTATATATATAATGATATATACATTTAACATACATATATCGCCCTGCTCCATAAGTAGCAGAAAGCGGATGATAGATGATTATACATTTGAATTGGTGCATTTGTCCAATTTTGCGTCAATGATCTTCTGATGGTCTTTCGTTGTCTCGATTGGTGACAATTCTAAATAGCGTACATCATAAGTATTTTCAATATGTGATGGTAATATTTGATGGTAGCGAAGGTCAGCTGATGCATACTTAGTCTGAGTATCAATAATATTTGCGAGAGGTATTATTTGATCTATGTCTTATATTCTGTACTGGTACCAGAATTAGACGTGAACAATCATCTATAGAATGATGGTATGAAATGGTTGAAAGACTGATGCACTTGAAAAAGCATATTGATGCGGTATTACTCCTGTACTGTATTCAATGAACGTGCTGCCACCAATCGTGACTAGATGTTATCCTGACTTGAGAAGACACTTCAAGAACAGTCAAAAGCGCAAGGTCTTGTGCCACCACTACTGATCCGTCAGAGACTCAAGTATTCTTTGCCATTGCCAGAAAGTATTCAGTACTGGATGCTAAATGGTTGGAGATTTATGCTCAAGACTAATTTGTTAAAATTTCAGAAATAAATCGCTTGTTATGTAATGTAAAAATAACTCCATAGTTTGATTCTATCAAAGGAATGACTAAATTTGATGTCTGCACCCGTATAACTGATTTAAAAAATATATAGATATACAGAGCAATCACATTAATATTGTGCAGAATCACCCCAGCTCATTTAATAAGGGTAAAAACATATATTTCTCACAGAATGTGCGCGGTGAGTACAAAATTTGTAACAAACTTAGATGAATATCAGTTGTTTATTTGCCATATCTAAAATCCATGTGAGACTCCCTATAAAAGAAGGACTAAATCATGTATTCATATCTTTCTGCCAAGAGTAATCTTGAGCTAAGGCTGCAACTTTTTAAAAAAAAATAGAAAATTCATTCCTTTGATCAAATGTGGCCATTATTGTGCCACACTACTGCAGAGGGAAAACAACCTGCGACAGATTTTAAATGCTAAAATATCCTCCAGGTTCATATAGGGAGCGGCGGTAGCATAATGGTTAGTGCACTGGCTTCCTAGCTCAGTGGTCTATGGTTCGATCCCCAGATGAGGTGGGATTTTTTTAAGGCCGCAGACGGCTCATGGGTCGACCCAGCCCCAAATGGGTACCAGAGCACTTCTGGGAAGGTTAAGGCGGCCGGCGTGATGCTGACCACATCACCCCTAGTGTGTCGACGGTCGAGAAAATATGGGCCTAACACCATATTCCCAATATGCCTCAATAGGGCGTGTAACGGGATCCTTTACCTTTTTTTTTCATATAGTATATAGTGATTTTCGACACGTGACTATATCGACTAACGATGGGGTCGTCGGAATGCAACCACGTTGTAAGTTGAGGAAAGTCTGTATGTATATATATATATACAGGCATACCTCGGAGATACTACCGGTCAGCTGATGCATACATTAGGAGACACGATATTTGCGAGAGGTATTATTTATCTATGTCTTATATTCTGGTACTGGTACCAGAATTCGACGCTGAACATCATCTATAACAGATGGGTCTAGAAGACACTTGAAGAAGCTATATCTGAGGCGGTTACTCCTGCAGCGCAAGGAACGTGCTGCCACCACATCACTGGACTCCTGACTTGAGAAGGAACAGTCAAAACTTTGCCAACAGTGACTGAACCAGAACTCACTGTCACTCCATTGCCAGCTAAGTATCCAGTACTGGCTCCGTTTACAGACTATCTTTGTTAAAATTTCAGAAATAAATCGCTTGTTATGTATGTAAATATAACTCCATAGTTTGATTCTATCAAAGGAATGACTAAATTTGATGTCTGCACCCGTATAACTGATTTAAAAAATAAATATAGATATACAGAGCAATCACATTAATATTGTGCAGAATCACCTTCAGCTCATTTAATAAGGGTAAAAACATATATTTCTCACAGAAGTGCGCGGTGAGTACAAAATTTGTAACAAACTTAGATGACTCAGTTGTTATATTTGCCATTCTAAAATCCATGTGAGACTCCCTATAAAAGAAGGACTAATCATGTATTCATATCTCTGCCAAGAGTAATCTTGAGCTAAGGCTGCAACCTTTTTAAAAAAAAAATAGAAAATTCATTCCTTTGATCAAATGTTGGCCATTATTGTGCCACTACTGCAGAGCAGGGAAAACAACCTGCGACAGATTTTAAATGCTAAAATATCCTCCAGGTTCATATAGGGAGCGGCGGTAGCATAATGGTTAGTGCACTGGCTTCCTAGCTCAGTGGTCTATGGTTCGATCCCCAGATGAGGTGGGATTTTTTTAGGCCGCAGACGGCTCATGGGTCGACCCAGCCCCAAATGGGTACCAGAGCACTTCTGGGAAGGTTAAGGCGGCCGGCGTGATGCTGACCACATCACCCCTAGTGTGTCGACGGTCGAGAAAATATGGGCCTAACACCATATTCCCAATATGCCTCAATAGGGCGTGTAACGGGATCCTTTACCTTTTTTTTTCATATAGTATATAGTGATTTTCGACACGTGACTATATCGACTAACGATGGGGTCGTCGGAATGCAACCACGTTGTAAGTTGAGGAAAGTCTGTATGTATATATATATATACACAGGCATACCTCGGAGATACTACCGGTTCGGTTCCAGACAACCGAAATAAAACGAATATCGCAATAAAGCGGGTCGCACCCATTGTTTTTGGCTTCCCAGAGCATATAAAAGCCGAAAATCATGTTTACACTATGTCTATTAAGTGCGCAATAGCGCTAGGTCTAAAATAAAAACAATGTACTGTAAAATTAAAAATAATTTATTGCTAAAAAAAATGTCAATCTTCATCTCTGAGCCTTCGGCGAATCGTAATCTTTTTGCCAAAATCTATCGGAAGAAGAGGCGGATGTCGTAAATTTATTTTGAGAGAAAGAGTCTTAGAAATAGTGGTCCTGTTTAGAGTGGAGAATGATGGTGAAAGCTCAGTGATAGAAAAGGTTGGAGAGTAAATAGTTGCTTCACAGAGTGCTGGGGAGAGTAAGGACAGACTTATTTACGACAAATCGTTCCTCTCAGTCTTCTCTTCAAACTCTCCTGGTCAAACAATTATTTGCCAGTTTCCAGACACACACCTGCGCTCACACCGATTTGGTGCTTCAAACACACAGACGCACGTGAATACAAACGATATTAAACAGATAGGGGAAATTTGGGCTTTGGGTATTCCAACACAGTACTAAATAAGTTTATGCTGTTTATTAACATTAAAATCAATCACAACGATAATCATGTGTTACAGAAAAAATATCAAAAGTACAGAAAATACAAATAACAAGGTGGGGAGGGGGGGTGAAGAAGATTGGTATCGACTGAGCCCTTCCCGCTTATTAGACAAAGATAAAACCAGTCTAAAGATAGATAGTTATAAGGAACATAGGTAATGTAACCCAACAGTGAATTTAATTACTCTGAAAAAGGTGTTACAATATTAGGTATGGGTGTAGATAAAAATCCTGTTATTCCCAATTGTTCTTCCCTTTACTAAGAAAATGAAAGGAGAGGGGGGGGGGTGGTTTAAACAGAGTTTACAAAATATCCCACTTAAAGGAACAATGCAGGGTATACAGAAAATGTATTACCCGGTAGGCAAGTTAACAAATGGTTTGCAAAAATTAAATCTCCTGTCATTCTTGCACGCTTGTGAGGTCCCACACTCATATACTCACACACACTTACCGATTGCAGCATCAGACAATCCATAGAATTATATAAACAGCAATTACACTCTTGACATATGAAAATGTCTGGTACTTCGATGTTCCGCCCCAGATGTAGCGAGGTTAGCTGATAGCAAATATTCCCACTTATCGCCGGACTTGAAGCCTAAGAGTTCTTGTGTTTTATTATATAAAAAGGAGTCTATGGGATGGCACTGACACAGTTCAATACAGGGGTGAGGATGGAGTGGTCTCTTTAATTTCGCTGCTGGTGGTAAAATTCCTTCAAGGCGTGATGATAGCAACTGACCGGTAGGTTTTAAATCCAGTGAGGAAAAACTAGGCTCAGTCACAGTTCATGTAAATAGGTACTCTCTCACATTAGAGCAGTAAATAAAATATCGCTACTGGCAACTGTTCATCTTCCAGTTTATCTTACAGATTGTAATTTAAATTGATGGTTTATTTAAATGTTCTTGGGTAGGCTTTCTTTCATGTAATTATGATAGCTAGGCCGAATCGGACCGCCACAAGATTAAATTTAAAATGTTTCATCAATATGTCTGGAAGTTTAAGAACCGAGTCTGGAAGACTCTGTATGATTTCTTTATTGCTGGGATTGCAAAGGTGATCATTCTAAAGAAAAAGATAGAAAACCCATGACAACATAATCATACCTCAAAAATCAAATAATATTCTAACGCGCGATAAATTTACCGTTAAGACTATTATATACACTCGCGTATTTAATTATGTATTTAAGAAAACATGTCACGAGTCTAATGGTTAAAATACACGTCTATATATATATATATATATATATATATATATATATATATATATATATATATATATATATATATATATATATATATATATATATATATATATAATATATATATATATATATATATATATATATATATATATATATATATATATATATATATATCATCATGTGACATATTCTTTCCAGAACGTTGTCTCCATTACAGCTGCTCTGAACGCATCACGATTCTGGGCAAGTCGACCTGCATCAGCCAAAGACAAGTTCAGACTCTCTGTGATGTCCTGGGTCCACCGTCGTCTAGGTCGACCCCTTCCCCTTTTTCCAGGGACCATGCCTTCCATCACTGTTTTTTCCAGACTATTATGTCTTTTTATATGACCGAAAAATTTCAGCTTCCTTATTGCGATGTTATTTAGGAATATATATATATATATATATATATATATATATATATATATATATATATATATATATATATATCTACATATATATATATATATATATATATATATATATATATATATATATATGACTTAACTAAATTTATTAATTATAAATTCCTTCGCGACTTTAAAATTTACTTTAACATTTAAGCATCTGTTATTTTTGGAAATATTATAATAGATATATCATTAAATTTATCACTGGAACTTTTGGGATGAGTTTAATTTAATAGATTTAAATAAACACAAAATCCAGTGAAATAAAATGAAAGCACTAGACCACTGATCACTTTAACAAATATATTATACCGTGCACAGAAAAAAGAATCACTCCAATGTAGCCACCAATTCAGATGGAACTCTAGCAAAATTTCTACTATAGCTAGTGAATCTTAAATCTCTGGCGACCGAATGATAAAATGGCTTTCTTCGTGGTCTGGATATATCTAACTGGAATGCCAGATTGGGGGGACATGTTAGAATTTGACACCTTTTTAGATCTCAGGAGACTTTTGGGGATCTGACCGCCAGACTAAAGAGAGATGCGGCTCCTCGTCTTCCGTATCTCCGTTCGCTGCGTCCGCGTCGGCTTTCCCGTTCGCTCCCACTGCGATCAGTTCTGTGGTTAACACCGAGATGCGAAATACTGGCAGGAAACTTGCGTCGCTCGTTTCAGGGACCACTACTGCCTTTGATAGCGCCGCTAGGCTTTCCTGAGATCCCTCAGTGCCTGTTTGATCGTGTGCCGCTACTTTCTGTTTAATTCTGGCATCGCCCACACTGGGCCAAGTTAATGAAAATAACTGCATATGATTGCTCAAGAGATATCCGTGGGCGTGATTTAACCTCTCCTTAAATCAATGCGATGACCAGAATGCACGGTAGATAAACTGTCCACATATTAATCAACAAACGTGTTGACAATCTGCGTGGAAAGGTTGCATGCTAATGAGTCCAGGTGGAAAAAAAATCCCGTTTGACGAAAAGTTACCACAATGTTCGGGGGCACTGACGTTATCCGAAGGGGTCGTTACAAAGGGTCGTACCATATCATACAACAATTCAGGGTCAGCTGAGTTCGTTTGTCACAGCGGAGTGATTTTACAGGTCTTACCTAAAACGCGGGTGTTACAATATAATTATAGTAGGATTACCTGTTATCTATATTCTCTTTTATATAGGTGATCATACCTTTGCGATCCAACGGTTCTTAGAGAGATGCATGGTTTGATGTCTTACGGCACCCAATTATATGTTCCTAACATACACACATTGTCGGAAAAAAATCTGATGTTAAAGACCCTTCGCGGTCAGCCTTCTCCATCCATGAGAGCGGTTAAATAACCAGAACACTGCTACGTAAAATTTATGTTAAATGTTAAACAGGAACGGGACAATTCCAGAAGATTTTTTTCATCTTATACAAATAAATTTTACTGGCCTGATGAGGCAGAACTTACAGCACTAATTTTCTTTAAACAAACCCATATGACAGTAAAGTTTTCCTACCACCAAATTCTACAGAGAGCATTCACGGGTCATACCCGGCTATTTCCTTCCGAGAACAGCCTGGGAGTAAAATTCTGCTGTTTGATAATATTTTCACATTCACTACGACAGAAACCTAGAAAAAACTTATTCCAACCCAATACCTGCAGTACAAAGAGGAATACCCCCCAGGAAAAAACATAATCAACGCACAAATTCAGCGAATCTCATAGGAAAAATAGCAGTTGCCTAGACGGAGTTTCTGGGGCTGAACTGGTCAAACAACAGGACATATAATAGTCTTAAATACATTGTGTTTGATTAATTCCATGGAATGTATGCAGCGTCGGCAGAGGGGTAAGCATAATTGTAGTGAGCTCACTGTATGTATGTAGAGAGTGAAACGGAACGAAATAATTTATTTCTGAAGTTACTACTAATATAACATCTTCTCTTTTATCTATCTCTCACTAAGTCTGAAGGCCCAAGGGAGAGTTTAAATTAAGGACATATTCTTTATCCGTCCTGACTACTCTCCACTTCCATTAGCAATCATTGTTCTGATCTTTTGGATAAATTACCTCTGTTGGGATCTTCCCTAATTTTTCCATATATCAGAGGGAGGGTTTATGAGAGTATATTTTCTTTCCCTTATGTAACTATAATTCATTGATGTAATGATAACTATGTATTGATGTTGTGATCTATTTTCTAACGATATAACAAATTTAATAAACCTTGAGCTATTGGTGTTGGTCAAAGCCTCCCTGCTATTTATATGTGACCCATAGTTTATCTGTTTTCTGCGTATGTACGTATTTATGTCACAAAATTGTTTGTGTGTGCGTACCTGAGGGTAGTGTAATTTGAATCAGTATCAAGTGAGAAAGTGCGTCTCCATTAAAGTGTGTCGTACTAGAAAGACTGGATTTAGAGCAATTACTTAATCCAAGACCGTATTTTCTCTTACACCAGTTCTCCTCGTAAACAGGACTATTTCTCACAACTTCCTCTCAAATAGCTCTCACTATATCACCTCTGCTCGGACGGGACCATAAATATCTTAGGCCTATCTATAAACAAATTACGACAATAATGGGCGACTCGTCGAGGATCTGATCTAAAGTCTGAGCCTAGGAACTGACAAACGTCTGTTACGGTACCTTATCCGTATTTTCATTTAGATAGAGTGTGTTGTCTGATCGTCTTGTGAGATAAGGAAATAATAAAAAAATATATCCCCTAGACAAACGATCTTAGTTACAGGGTGTTTTGACCATACACAAATATATGTTTGTTTTCCACAGCATTAGAGAATTATTTCCAATTGTTTATAATAACATCTCTGTCAGATATATGGTATATGATAAAATTCTGTGCAAGGCCGTTGGATCGCGTGATTGTTTATCAACCAATAAGGTTTTTGAAGTCAGTGGAGTTGAGATATACTAAGGACCGCGTTCTGACTATAAAAGTCTAGTTAATTACGTCTCTTCTCTTAACGATTTCAGGTGAGGAGAGTTTTGGGTGGAATTTTATAAAAATATAAGGGACATCTTTTTTCTCCCTAAATTTTTCAGAATATTAAAAAAACAATTTTTTTTCTCCACCATAGTAATAGTAGTTTTTCTAGTTGTTAGCTGATCTACCATTTATTTTGGCATAGTCGTCTGCATTGGGAGCCTTAATTGCCAGATAATAGCAGCGATAGGTTAGAAAATTAATAACTGTAGGAGGTATCTCAGGTAGATTTATATTTTGTGTTTTCTCGTAAGCGGCTTAGAGTTTTTTCCTTCTTTTCTTCTTCCTTTCTCGCCTTAGTAGCATTCAGTTCTTTGACATGGCCGAACGTGTTAAACTTAGGGCGATGCTGAGAGAGGAAGCAAAGGCGACAGGATTGCAAGGAGAAGAAGCGACCGCGTTTGTCAATAAAGAACTTGACAGATATGACGCGGAGGAAGATAAAGCGGAGAGGAAAGAAGCGGAAGAGCGTCAATCTCAATTGGAACTGAAGAAAATTAAGGCAGAGATGGAATCTCGCAGGGAAAGAGAGAAGGAGAGATAACGTGAGGAGAGAGAGAAGAAGAGACAGCATGAATTGGCACTTAAGACTCTAGAAGTCCAAAGTCGGGGTGCTTCTACTTCCAGTAATTGAGAGCCGTCTTCACCCCAGTCTCAGTTAACGGATCTCTCCAGCACTCAATCTTCCCAATTAACAGCGATGTCTTTTGCCTTAGAATTTTTCCCGAGCCCCAACTAGTAAATTGACACTTTCCTAGGGAAATTTGAGAAAATGGCGAATCTGTATGGGTTAGAGAGTTCCCGGTGGTGCCTAAAACTTTCACAGGCCCAAAAAGGTACCACTTATGATGTCTACGTGAAACTGGGAAGCAGCCAAGATGAGTACGACATTTTAAAGAATTAAGATTATATCTGAGCTGTGTGCTGTCTGTGCTTCTCTATGGTGCGGAATGCTGGAGAGTTACAGAGAAGGAAATGTCAAAATTGTCCTCTTTTCACTTAACATGCCTAAGAAAAATTCACCGAATCTTTTGGCCGAAAAACATCACCAACCAAGATCTGCTTACTCGGAGCAAGCAAGAGGAAATGCACACCAAATATTAATTTACTGTTTACAGGCCTCGGGTCTCCCTTCCTTATGTGTTATAAATGTTTATACAATACTGTTCTAAGTCTTCTATCATTTACTGGACACAGTATTTAGGTCTTTGTCTAGTTGGACTGGCCTATACTGTATAATAGGGAAACAACAGAAGTGATTGCGTCAGTAATAGGCTAAACTGCCCATGGTAAACTTCCGGTGTTATGTATTGCGGTTCGCACTAATGACCTGTCATCGAAACATAATTTTTTGGTGATGCGTAGATGGCAGGGAGGATAGTGTGTTTCGCTTGCTTGGCTAGGCGGGGTTGTCGCACGGAAGGTCCAGGGTTCAAATCCTGGGTAAGCCACTCATGTCTGTTGTTTTTCTGTTGTCTAGTGTTCTACTTCTTTATTTCCTACGAGTGCCTGATAACACTAGTCAACAACCAAAATGTACCAGAAATGAAAATAGCTGATCTTAACTAATTTTGGTGTGCTGAAAACGAAAATGACATTAACAAATGTTGATTGGCTCTAGTTTTCAAGATATATGCTACTAGTTTATTTAATTACGGTCAATTTATATATATGACGCAACTGTTGTGGGCGATTTCATAATTTTTTCTAAAGACCAATAAAAATGTAACTAGAAGTTGATGATGCAATCCTACCTATGATTACATCACCTTTGTGTATAAATATCTTATCCCTGATAAAATTTTGCCATTAGTTAGTGCATTTGTCCTTATCAAAAGTATCATAGTTAGAAATGCCTAGGACATGTGTGAACAGTGCTAATAATTTCTGTTATATATGTGGTGAGGTGACATTTCTATCACAAAAATGAAATATAACTAAAGTGATTAAGAAGGCGTACAGTTTGTATTTTGGCTGCTGAATAGGAGATCAAGAGAAGAGCTGGGCGCCACACATATGCTGCAATACATGTGCAGCACATCTTAAACTGTGGTTGACTGGCAAACGGCAAGCTATGCCTTTTGCAGTCCCAATGATTTGGAGAGAGCCCACTGATCATCTCAACAACTGTTACTTTTGCTTGGTCCCTCCAATTGGGAAAGGCATATCAAAGAAGAAAAAATGGACTCTGGAATATCCAAACATCCCCTCCGAAATACGTCCGGTACTACATGGCGATGACCTACCAGTTCCCAAAGTGCCAGAATCATTTTCAGCTGCTTCCACTGATGAAGAAGAGGACATTGGTGGTCCTGAACCATCAACCTCAAGCGACCCAGATTTTGAGCAAACTACATCCACTAAACCACACTTAATAACCCAAGGTGAACTGAATGATCTTGTAAGAGATCTGAATTTACCGAAGAACAAGGCGGAACTGTTGGGTTCCAGATTGCAACAGTGGAATCTCCTGGCAGAAGATGTTACAATTTCTGTGTATAGGAACCGCCAGAAGCCGCTTATTACATTCTTTTTCATAGAGGGTGACCTTTCTGCGTGCCACAACATTTCTGGTTTAATGGCAGCCCTCGAAATCAATTACATACCGGAAGAGTGGAAGCTTTTCATTGATTCATCCAAGACGAGTCTTAAAGCTGTTTTGTTGAATAATGGTAATGTGTTACCGTCAATTCCAGTTGATCACGCAGTTCATATGAAAGAAACTTATGAAAACATTAAGCAGCTTTTGAAGTGTATAAACTACGATCATCATCATTGGTCACTTTGCGGTGACTTAAAAGTGGTCGCTCTTTTGCTTGGACAACAGGGTGGATACACCAAGTACTGTTGCTTTCTCTGTGAGTGGGATAGCCGTGCATGAAGTGACCATTACATGAGAAGACATTGGCCAATCAGGCAGTCATTGCAGCCTGGCAGTAAGAACATTGAGAACCCAGCACTTGTTGACACCAGCATGATTTTGTTGCCACCCTTGCACATTAAGCTGGGTCTCATGAAAAACTTTGTCAAGGCAATGGAGAAAACAGATGAGGCTTTCAAATACCTCATCAGAAAATTTCCAAGACTGAGTGAAGCTAAAATAAGAGAGGGAGTATTTGTTGGTCCGCAAATTCGAAAACTTCTTCATGATGACGAGTTTCTTTGCGTGTTGCATGGCAAGGAAAAAGCAGCATGGCTAGCATTTAAGTCAGTGGTGGACAATTTTCTTGGAAACAACAGATCTGATAATTACAATGAAATTGTAGAAAATCTCCTTCTGAAGTATAAGAGTCTTGGCTGCAACATGTCTTTGAAAATTCATTTTCTGGATTCTCATCTGGATTTCTTTACGTCAAACTGTGGAGCAGTCAGTGATGAGCATGGTGAACGATTTCACCAGGACATTGCTGCTATGGAGACAAGGTATCAAGGCAATTGGAGCCCTTCAATGCTTGCTCATTACTGTTGGACTGTGACAAGAGACACCTCATCGATTGACTACAAGAAGCAAGCAAAGAGAGCTCGAACAGCGACTGAATAATGACGGAATGGGTTCAAATGTGCCTTTTTAAAACATGATATGTGAAATTTAAATAATGTTTTTATTTTTTCTATCATTTTATGTTGAAATATCAATTAATTGAGTATGTAACCACAATTTTTATAATGCTAAAGTAGAAAGACTAGCTGTTCACCCCAGAGAATTAAACAAGCATACATTATTTGTATTACTGTAATGTAAATTCATCATTTAAAAAAAAACCCAGAGCAATTGGGGAATTTCATTATGATATTTGAAATCAGCATGTCAAAATCAATAAGAAATGATATATTTAATTTCTGGTACAAATAACTTTTGAAAATTTGTTGACTAGTGTAACATACCTTTATGTTTGTCTCATATTAATTTACTGAGAATAATAGTTGAACGAAGTCTGGAATGGAATTCACCACTATACATCGGATTTGTGGACTACGAAAAGGCATTTGACAGTGTAGACAGAGAATCACTTTGGAAATTGATGAGGCATTATGGAGTTCCCCTGAAGATCATTAATTTAATAATGAAAACATATGAAGACATGACATGCAGAGTTCTTCACGAAGGACAGCTTACAGTACCGTTTGGGATAAGAACAGGGGTGCAACAGGGATGCCTCTTGTCTCCATTTCTTTTCTTACTAGCAATGGACTGGGTTATGAGATCATCGACAACACACAATCCAGTGGACTCTGACTAAGCAGTTGGATGATCTGGATTTTGCTGATGACTTGGCTCTTCTGTCTCATAACCGTAATCGGATGCAGGACAAATTGAAAACACTCGATGAGAGGTCACAGCAATTGGGTCTGAAAATACACAGGGAAAAGACCACAATAATGAGAATAAATGCAGGTAATGATAACAGGGTTGAACTTGAAGAAACACCAATATAAGATGTAGAATCGTACACATATCTTGGCAGAAATATAGACAAAGTTGGAGGGTCAGACAGTGATATCAAACTAAGAATACAAAAAGCAAGAGGAGCTTTCATTGCATTGGGAAATATATGGAGATCAAGAGAAATCGGATCCAACACAAAAATAAGGATCTTCAACTCAAATGTGAAGTCAGTCCTATTGTATGGCTCTGAGACATGTAGAACAACAAAGACAACAACCAAAAAGCTACAGACTTTCATAAATGGGTGCTTGCGTAGAATAGAGGGATTAAAATGGTATGACAAGGTTACCAACGTCGAACTGAGGACAAGAACTAGACAAGTGCCAGTGGAACAAGAGATGAGAAGAAGACAATGGCGATGGATAGGACACACACTGAGGAAACCTATTGATAGCATTACAAGGCAGTCTTTGTTCTGGAACCCCCAGGGCAAGAGAGGCAGAGGTAGACAAAGAAGTACATGGAGAAGAGAGTTGGAAACAGAGGTGAAAATGATGAGGAGAACGTGCAAAGATCTTGAGATGATGGGCACGTGACAGGAGGACTTGGCACGTGTTTGTTGAAGGCCTATGCTCCTTTGGGAGTGGAGGGTTATGAATTTAGTATCTAGTAAATTGTCGGGGTCTGTTAATTTGTCGTATGGCATTTAAAAAATAATAGAAGCTATAATAACAATAATTAAAAAAATGAAATATAAACCGTATTCTGTCCTCCCACTGTCAGTCGTTCTAACACCTCTAAGTTTGGTCTGGTTAGCCGTCTACACTGTAAACACAAATTACCGTCTCGTCTCAGCTAGGTAGCGGTCGGTAACGTGGTCTAACATTTTAATTGAATATCTGGTTATGGAAATCGCTACGCGTTATTTTATTCAATACGCCTTACTAGCAAGAAAAAGATCCAAGTACAGTATTTAACTGTATGTTTAAAGTATTTAAGTGTTTAACTTTAAATGCTATCACTGTAAAACACTTCTAACACTTAGCACTATTTAGCAGAAAATCCAGAATAAAAATCTACACGAATCACTTTTTAACCAATAATCCAACAGAAATGGGTTTAGGCTGTGCGCTAGATTCTTCTCAAATTCTGAGTGACGACTGATAAATGGGTTATAGAAACAGTAGTATATATATATCATTAAATTTTCCTTGATCTCTAATGCGTTATTTCGCGCTCCTGTGTGAGACAAATTCATAAGCTAGTGGTATCAAGATAAAAGACTTCGTGTTTCGGTCTTCCAGGGTTTCTCGTCTGGAGCTTTGACCGACATCAAAAGACTTTCTGTTCACTAGCGGGTTTCCTTGTAGGATGCCCGTGTTCCCAGATCAAAGGGTATTGGGGGATTTTGGATTTCCCCTGAGCAAACTTCAAAGAAGTCTGTTATGTGTCTTTCTCTCCCGTGCTGTCTGTCAAGTATTATATGATTGACCGATAAGCTCACGTGAGTGGAGCGAGGTAAACCGAAGCGTGATTTGTTTACTGTTATGACTGACAGGTCAACTAAGATTGTAAACACAGCGTTGGCTAGTGTTTGAAGAAAAGAAGGCGTGGAAAAAATGGTACGTTGCAGAAATAGACGGTTGGTAAAATGCATGTTTAGCTAGCAAATCAGAGAGCAGCTATAAGGTTACAATAAGCTTTCAAATCACTGTAGGCTCTTTTCCAGTACACGTCACATGTATATATATATATATATATATATATATATATATATATATATATATATATATATATATATATATATATATATATATATATATATATATATATGTGTATATGAAACATGTTCACATATTAGGAAAACTTTAGAATAAATCAGTTAATGTTAATCAGAATCGACGTCATTGCATTCCGGGCAAACCCAAAGGTGCTCAGTCTCCCTCAGCAAATGCCGAAGGGTATGAATGCTAATTGTTCCTGTTGCGCACTGGTTGTATACACGGCGGATGCGTCCTCTCAAACGTCCATCCCTGCTGGTCTTACGTTTGATGCCAAATTACAGCAGTCTTAGCCTTGATGATTCATCGATTGCAGTGTCATTCTCTAATAGACTGTCACAAAATGGATTGGGGCAACCCCTTCTTCTTTCTAATCTCTGTTTCACTACGGCAGTAATCAGTACATTTCTTGTACGGATTTTATTGCGTGCTTTCAATTGTCGCACTTTCTTCCTTTATTTCTCTGCTACGTAGTAGATATTTGATATTGTGTCAAGTCAGTTTATCTGACACTCCTGGGGGATGATAATACTAAACATTTGCAGGAGCGGCTGAGAGAACATTATCGACAACCAAGCCGACATCAGTACACATATTAACATGTACAAAGCCCAGCGCAATCTGCTTAATCACTGATAAGGCACGTGTGCGTCTCCGCCAAGGTTGTAAAGAGACGGATTTTGTGTGTGCTCAAGCAACAGATAAGACATTACTTTAGCGAAAGTAATAGTTTGTTACATCTTACACACATTGTCGTGTGAGGTTACTGATATGCCTGTGAGCTCGCCTGCCCGGCAAGCGGATGTTTACAGCCCATTTTCAGAAAAGTAATGTTTAAAATTTTGCACTAGATGAGTCATGCAAAATATTGAAATCAGATTGGCTGATCATCTGAGCTTCATAACACCGAATGTGTGGGAAGGCAGTGAATATAAACTGACGCTTCAAAACTACTGTGAATATCGCTTGCAAAGACACCGGACCTTGCCAGAGTGAAGCCTAAAATTCAGAATTCCATTTTATCAGGCCGGACACCTTTTATTTGAGTATTTATCAGGACTTACAAAAACAGCCCAGGAAATCTCTATAATTTTAATAAGTAAAGCCGCTGTCTGAGGAAACTGAAGGAAACACACAAAGTCAGAGAGGGAACTTATTAAACTAACGACACCCCAGACGCGTGTAAGAGGCCTATTAAAGTCTCTTTTATTCATCTGAGCAAAATGTCTGTGAGCCAGGATTGGCGTAAGTTGTGATTTTCCATTATATTACTAACATGTGAACTAACATATATATGTATATTACCATGTGAATTTTATTATGTGAAAATCGCTAGTGGATGTCCAAGTCATTTGAGGCTCGCAACCTCAGCGTATAGAATGATGATTCATGAACCACCACTGTACGGGCTGGTGATTGCTTTAATGCTAGTTTCGTAAAGAGAACTAAAAGCATAAAGTAGTCTCAGGTTCCATATGGAGAAGGGAGGGAAAGATGACAGAAATGATGTACATTCTAAGTATAATACTTACAGTTTCAAACCAGTGTAAATGTCTATGTAAAAATATTCATTTTAAAAGTAATGGAAGTTTCAAACTTTTCAGTAAGTGTAAAGATAAATGAAAACATATTCAATTTATATTGTGAACACTTTTCAAACAGTGGAAATATAAATGTATACATATTCTATCTGTACTATTAACCTTTCCATTTAAATGTAAAGTAACTATAAAAGCTATTCAATTTAAATGTAAAGAAAGTTTTATCCCGAGGGATTAAATTTAATTCTCATCGAGGGTAAATTCTGAGTTAAATGGGATGGTGGAATGGGAAGATAGGGACCCATAACCATGGGTTGGAAAACGCAATATTCAGAAGAGCGTTTCGTTTCTATTCTTTACAATAGTTATTGGTGGTATCAGCAAAAAGTACTATCTCTGGAACAGAAAGGGAACAGTGGCCTGAGCATTAAGACGAAGGACCAACTTTATAGACTCTCCCTGTGACGCAAGACGCATCAAAAGTGAAGAATGCAGTATGCGACTCATAGCTTGACTGCCTGCATCAGGGTTAGCGAACCAGAGCTGACCAAGACCCTACTCCACCTCCACGTGGTGGTCCTGGAAACTGGCTGCATCACTGCAGTCTGGCTGAGGAGTAGGGATCAAAGAGGGAAGGCTAACTCGGTCCCAAAAATGCCATGCGGAAGTCGGATGTGTCGGCCGAAAGGCGCAAATACCGCAGCTTCGCTGTCAACGGATACAACGCAACCAACGTCCTTTTCAGGGCGAACGAAGAAGAAGAAGCACACTCTCCCTGACATTTCTGGGAAACGAGCTACACCCGACAACCTTGACCAGCGAGGAATGTGAGCAGTGTAAAAAGAACCAACCCATCAGAAGGAGCAGAACCGTCATTGGCAGCTAAGTTTAACATATGCTGCCCCTTGAACTTTGTAAAAAACAGTTACCTCCTATCACGACCGTGATGATAACTGTTCTTGATCCATAACTATTCCAATTATTTTCAAACTGTTAAAACTTACGTGAGTATTAAATTTGTTTATTTGTAATTTTACAAATTAACTTTGATTTAATCATTTTAAAGTTACTGCATGTTTGTCTCGGTCAATTTACTACACACACTAAAAACTGAGCAATACCATAATAATAAGAATTCCACAAGTTAATCAGAGGTGGGGGCTTAAAGGAGCTAACATAAAACATTGCTTAATCCTTCACAAAAGTTGTCGGCAGATTATAGAATTAACGTGCTCTTTCAAATGCAGCATTGTTTTTGCTTATTTGAATATCTTGTGAATTCTCCTTTGTTGTAGAAGCGTCATTAACCTTCTATCTACATATCTGCCAAGAGTAATCTTGTGCGAAGGTAGACACCCTTGAAGCCCATATTAGATACTCTTGAGTTTAGGCCACTGTTGGAACACTACTGCAAAGAATGGGAGGCAATACCGTCACATAGACGAACATGAATTGCCCTCAGTATTTCTTCCTTATCCATGGTCAATGCACATTTTATGGGTGCTCTTGAAGTTAGTCTGTCAGCTCTTTCATTGCCACGTACCCCAGCATGAGCAGGACAGTAGATCCATATCAGTTAAACATAAATGAGTAATACTCTTGAACATTCAGATACTGACAATAGTTTAAATCGTTTTGAATCTCTTCAACTTAAAAAAAAAAAACCTCACACACATACACATATACACTTCAGCAGGTAAGCACAGCGTCTCGAAATAGTTTATAAATAAATGTGACGCGCTTGTCTGAAGACAAAGAGACATGTCACTGGCATTCTCAATAAAGGTAATATCGATAGATTATTAAGTCTGAAAATAGTACTATAAAGATTGACACCCGTAATATTGAGAAAACACGTGTTGTTGAGAAGCAATATAAATGTGATCAAATAATTAAAGTTGATTTATACGACAATTATAATTGAAGAACTTAAATGTCCTTCTGCTTTCTTTGTTTTTGTTTTAAAATAGTACTTTAATTCTGTGTGTGGGTGCGTTTTAGCGCTTGAATTATGAGCGCTTGAACAATGTATTTCATAATCTTGGCTTTGTTTTGTTTGACACTGAGCGTTGAGGGAATTGACGTGGAAACAAGAAATGAGGACGCGGAGGGCTGCAATAAACTAGTTTCCTGTTAAATTTTTAAAAATTATTACTTCATTTTTTTCGTAGAATTTTTAGAAGGATTTTTTTTTTGGAACATGTTAACCTCAGTGGCGTATCCTGGTAATGCGAGCTAGGCGTGCTGCTACTTAAAATGAATATGTACGCCTACTATTTAACTTCTTCCCCTCTTAATTTAAAAACCAACTATATTCAATTACGCAACGATAGTTATTAGGGGTATATGTCAATTATCTCCGAAATACTAATTAACTTACAACTTGAAACTCACGGTCACTGTAATAATCTGCATTCCCGGCAACTAACAAAAATTAATCACAAAAAACACTGGACGGACACAACCGATTTTTACAGCTCGAGAGCTACAAGACCACCGCATTCATGTTCGCATTGTATTGACGTATCTGGCCACGACACCGATCCTCACAAACCAGTGTTCAAACGTAAAACCGAAAGGTGCCGCTCGCATAGTGACGGAATTACCCGAGAAACTTCGGGCGATTGCTACCAACCAAAAAAACTGCACTATAAAACGCGTCTGGGAAACTGACACTAGATATACTCGTGAGATTCTATGCGGGAAAATCCGTTATCCTGATGCGTGCGGTCCGAAAGCAGAACATTATAAGAGAAATATTTTATAGAATAATACACTAAATTTTTATTTTCCTTCGGGCACAGGTGTGCGCAGCACGCACAGCACACATAGAGAATACGCCACTGGTTAACCTGAGTTTCTAGGTTGACAAACAAGATGACAAAAGAGTTCAGGGTCAAGTATTCACATAGAAGTGGTTACAGATTATTCTAGACAGGCAGACAATAGTTCATGAAAGTCATGGACAGAGATATCATTTATTATTTTTCTTATCGCGCCGTATGGAGCATAGGGCTATCACTGCTGCGGGTCTCCTTGCAGTAAACCTGCACCAAATATTTCTATTCTCTTGCAGTGGTGGTACCTGTTTATTGTAAGTAAATAAATTAGAGGCTGCTGTAAAACTGGTACGGAAAGAAATATATATGTGTGTGTGTGCGTGTGTGTGTGCGTGTGCGTGTGCGTGTGCGTGTGCGTGTGCGTGTGCGTGTGCGTGTGCGTGTGCGTGTGCGTGTGCGTGTGTGTGTGTGTGTGTGTGTGTGTGTGTGTGTGTGTGTGTGTGTGTGTGTGTGTGTGTGTGTGTGTGTGTGTGTGTGTGTGTGTGTGTGTGTGTGTGTGTGTGTGTGTGTGTGTGTGTGTGTGTGTGTGTGTGTGTCAGGACCTACTTATACTGTGAATTTTAACACATGAACACTTTCATACTTGGCTCGTTTCGCTAGAAGACGACCACAGCATACAAAGTATGCCTTGTAGTACTTCAAACTGACACGCTCGATGCAAGCTATAACTTAAATCTATTACCTTGACACAAAAATGCTCTTAGCAACTGCCACTATAATACCACAGTACACTTGCAACACGTTGTCACACACTGTCCAACAATCTCTGAACCTGAAAATTACAACTGTTACCTAACTAGGTCACTGCATTATCAAGGGCACTCGACCGTAAACAGTTCACGATAACAGACTGACCAACATACTGACTTGACACTGGACGACCGAAAATAACTCACTATCGTGGCTTAATAATAACTATGAAGGCGCCAACACACTGCGGCTACAGCCTTTTAACACTGTGTGCATAATTCGTTCTGGCCTGTATATAGAACACATAGGCACTACGGCCTTTTGGATACAGCTCTTAGCTGTCCACAATCATCTATAGACTATTGTAGACACCGCTTACAGTTGTCAGGGCGCTGTATAAACGTAGCCCCCAGCTGTCAGGACCTACTTATACTGTGGATTTTAACACATGAACACTTTCATACTTGGCTCGTTTCGCTAGAAGACGACCACAGCATACAACAAGTGACAATAAGTAACCTTAACACCTTTAACAGGTAAGTTCCCTTTTATTAATAAACTGCACACACGGAAGCCGCACACGGCTAGCAATACATATGAAATACAACTCAACGTAAATGCCAATGCAGCTTGCACCACTAACAACTTAATCTATCAGTATGAGACTCACTGATATGGCTCTACTGGCTGAACACCACAATGATTTTCGCTCACCGGCAAAACCCTGTACTATGACAAAGCAATACTTAATCACAAAGCACTCATCATCAACGGCCTAAGAAAAATTCCACTAGATAATACACCATCACTCTAGAATTATGCAATATAATCCACAGTATAAGTAGATCCAAACAAATAAAACGGTATTGAATCAGTTTTAACAAATTAACGCTACACATGAAACACGGGACGTTTCGGGTTTTACCCTTCGTCAGCTACAGTTATAAACAGGCCAACAAGGATAAGAAATATAGATATGTTAAAGAAAAATACTATACACTGCAACACGTAATCTATATTAACACAAATGAATGCAATAATCAACAGGAGAAAATAGAATAAAAAGAAACAAGAATTCCTGCTATGGTACTCTCCGCTGATTAATTCTTTTCGGTTTTGTATTTTCCTTGCTTTATTATTGCTCTTCATTTGTGTTAATTTATATTACGTGTTTGCAGTGTATTGTATTGCAGTGGATGGATGGATAGATAGATAGATAGATAGATAGATAGATAGATAGATAGATAGATAGATAGATAGATAGATAGATAGATAGATAGATAGATAGATTATAGATAGATAGATAGATAGATAGATAGATAGATAGATAGATAGATAGATAGATAGATAGATAGATAGATAGATAGATAGATAGATAGATAGATAGATAGATAGATAGATAGATAGATAGATAGATAGATAGATAGATAGATAGATAGATAGATAGATAGATAGATAGATAGATAGATAGATAGATAGATTAGATAGATAGATAGATAGATAGATAGATAGATAGATAGATAGATAGATATGTGACAGGGGCGCTAGGGGTACCTCACACCCAAGACCCGTGCACCAAGAAAATTTATAAAGGATCGTTTGACAGGGGTTGCAATTATTGGTTGCTTGCAACCCTCTCAGCAGCAGACTTAACAATTCAAGCAACCCAAAGCCTTATGCAGATCAACATTTTATTCTACCGAACAGAACCGAACACCAAACAAACAATCCAACAAACACCCAGTCAGTGTTCATAGACTGTCTGAAAAATAATAAATAAAACAACGTCTAAGTGAACATCAATAGCATGGATAATAACACTTACCATACAGAAAACATGCGCCCACCTGACATCATCAACTATCTCACACACTCATGCGTGTCGCCCAATGCGACTAGTATGGTGTTGTGCATGAGGCTGGCAATCGCACCGGGTAACATAGGTTGCTACCGAAACCACTACTGCAAGAGCATCTGAATGCTCCATGTTGAGGTAAACCACACCGGTGGCCCCATGCTCCCTCAGGAGCGGAGAAGAGAAATATACATCTGGTACGCCCACGTGCTCTCACAAACCATTGTTCACACAACAATAATAATCAACTGGACATAAAATAATATTCTTCAATACGTGTACAACAAATAATCTCAATAATGAGAATTAACCACCACCTCACAACTGGTCTATCTCAATATTCGTTACTGCATTCTGAAGCATGTCGTATGTGACGACTCGTGCGGCTGGGAATCTCATCGCATGAAACACATTATTACAGGAACAACCACTGTAATAGCATAAAAAATGCTTCTGTTGGCTTGTGGTGGACACCAGCCGCATTGGTGTTTCCATGCTCCACCAGGAGCAAACAGAGAAACACCTGTCTCAACAAAGGAGTGGCCTCGCGCTCTCCAGAAATCTAAATACATATTCTCACCTCACAGTAACCCATTAAATATACAGTAGAATTATCAATAAACGTGAAATACACTAAATTACTCTTACATAAAGAATACAATATAATTATTCTCGACTTAAGCCAAACTGGGACTAAATACACAACGTGTCTCTCGGCATAACATATTATAGGTTTACCACGCGGAGCGTGTTTAATCAGACTCGCTATCGCCGCCTTTATCACCACGAGGCTACTATCTTGCGATCGTTAATCTTATCTAAATTTCCAGTGGAATAGCCTTTCTGAAGAATGAAATAATCGCTCTTAAACTCTCACATCTATCTATCTATCTATTCCATTAAACATTAAAATAGCCACATCGATATAATTTCAGAATCCTAGAAAACTAATGCTAATTTAAATTAACTCACGTGCTCAAGGCATTTACAGCTTGGCTCTTGTGTGTCTTCTTAGTCTGTTCTCACTGGGCGGCTCTCTCAAACATAGACCGGTTTCGCCGCTTGCTACCCCTTTTTATAAGCCCTGGCCTAACCACTCAATTTACTGCGCGCTACGCGGATTAATCTGCGCCACACAGATAACACACGCGATTATTGCTCCAGAATGCATGAAAACACAGATTTACACAACTAGAGCAAAAACACAACTAATTCGTAGGCTTATTATGGCCTTGTAATAAATCTGCTTGAAGATAACGTGATCAAAAGGCACTAAACCACAGAGACAATATGACTGACCAGATGGGGCCAGCGCCTAGAACGACAGACCTCAAGATGGCGCTGTCACAGATAGATAGATAGATAGATAGATAGATAGATAGATAGATAGATAGATAGATAGATAGATAGATAGATAGATAGATAGATAGATAGATAGATAGATAGATAGATAGATAGATAGATAGATAGATAGATAGATAGATAGATAGATAGATAGATAGATAGATAGATAGATAGATAGATAGATAGATAGATAGACAGACAGACAGACATACAGGCAGACAGGCAGATAGACAGATAGATCGATAGATACATAGTTGTCTTGTTCTTCTGGCACTTGCCTGGTTCGTGTCATCAGTTCCACATGAGTGATCTTGTCTTACCACTACAATCCTTCTATTCTACGCTAGCACCCATTTATGAGAGCTTCAAGGATTAGAGCGCAGGCTTCTCACGACAAAGATACCGGGTTGGAAACACGGTGGCGTTACGCTACAGTTTACCCAGCTGTAAATGGATACCTGCCTCTGCTCTTGGTTTAGGAAAGTTAAACGCAGCCAGGAGGGGAACAGGTATTGTGAAGTCTCTAACACTTCACGCCCGTACTGCTGTATCTGCTATGAGACTACTTTTTTTTTTTTTAAACCCATTTATGAAAGTCTAAGGCTTACTGCTTGTTGTATTTGTTGTTCTCCATAGCAACAAGATTGATTTGGCATTTGAGTTGGAGATTCTGATTTTTGTGTGGAACTTGACCTCTTTTTATCTCCATAACTTTCCTAATTCAATGAAATCTCCTCTAGCCTTCTGCATTCTTATTTTGATATCATTGTCTGTTCAACTGTCTATTTTGATATCATTGTCTGTTCAACTGTCTATTTTGATATTATTGTCTGTTCAACTGTCTATTTTGATATCATTGTCTGTTCAACTGTCTATTTTGATATCATTGTCTGTTCAACTGTCTATTTTGCCGCCAAGGTACATGTACGATTCTACATATTGTAGTTGATGTTTCTTCAAGTGAAGTTTTGTTATCGTTTCCTGCATTTCCTTTCATTATCTTTGTTTTCTCCCTGTGTATTTTCAGACCCACTAGCTGTGACTTCTCATCAAGTATTTGTATTTTGTCAAGCATCTGATTACGGTTATGTACACAAGAGCCAGTTCTTTGGCAAAATTGTTAACTGTATGTTGAACTAGTGCACCCAAATTAATCTTTTAATTAAAATAGTGTCTCATTAATCCGGCTTTTACAAAAATCTTGCCTTTTATGTGCTGCTTCGCAGCACGAGACAGAGCCCAACCTTTGCAGTTCTCAAATAAAAGCATTTGCATTTTATCCCCCACACACGCACACACACACACACACACAACACACAGTAGATTCAACTAGCTAAACTGTTGTGTCTTTATCTCAGCAGACTGTTGTTGCGATGTTGATACATTTTTACTTTTTATTTGTTTTGTTAAATCTAATTTTACACAGGACAGTTCATTTAGTCTGCTTTTTCTGAAGTGTGTATTACATTATTAAAAATAGAAATATAGAATTAAGAATAATTTAGACAGTAAAACGTCATAACAATTAACCGATATTTCATCTGAGATCATAATATTAATATAAATCGTCCACGAGGGAATTGTTAACTATTCCGGATAAAAATTAACTATGGTTACAAGAAGCCAAATGCCTCAAGGAAAAAAATGTTCCGATTCTGGCTACAAGAAGCCAAATGCTTCAAGGAAAAAAATGTTCCGATTCTAGTTACAAGAAGCCAAATGCCTCTAAGGAAAAAAATGTTCCGATTCTGGTTACAAGAAGCCAAATGCCTCTAAGGACAAAAATGTTCCGAGTCTGGTTACAAGCAGCCAAATGCCTCAAGGAAAAAAAATGTTCCAAGTCTGGTTACAATCAGCCAAATGCCTCAAGGACAAAAAATGTTCCGAGTCTGGTTACAAGAAGCCAAATGTCTCAAGGAAAAAAATGTTCTGATTCTGGTTACAAGCAGACAAATGCCTCAAGGACAAAAAATGTTCCGAGTCTGGTTACAAGAAGCCAAATGCCTCAAGGAAAAAAATGTTCCGATTCTGGCTACAAGAAGCCAAATGCCTCAAGGAAAAAAATATTCCGATTCTGGTTACAAGAAGCCAAATGCCTCAAGGAAAAAAATGTTCCGATTCTGGCTACAAGAAGCCAAATGCCTCAAGGAAAAAAATGTTCCGATTCTGGTTACAAGAAGCCAAATGCCTCTAAGGACAAAAATGTTCCGAGTCTGGTTACAAGCAGCCAAATGCCTCAAGGAAAAAAAATGTTCCAAGTCTGGTTACAATCAGCCAAATGCCTCAAGGACAAAAAATGTTCCGAGTCTGGTTACAAGAAGCCAAATGCCTCAAGGAAAAAAAATGTTCCGATTCTGGTTACAAGCAGACAAATGCCTCTAAGGACAAAAAATGTTCCGAGTCTGGTTACAAGAAGCCAAATGCCTCAAGGAAAAAAATGTTAAGATTCTGGCTACAATAAGCCAAATGCCTCAAGGAAAAAAATGTTCCGATTCTGGTTACAAGAAGCCAAATGCCTCAAGGACAAAAAAAATGTTCCGAGTCTGGTTACAAGCAGCCAAATGCCTCTAAGGACACAAAATGTTCCGAGTCTGGTTACAAGCAGCCAAATGCCTCAAGGAAAAAAATGTTCCGATTCTGGTTACAAGCAGACAAATGCCTCAAGGAAAAAAAATGTTCCGAGTCTGGTTACAAGAAGCCAAATGCCTCAAGGAAAAAAATGTTCCGATTCTGGCTACAAGAAGCCAAATGCCTCAAGGAAAAAATGTTCCGATTCTGGTTACAAGAAGCCAAATGCCTCAAGGACAAAAAAATGTTCCGAGTATGGTTACAAGCAGCCAAATGCCTCAAGGACAAAAAATTTTCCGAGTCTGGTTACAAGCAGCCAAATGCCTCAAGGAAAAAATGTTCCGATTCTGGCTACAAGAAGCCAAATGCCTCAAGGAAAAAAATGTTCCGATTCTGGTTACAGGAAGCCAAATGCCTCAAGGACAAAAAATTTTCCGAGTCTGGTTACAAGCAGCCAAATGCCTCAAGGAACAAAAATGTTCCGAGTCTGGTTACAAGCAGCCAAATGCCTCAAGGAAAAAATGTTCCGAGTCTGATTACAAGCAGTCAAATGCCTCAAGGAAAAAAATGTTCCGATTCTGGCTACAAGAAGCCAAATGCCTCTAAGGAAAAAAAATGTTCCGAGTCTGGTTACAAGAAGCCAAATGCCTCAAGGAAAAAAAATGTTCCGATTCTGGTTACAAGCAGACAAATGCCTCTAAGGACAAAAAATGTTCCGAGTCTGGTTACAAGAAGCCAAATGCCTCAAGGAAAAAAATGTTCCGATTCTGGCTACAAGAAGCCAAAGGCCTGAAGGAAAAAAATGTTCCGATTCTGGTTACAAGAAGCCAAATGCCTCAAGGACAAAAAAATGTTCCGAGTCTGGTTACAAGCAGCCAAATGCCTCAAGGACAAAAAATGTTCCGAGTCTGGTTACAAGCAGCCAAATGCCTCAAGGAAAAAAATGTTCTGAGTCTGGTTACAAGAAGCCAAATGCCTCAAGGAACAAAAATGTTCCGAGTCTGGTTACAAGCAGCCAAATGCCTCAAGGAAAAAAAATGTTCCGAGTCTGGTTACAAGCAGCCAAATGCCTCAAGGAAAAAAATGTTCCCAGTCTGGTTACAAGAAGCCAAATGCCTCAAGGAAAAAAATGTTCCGAGTCTGGTTACAAGAAGCCAAATGCCTCAAGGACAAAAAATGTTCCGATTCTGGCTACAAGAAGCCAAATGACTCAAAGGAAAAAATGTTCCGATTCTGGTTACAAGCAGACAAATGCCTCTAAGGACAAAAAATGTTCCGAGTCTGGTTACAAGAAGCCAAATGCCTCTAGGAAAAAAAATGTTCCGATTTTGGCTACAGAAAGCCAAATGCCTCAAGGAAAAAATGTTCCGATTCTGGTTACAAGAAGCCAAATGCCTCAAGGAAAAAAATGTTCCGATTCTGGCTACATGAAGCCAAATGCCTCAAGGAAAAAATGTTCCGATTCTGGTTACAAGAAGCCAAATGCCTCTAAGGAAAAAAATGTTCCGATTCTGGTTAAAAGAAGCCAAATGCCTCTAAGGACAAAAATGTTCCGAGTCTGGTTACAAGCAGCCAAATGCCTCAAGGAAAAAAAATGTTCCGATTCTGGTTACAAGAAGCCAAATGCCTCAAGGAAAAAAATGTTCCGATTCTGGTTACAAGCAGACAAATGCCTCAAGGACAAAAATGTTCCGATTCTGGTTACAAGAAGCCAAATGCCTCTAAGGAAAAAAATGTTCCGATTCTGGCTACAAGAAGCCAAATGCCTCAAGGAAAAAATGTTCCGATTCTGGTTACAAGATGCCAAATGCCTCAAGTACAAAAAATGTTCCGAGTCTTGTTACAAGCAGCCAAAAGCCTCAAGGACAAAAAAATGTTCCGAGTCTGGTTACAAGCAGCCAAATGCCTCAAGGACAAAAAATGTTCCGAGTCTGGTTACAAGCAGCCAAATGCCTCAAGGAAAAAAATGTTCCGAGTCTGGTTACAAGAAGCCAAATGCCTCAAGGAAAAAAATGTTCCGATTCTGGCTACAAGAAGCCAAATGCCTCAAGGAAAAAAATGTTCCGATTCTGGTTACAAGAAGCCAAATGCCTCAAGGACAAAAAATGTTCCGAGTCTGGTTACAAGCAGCCAAATGCCTCAAGGACAAAAAAATGTTCCGAGTCTGGTTACAAGAAGCCAAATGCCTCAAGGAAAGAAATGTTCCGATTCTGGCTACAAGAAGCCAATTGCCTCAAGGAAAAAAATGTTCCGATTCTGATTACAAGAAGCCAAATGCCTCAAGGACAAAAATGTTCCGAGTCTGGTTACAAGCAGCCAAATGCCCCAAGGACAAAAAATGTTCCGAGTCTGGTTACAAGCAGCCAAATGCCTCAAGGAAAAAAATGTTCTGAGTCTGGTTACAAGAAGCCAAATGCCTCAAGGAAAAAAATGTTCCAAGTCTGGCTACAAGCAGCCAAATGCCTCAAGGACAAAAAATGTTCCGAGTCTGGCTACAAGAAGCCAAATGCCTCAAGGAAAAAAATGTTCTGAGTCTGGTTACAAGAAGGCCAATACCTCAAAGAAAATGAAAAACAAATTACAAAACCTAATTTTCCCTATTAATAATGTTTTATTTAATCTGTGCGATTACACTGTCATTTGGTTAGAATGGCAAATGAGATCGCTCATCAGACACGGTACAAATCATTTGGAAATAGAGAACTAGATAGGCAGTGTCGGAAGGTCTCAGGAGAAGAAGATACACCATCATATAATGCACAAAAGCTGCTGGGCGACGAATTTCTACCGACATGTAAACAGGAGAATTTGGAGCTTGCAAAACAAAGAGAAATTCATAGTCTGTTCAGTGGCGTGTGTTAGATTTTTTTCATTGCAGGTGGAATATGGGGGCGGTTATTTTTGTATCCCCCACCCCTGCCCCCACATAATTAATTAGTTCAGCAAAACGTTGTATCGCACACTCGTCTGTGAATTTCCAAAATTACGCATAATCATGCAACTTAGCACAAAATGTTACTTGTTACTCGATTTACTTAAATCGTTAGACCACTATTCGAATAACCCATTTTCCTTTTATGTTCAACTGATCGCTACGATTATAAATTTCGTGACAAATGCTTTAAATGGGTTTACGGTAACTCAAAGGTTACATCATTCCTTTCTTCATCTTTCGTTGGCTTGAACTATATTGTCTATATCTGCAATGTTGTTTCTTGTATAAACTTCACTGTCTTTTGTAGTTCATACAGAGGTCCGTATAGTTTTGCTTCCAGTGTTGTTTCTCTGGGCCAGTGGGTTTGCCTCAATATATCATATTCGGGGCAATCTTGAAGTACGTGCTCCGCAGTCTGGGGTGCCTGTCCACATGGCTGAATTGCCAATCTTGAATTTTGTATACATGTGGCTGCGGAGTCGGTTGTGTCCTGTTCTAAGGCACAGAATGACAATTTGTTCTGATCTGTTCATAGCTTGGTAGTCATCCTGTTTTGGTGTTTGTGGCTTTCTGATTGATTTGATCATCTATTTCTTCTGATGGTACGTAACTGGTACATCCGGTTGTTCGTCTGCAGCACCTTCTTTAGCCAGTCGGTCTGCTCTCTCGTTTCCTGGTATTCCACAATGAGACGGTATCCATTGCATGGCGACCCTGCGCTGGTTGCACAGTTCAGAAAGTAGTGTTTGTATACCTGACATCATTTCTGTTTTCTGGCATTCATCTATCATTCTGAAACACGTAGTGTGATTTGTTAATCTCTGCGTACTCTCGGCCAATCTAGTGTCGCCTTGCATGGACGAATTTTGACAATTACAGAACGCATGGAAAATACGACTGTACGATTGCTAAGCGGTTAGATCGCTTGTCTGTCGATGGCAAAGTTACCTGGTTCCGGGAATTAAACCTAGTAGCGTCAGCCTCCAGTTAATCCAGCTATAGTTGGGTACCTGACTCTTCTCTTGACTCATGGAAGGCAAAAGCAGCGAGGAATGGAACTGGCCACCCCACCTCATTAAAAAAAATCGGGCCTAGTGCAGTCTCTAACACTTTACTCTCCTACAGTCTGCTATGGGACTATCTTTACCTTTTATGAAAAATACAAGGAGAGTCGTCAGGGGCTACAAAATATAGCTCCATTTTTTTTTAAATTAGAACTTTCATGACGGTTTTTTAAAATAAACGAGGACCTTAGTCAATTCCAAATGTTGCCATTTATCCCAACAGGTGGGAAAAAAGGTATGTAATGAGATGCAACGTATTTTTTCTTGCATGTGCCCCTATCACGTTTCAAGATCGCATGATACACTTCCCAGAATAGATTCGCTCTTTAGCACTTACGCACAAGCGCATTATTAATAATATTTTCAATTTTTCAAACTTTAACCTTAACTCATGACAGAAGACAGACCCGCAAAGACCTATCACGCGCACCTGAAAGAGATGACGCAAGTGAAATGACAGCAGTTCGCGAGTTGAATGGAACTAATGACTAGAACTGTGCCAGTCAACTCACTCGGTTTATCTAAACATTGAACGTTCCGGAGTTATCGCTTGACGAGTTTTTTGTTTGTTTTGTTTTGGTCGCAGTTAGGTTATCACGACTTTAGTCTTTTTTATTTTAAATTTAATTTAAGGTCATTTGAAAGGGGTTTGAATGGATGAAAATGTTAAATTTACAATCAAGTAGTTTCCGGTTTAGGGCGGGAACCAAAGAGTTAACAAATAACGGGAAACGTGGCAAAATGGGGTTAGCGGAGATCTGCCGATCGGGGACTTTGTGATTTTCTGTGATAAGAGGTAGGTAGAGGTTGTTAGGGACTGAAAGGGCGGCAATGGAGTGAAATAAAAGTTTGTATTGTACGCACACACAAAAAAAGAAATGAATATAGAGAGGGGAGTGATAGAGGTGGGGAGGAAAAAACTTACATGTGGAGAACGATTTAGGACCATGAAAGTCAAGGTAAACATAAAAGGGTGTGTGTTTTTATTTAAAGGTTGAATGAAACGGATCAAAATCAAACAATTAAAATGTTGCCACCGTGTGTAGAGATTTGGCCAGTGTTGCCCTTGGGAGGTTTCTAGTGAGAAAAAAACCCAGATTAGGACTAGTACTAGGCGACTAATATGAGGTTATTCATTGGGCTGGCAACCTCGTCGTGTAAAACAATTGCTACAGAAACTAGTGCTCCTAGATTCATATAGAGTTACGACAACTAAAATTTGGCCGCCATTTTTTGTCGAACCCGTAGTGCAGGCAAATGGACCCGATCATGAGTTTCGGACCCAATTTGCATTTTCGTTTAGGTTAGCTAATAATTTGAAATAAAATTAGATGCAAATACAGTAGCACATATTTGTACTATTATTTGTATTTGAAGTAACAAAACAAAAAAGAAGAAAACTAGTTTACTTACCAGTTTATTGAAAAGAATCAGTAGCGTGGATTTTTAACACATACTCCGTTGAATTTTATATTCCGTTAGAATTCCACTATTTAGCAACAAATATTCCGTTAGAATTGCAACACTTAGGAAAAAACATACTCCCATCGAATTGAACTATTTACCTAGTTTGAAATGTGGAAACTCGCGAATGACTGTTGTAGACACTGACAGTTTTACTAGACCAGATGATCACAACAGTTTATGTTTTCATTAAAAATGCGACTATGTACAGATAGTTTTAACAAAATCTAATTACATATTTTGGACCGGAGATTTTATTATAGTTTTATATATATATATATATATATATATATATATATATATATATATATATATATATATATATATATATATATATATATATATATATATATATATATATATATATATATATATATATATATATATATATATATATATATATATATATAATTTATATTATTATATAACAATAATATTATATAATTTATTATATAATGTTATATAATTTTATTATAATTAAAAATAAAAATAAAAATATACAATTCTATTACCTATCATTTTAAATTATATAAATTTAAATTATATAATTATAAAATAATAAGAATTATATAATTTATATTATATCATTTATAATTATATAGATTATATAAAATATATAAATAAATATAAATAAATATAAATAAATATAAATATAAATATAAATATAGAAGAGGTGTTAAGAATAGTCAGACCTAGGGAACTGCATAATATAGTCAAACAATATTTATCACGAACAAATGTTAATATTAGTGTCTGGGAATGTGAAGGTCTGATGCTGTTCTTACAATGCATATGACTTTTAACAGATGAAAGTCAATTAAATACTGTATGTCAAAAAATACAACATCTATAAGCACCATTCGACTTACGCGGTTTTTTTTTTTTTTTTTTTTTATGCTAGCGTGCCAATATTCAGAACGAATTAACTGCTTAAGTCGAGGACTTACTATAGCTTGTTCGACATAATGAAGTTTTCATTTTTACACCCACAACTCTCAAATTTTGCTACATGATTGATGGGCGCATATGCCTTATTATTTGCTCCCCTTTATGAATCCTGCAGCCAACAACGTCGCAAAAGAAATATACAAATCGACATTTTTCTTCAAGCACCATGCCAGGTGGCGCAGATAATTACACTGGCTAACCAAAAAAAACTTTTTTTTTCTTTCTCTAACATTTCTATATTTTTCTGGTCAATTTTAATGCGCTGTTTTTAAATCTGCAAACCGTTTTTCTCTATCAGGTCGGGATCTCAAGAAATACGCAATTGAAGTTATTTAACAACGTATACAGTATTACAACATCATTCGTACAAGAAGTATAACAGTTATGTAGGCTTGAATTTTTTTGCAGTCGACTTTCGTCGGTGAATGGCATGTGGTACATCGCGATGAAGCATCCAACAATAATCAGCAAGCATGGTCACACTCCACCGTCCTTGATAACGTGACTCCATTATGGCGATATCTTGATGGAATCGTTCTCCATGATCATCGCTGACTTCGCCAAGGTTGTCAGGGAAAAAGACAAGATGCGAATCGAGCAAATGGATTTTGAGGGACATGTTACAGCCCATAATTCAGTATGCATCTATGCACTGCTGAACAATATGCACATAGTCCACAGATTTGTGATTTCCCAGAAAGTTATCGACGATCGATTTGAATGCCATCCATGCGCGAAGTTCACTACCATGTAACAAGTTTTCGAACTGTTTGTCTGCAATAACTTTCCTAATCTGAGGTCCTACAAAGATACTTTCCTTTATCTTTGCATCGCTAACTTGCAGAAACTTTTCTCGAAGATAAGTGAAAGCTTTGCTCGTTTTATCTAACGCTTTTACGAAATTCTTCATGAGCCCCAACTTTATATATAACGGTGGTAGAATGATGCTGTCTTTGTTAACTAATGGCTTGTGTATTACATTTTTATGCCCGAGCTGCACACGATCCCTGATAGGCTACAACTTTCTTGCATAATGTTCCTGTCTGTTGCGGCTGTCCCATTCACATAGGAAGCAACAAAATTTAGTATACCCAGTCTGCATGCCCGTGAGAATTGCAATGACCTTTAGGTCTCCACAAATCCGCCATTGGTAGTCGTTGTACTTTATTTTTGCCAAAAGTATAGCATATTGTCATAAGTTTCTTTCATATGAACAGAGTAGGCGACTGGAACTGATGAAAATAAATTTCCGTTATGCAATAACACGGCTTTTAGACTAGTCTTGGAAGATCCGATGAAAAGTCGCCATTCGTGGACTATGTGCTCATGACCGAGGTGCACCATTAGACTGTTTACATCTTTGCAATACCAAATGTTATCATCCATCTCAAAGTATTGAACAAGTTCTCTATGTCTATGACGAAGTATTGGGCGCTAAAAGATTCCATTCTTTGAGTCGCAAACCGAGTAATTCAGCTTGTCCTTTGCTGAGAGCGAGATCACGTATTAGATCTGAAAGTTCAGAATGGTTAATTGAGTGAACACCATCCTTCACCGGTATATAATCCGAGTCAGAATTAGTTTCTAAAGCAGGTAAACTATCACTTTGTGATGGTTCATTCACGTCCAACGGATATTGTTCTGGTGGAACTGGGATCGGACACGTGATTGGATCATGAGGCACTGGTTTCGAAACCGATTCAATATTTGGATAAACCCCAGACTTTCTAGTTTTAAAAGTGAAACCATGGATATTTGTCAAGCAGAAGTAACAATCAGTAGCGTGATTTTTCGGTTCACGCCATATTACTGGCACTCCAAAAGGCATCGACTTATGCTTCGGCGATTTTCGCAACCAACCTGTCAATGTATTTGCACAAGTCGAACAAACTGCATTTGGCTTCCAAGATTTATTTGCATCATCAACTTTCGAATCGAAATAAAGTTCATATGCTTTCTTTAGTAATGGTGTAAAGTTTTTTCTGGTGAACACGATCGGTAAAATATCAGCACACGTAACAGAACAGATCAGCCGTATTTCTAAAACTTCTAGAAGCCATATTTCGCTCAGAATTATTTCAAAATACAGTATCTATTTGAAAAATAGCGTAACATATGTCATGCATCTTTTAGCAGTATAAAAAGTAGAATTATTTTGCATTTTATTAATTTTTAATAAGTTATATAGCAAAAATGAAACGGAGCAAATAATGGTTTCCCAAAAATATATTGATTCACAAATATCTTAAGAACCCGACGTGATAGAGATAAACGGATTTCAAATTTGAAATCAGCGCAAAAAACTGACCTAAGAACACTTATTCTTATATAAGAAAGAAAAATGTTGTTTGTCAGTGTTATGTCTCTCCACAGCTTCCTGTCACCATTTCTATTTATAAAATTTGTTATTGGCCTCTTTCCACGCCATGATGTCAAACTCTTTAGTATCTTCTCTTTGTCGCCCTCTAAGTTTCCTTCAATCTGTCCCAGTGTCTTGATTATAATTCAGTTTCTTTTTCTCATTACAAAATATTGCAAAAATGAAACACAGAAACTTGAAAAATATAAACGTGGAAATTTTCACATCACACAGGCAGCTGAATGACAGCGACTTAACACCACAAGCGGGAAGGAAACATGGAGAGACGAACGGGGTAACAGTATGATGGAGTTTAGTGAGTGTCAAGATACACATAACAGAGATCCGTTACAGTCAGCCTTCTTTTCGGAGACTGTAAAATATCTGGCATGATAGAGAAAAGACAAATGTCTTTAGAACAATAGGGGTTACAGTGCACTTCCTGTAAGGCTAAATGTTCTAAGCCGAGCTTTGTAATGTTAATAGCAGGAAAGATTAGAAAGTCAGAGCGGATATTATGTCAGAGCCGTGCTTTCATGATTAGTGCACGCTCTTGTGTAATTATATTTGTTATGGGAAACGAGTCGATTACTCGAAGTCGAGTTCAGAGAATATGGGCCAAGATGCAAAGATAACTAGAAGAACTGAACGATAAAGAAAAAAATAGAGAATATATAAAGGAAAGCTTTGTAGAGAAAGACAACGAGAAGGAATATACATATATGTCTTGTCTGTAGCGAAATGTGTGGATGGCTGTTGGTGTTGCTGAGCTTGTCTCTTTCGCAGTCAATACCAAGTTGAAGAATTATTAGCATTGTAGATCTAGGCTTTTCCTGTGGCTTTTCTACCACTCCGAATATACACGGGTACCAGAGCCGGATTAACGTAGTAGCACAAGTAGCATATGCTACGGGCCCCGCGCTCTTAGGGGCCCCGCGCCAATAAATATGTACATAATTTTTTGGTCATCTTCTAATACGAGCGTTGATGGGAAGGAGCGAAGCTCCTGACCGGGTTGGAAGGAAAGTCCACCCCCGCCCCCCCCCCCCCCCCAGCCTCGCAATGACATGTCATTGGGCCAAAAGAGCTGGAAAGCTCGAGTGCCGCTGGGTAGTGAGAAGAAAAAAAAATACGAGCGTTAAACCAATGATCTTGTGATTTATGCCATCTTTAGCGCCTTTTCATTTGGTGTCACGAAATTGTGAGAGAAAGAGCATAAGAGTGTGACTTAGTGTGACTCTTCATTATTTTAATCTTAACTGTTTGCGTACGGAAGCCATTTAAGTGGCGTTGAAAATTTGGTCACGTTTGGACGGAAGCCACTTTTTTGGCTCTAGGCGACTACCCCTCTAATTTTGTTTCGTTCTTTGTGAAATGAATTTGCATTAACAATAAAAACTAGAATTTAGGAAACGGAAACTTCCTGTTTTAATTGAGGTATACGGCGTGCTCGCACTCTCTTTCGATCTTGATTAAAATTTCTTGATTTGTAAGGTTAAAAAACTCAAAAAATGAGCAGTAGACACAGAGATATTGGACGTAATTATGCTTCTGGAAGTGAAAAACGTAAAGCGAAGGAAGAAAAAGAAAGAAGAGATCAACTTGTGATATCAAAAACACGTAAGCTGACAGAATATTTTGATGTTCATGGTGGTGGCACTCTAACCGCTGAAGCTGGAAGTACAGGAACAACTAGTACTAGTGCAGGCTGTGCAGCAGAAAACATATAGCAAAACCCAGTATACGCTGAGTCTGAATGTGAAAGAATAAGTGAAACGAAGAAGTACTCTAATGATATTGGTGACTGGCCGAACAATATAGATGACTGTGAGCGTGAATATTGCATATCCAAGGGAAGTGAAAAATGTCAACATGTTGATAGTGCCTTCTCTTCATCCGTGCGATTGTATGACACTGAAAAGAAAACTCGATACTGTCAGAAGTCTTATTTTACACATATTCATAAACTTACAAACAAGCAACATGCAAGAAAATGGTTATGCTATTCAGAAAGTAAAGGACGCCTATTCTGTTTCTCATGCAAGCTTATGAGTTCAGAATGTTCATCAAAGTTTACTGTGGAAGGGTTTAATGACTGGAAAAATGCAAGCAATCTATTGCGTCGACATGAAGAAAGCTCCTCACATAGACAAGCTTTAATTTCACTGTTGATGCGTAAAAACAAAGGTGAACGTGTCGATTCCCATCTTGTGAAACAAATGGACATTCAAGAAAAGTATTGGCACAAACTTCTAGAGCGAATAATTGAAGTTGTGAAGTTTTTAGCAGAACGAGGCCTTTCATTTCGTGGCAGTGATGAAATTGTTGGGTACCCTTATAACGGGAATTACTTAGGGTTGTTAGAATTACTGGCCAAGTTTGACCCTTTTCTGGCAGAGCATATAAGTACTCATGCAAACAAAGGATTTGGACATACATCATATCTATCTAAAACAACGTGTGAGGAATTCATCAATCTGATTGGATCCAGCATACTGGATCACATTCTCTGTGAAGTGAAGAAATACAAGTATTATTCCGTTTCATTGGATTCTACTCCAGATATATCTAATATGGACCAGCTGACTTTGACTCTGCGCTATGTTTTGCCATCTGGACCAGTTGAAAGATTTGTGACGTTTTTGGGTATGGAAGGTCATAGTGCTGAACAGCTTACTAAAAGTCTACTTAATTTTTTAAAGGCAAATGACATTGATATTAAAGACTGCCGTGGTCAAAGTTATGACAACGCCAGCAACATGAGTGGCAAGTTTATAGGATTACAAGCACGAATTAATTGATAATGATAATTACTATGCAAATTAAAAATGTATGTGTTCAAATATGTTTGTGTTGTTTTATTGTTTTTTTTTTAAATATAGGGCCCCTTTTTTAACATATGCTACAGGCCCCGCACTAGCTTAATCCGGCCCTGACGGGTACATATAACTCTTGGGAAATTTACATGAACCTGAGAATATCACTCTCAGATTTTTATTTCTACACGTTTTCAATTTAGTTTTTTACATCTGATCAGCGTCGAACGACAGGAAGACGGTAATGACCTCATGCGATGTAACACGCGCCATTTATGGAAGGTTGACTTGTCCTAGTTACAGGATAACGGCGGCAACAGTCACCAGTGAGGAGTTTGGTCTATGGAATCTTTCACTAACAGCTCGTTATCAAAAGAATCCTTCATAAACCGCTCGCTGTCAATGGAACCATTCGGCTCTATACGAGAATAAGGTACTACTGAAACGTATAGGCTCGTTGCGATTGGAGTAATTGTCGTTCGTGCTTCATGCTGCTTATTTGAAAATGCTATGTGAATTATGAAAGCACTAGCAATAAACCGTCAAAATTGACAGGTTCTTAATTGCAGCCATCTTATCAATTTGATCCATAATAATAAGTCTGCAATACTTTAAATTAAAATTTTGTCTTGAAGAAACAATCAAAAACTTACATTTTAAGGTTATTTTTAAGAAAATGATGAGTTTCCCTAATGGATCTGGACAGAAGAGTATCTTGATTGTCTGTTGATTTAATCTGCATCTCCGCAACTTCCTTTCTCCAGTTCATGTACTGTTTATCAATTGTGTTGTTTGCTTCTTTCCATAATCAAACTGTTCATGCACACCGTCATTTGCGCACTTTTCTATTTTCGGGAGAGTACATATAAGGGAAACAATACAACTATTGTCTAACTTTCAACCACAGTTGCGCCCCTTAGCTGTGGTTGAAAGTTATTGTGCGCTCTCGAAAATAGAACAATGCGCAAATGACGGTGTGTATGATGTGACCGACCGACCGACCGACGTACTTACGGCGGGAATTATGGTTTGGATTTTTTAGAACTTTTTTCAGAAAACTTGGTTTTGGAACTTTTTTTCACTAGTGTCTTATAAAGCAACCGGAATATATGAATAAATTGTCTAGCTTTGGTATTAACAGGGATTACGTCTCAAATCTCACTCCGACAAACATTTTTTCTACAGTGACGACACAACCAAACTTTTACATGCTGGCGACCGAGCAGTTAAGAGTACAGTATTATATTTTATAAAATAGATATGTGTAATTAAGGTCGAGCATTATTCATCATCATCAGCTGCCATCTCCACAACGGAGGTTGGCTGTAATGGATCTCCAACGACTTCTTCTCCTGTCTTGGTGGTGCACTCTGGTAGACTCTTTCCTGTCCATCTCTTGATGTTATCTTCCCACTTATAGCGCTGTCTTCCATTTGCACGTTTGCCTTCAACTCTCCCTTCTTCTTCTTCTTCTTCCTCGTTCGTCCTGAAAAGGACGTTGGTTGCGTTGTGTCTGTTTACAGCGGAGCTGCGATATCTGCGCCTTTCGGCCGGCACATCCGATTTCAGCACGGCATTTTTTGGGACCTGGTTTACCTTCCCTCTTCGATCCCTACTCTCTCAGCCAGACTGCAGTGATGCAGCCTGTTTCTAGGACCACCACGTGGAGGTGGAGTAGGGTCTTGGTCAGCTCTGGATCGCTGACCCTGACGCAAGCAGTCAAGCTATGGGTTGCTGACTGCATTCTCTATTGCTGCGTCTTTGGGTCCACTCTCCCTTCTATTATGGTCTTCCGCAAGGTGTTATGCCTTTTTTTATGTGGCCAAAGTATTTTAGCTGCTTAACTTTGATCTTCCTCATTAGTTCTCGTTTCAGATCTAGATTTTGTAAGACCTCCTTATTTGTTGTCTTCTCTTTCCATGAGATACGCCCCATTCTTCTATATGTCCACATCTCAAGACTCTCAATTCGTTCTTCCAATTCCTTATTCATTGTCCATGTTTCTACACCATACAGTAGTGCAGAATATATATATAACTTGTTATGATTCTCAGTTTTAATATGTGAGATAACTGTTTGGATGTCAGTATATGTTTCATGTTGTTGAATGTAGCTTTGGTCATTCCTATACTCTTCTTGATTTCTGTATCACATCTGCCATCTTCTGTTATTATATGTCCAAGATATGAGTAGCCTAGGAGGACAACATTAGACAATCTTTGAAGGACCGAGGACTAGAATGGAATCAGGCCAGGAGGAAGACAGCCGATAGGATAGTCTGGCGCTCTCTCTTCCAAACCTTTACACCTCACGGTAGAAGGGGAACGACTAAGTGAAGTGAAGTGATATGAGTAGCTCTTGACTTGTTCCAGGATTTTTCCATTTATGCTTATCTTTAATGTGGGCTTATCGTCCGTTTTGCTAATTATAAATAACTTTTGAAAATTTGTTGACTAGTGTTATCATAGTTTTTGTTTTCTCAATATTAATGTCTAATCCATATTCATGACTTATACTGTTCACTTGCTTCACTAGTTCTTGTAAATCCTGTTCACTTTCAGCTAACAACACGGTATCATATGCATATCAAAGGTTGCTTATTGACTTTCCACTGATGTTCAGTCCTGGCATTTCCTTTATCTGTTTGAAAATTTTTTCGGTGTATAGATTAAATAGGCAGGGGGACAGCACACAACCTTGTCTGACAACTCTTTTTATGTCTATGTATGGTGAATAATTCCTTCCAGATCTTACTTTAGCAGTTTGCTCCCAATAAAGGTTACTGAGTATTCTTATATCTTTTCCATCAATACCTATGTTTTCGGAGCATTCAATTATTTTCTCATGATAGACTCTGTCAAAAGCCTTCTTATAGTCAATGAAGCACATGTACATACTTTTTGTCCTGAAAGTTCTAATTTAAAAAAAATGGAGCTATATTTCGTAGCCCCTGACGACTCTCCTTGTATTTTTCATGAAAGGTAAAGATAGTCCCATAGCAGAAGGTAGGAGAGTAAAGTGTTAGAGACTGCACCATACTAGGTCCGATTTAAGTGGCTCGTAACTAAACTAAATCAAGAGGACTCGTGGTCCCAGAACATGACTTTTTCCTTAGCACGTTACTTAGACGAAAAAAAAGGTAAGAGTGTAGAGTGAGAAGTAAGGTGAAACACGGCTAGAACAGAAGACAGGAGACGCTGGAGATCAGCACTTGCTCAGAACCCAACAGCTGAGTCATCAGTGTGAACCTAATCCTGACTAAAGAGCTTTTTGGCGACAGACTTGCCGATTTGCATATAAAGCGAGACAAATGAATGTGGGTCAAATGGAAGGTCAACCTGTTAGTGCAGGGTTCCTTAACCTGTGGTCCTCGGGCCCACTGGACCACCAACAGGTGTGTGAATGGACTCTAGGAGGTCCGGGTACATGGCCTAAAATTTTTAATGTAAAATTTTTAATTATGCAGTCTTTTCCAAGAAGGGGTTCATGTAACCGCGTATACCGTAAGTTTTTCAGATACAGGCTATATTAACATATAAAATAAATTTTTATAGAAACAGAAGATTAAAAAAGTCTTGGCGCAGATGTTTAATTAAACCAGGTTAGCTTCGAAAAGCCACGCATTATTTTAGGCTAAGCTTCGCTTCGTAACGCCAAGCATTGGTCACGTGATTTCCCACCAATGGGTAGGCTGAGTCTTTTTTCCCCGGAATGAACAAGAGACGAAGCCATTTTTTTAGTCAGTAATGAATTTAGAGCGGTCGAGACAAGACGTAATTCTCTTTGCTCAGTGATATTCTATAGAGGAGATTGACTTCGCACAATTAATGCAACTGTGTAACTTCGAAACGTAGAATAATTTGTTTGTGAATTCATGAAAACTGTAAGTATTGCTAAATACTGAATGCAATAACAGTTAGAGCCCACAGTCATAACTGAAACGGAGCTACGCTCGAAAACTGGGTAAAGAATTGTAAACCCAGGCATACATCTGAACCTTTTACCAAGAATGAAGGTCCTTAAGCTGAGAGAAAGTCAAAACTAAGGAATACTAATGAATAAGAGAAAGTTTGGCTCTTCATTGAAATGAAGAGATAAGAAAAACGTGAAATCTAGACCACATTAACAAATAAACGAAGGAACACTAGAAGGATAGAGGAGCCACGCCATGTTTTAGCAACTTGAAAAGATTACGAGATGCAATAAGGAATATTGCATCATTAAAATAATGCATTGACTTTTTATGCTTGTTTATTAAATGTCAACATGCTATTATGCAAATTTGGTGTGGTTACCATTTGACTTAACCCAGTTCTTGTTGGAAATTGAATAAACATTTGTTTCATTGAACACAAATGCTGTTGACGAATCATATGTTTGCAGTTAGCCATCATACCAATTATTAAAGGATCATGCCAAAGCTAATCGTTGCAGGTGCAACACAAATAATAACCATATGCTCTAAAAATAAAACATCATAGAGGATTGTCCCCGAACCTGGTAAATTCCTGTAAGTCTGTAGAGAGAAATCATCACCTCTAGCAGGCTAGCTAGTAATCAAAATCTAAGACTCTCGAATTAAACAGCAACCCCCACTACCCTGCCCGGCCACACATTGCAACTTGGTGCCCGTGATCAGTCCTCATTAAAAAAAAAAAGGTATTGAGCAGGAAAACACATACAACTTGTTGCCTAGTGACCAGTCCTCTACAAAAGAGCAGAAGCGAAGATGGATCAATTAATGGAAAATTTTCAACAGTTTGGTGTGGACCAACAACAACAACAACCACAGAACCAACCTGTAAATGCACAACCGTTGCAGCCCCCAGTCAATCCAAATATGGAGGAACCCACATTGATAGCGCTACAGCGCCTTACTGAGAACTTAGAAAAGAATAGCAATTATGCAAAATTATCCCAAGTTAGGTCCATAGTACAACCATTCGAGGGAGATAAGAAGAAATTCAGGAGATGGTTGGCCGACATAGACAAATTTGCGGCAATAGCAGAAACAACAAATGATGAAGAGAAAAAGAAAATCGCTCTGTTAGGTTCTGATTCGTACGTGACTGATTTTTTAAGAAGGAGGTCCCAGCAGTACCCCACAGAAACCTACGAGTCCCTAAAGAAAGAGCTCACCCAGAGATATGGGGAAATAATAGACAAAATGCATGCTTGGTCAGTCCTTAGAAGCATGAAACAGGAAAGAGATGAATCGGTACAACTTTTTGGAGATCGATTCCTCAATATGGCAGAAGAGGCATTTTGCGGAGAAATCCCTACCACACCTGATGTAGAAATACAGTTAGTGGGGATATTTGCCGATGGCCTTAGAGCGGAAAATATCAGAAGGCATCTTATTAGAAAAGACACCAAGACTATTGCTGAAACAATCCAAGCAGCAATACAGGAGGAAAATCTTCACCGAAGGTTCCAACAAAGAGCAGGTAGGGAACCCCGACCAGAATATAGGGACTATGATGAGCATGAGCCTATGGAAGTTGACCATACCAGGAGGCAATGGACTCGCCCACGAATACGTGATGATAGACCCCGCAATTATAGACCCCCCACACAGAGGCAAAACGACGTCAATAATGTCAATACAAACGGATGCTTTACATGCGGTAGGCTCGGACATGGTTACAAGTCCTGTAGAGCAAATTACAATCATGCACCACCCAGAAGAGGAGGTTACCAACCACAACAACCCGCACCACCCCCACGTGATTACACCAGAAATCAGTATACCAGAGGCGCACCTCAACCCCTCATGCGTCAGGGAAACGGCCGCGCCACTCACTAAACAGGACCGTTAGTGAGGGCAACAATCACAGAAACTGGTCCAAAACAAAAGAAACAACACAGAACAGAAATTGTCAAGTGGGCCCATAAAGTAAAATACAATATGAAGAAATGTTGCATGATGGAAATAAAATACATCCGGACCCCAGTTCCTGCATCATGTCTATACAGGGCCAACAATATAGGGCACTGGTAGATACAGGAGCATCCATCAGCCTTATTAGGTTCCAGCTGTTCAAGAGAATCCAACACTTAGTACGATTTCAACCGTCCAAAACACACCTAGCTTCAGTCACGGGACAAAGACTAAATTCAGTTGGGACAGCATGGCTAAAATTTTCCTTAGGCGAAACAAATTTTGAACACCCATTTGTCATTACTAAAGGAATGTCTAGAAATCTTATCCTAGGGAGAGATTTTTTTAACAAACACAAAGTTCGAATATACTATGACCTCCACAAAATCAAAGTCAACAATACGTACATAGATCTCCAGGACGATATCCACATAGCGTCTTTGGTAAGGATTACAGCTCCCATAACGGTGGCTCCAAACTCCCTGGTCATAGCAAAAGGCAGAGTAAAAAATTCTGAGTACATAACACCAGGGCAATCAATTCAAGTACAGCCCCTAGCAGAAGAAAGCATTATTGATGACCCATTGTTGCAAATTACAGAGGGAATCGCTGAAGTCTCGAAGTCCAGAGATTTCCCCATCATGATATTGAATATGTCAGGAAAAACTACCACTATAAAAAGAGGCACAGTTGTAGCGCAAGTGGATACGTCAACAATAAGACAAACCAAAACCAATAGAGACCATCCACAAATTGTCTCAACCACTCCCACTGGACATAATGCACGAAATCGCAGTACAAATAACCATAGTACACGGAAAGTAAACAGTTATAAGGCAGAAAAAGGCAGTAACATCAGTCACAGTCATGTTACACCACAGCATACCCTACCCAGATGGCAGAAACGAACCAGTCCATACATAAGAAGAGAAAGGCCACAGTATGAAAATGACTATAATTACTCATTCTTGCGCCCCAGCACACCAAGAGAAAAGATGAAGTGCTGTATATCACAGAGTAACAGAGAAACAGAAATTGTCTTGCCAGGAGGATATCCAAAGCGACAAGACAGTGATACATGCCCCATGGAGTATCAATATAACTCAAAAACAGGTGGATATGATAAAGTCCCAAAACCAATTGAAATTTCCGAAGAAAAGGAAGAATTCTTATATGACTATACCACAGGAGGATACTATAGCAGCAAAGTTGGAAACAGAAAGAATGAAAAATTTTCGCCCAGGGAAAGAAGACAGCCCTATAGCACAAACAGAAGAAATACAGTAACGTACGCGGATAAGCGCAGTTACGACAGAAATAATCAGAAAAAATGGCACAACAACGACTACCCCAGAAATATAACAAAAAATGAATATACAGTAAATGCAGTGACAAATGGAAATGCACACAGTACATGGCAGAGGAGACAGTACCAAGCACAGCCCAATGAACGGCAAAGAACTACGCAAAAGAAAGCCACATACCAGGAGCAGAGATTTTCACAAGATGCAAGAAAAATGTCCCAAAATTATGGGAATGAAACGGAGGCATCAAGACAGACCAGAGATATCATAGCAGATCATAAATACAGAGAGAGAATAGCTCAGTTACTTGCAACCCTGAATGCCACAGAAGATAATAAGCAACGTTTGAAAACGTTTGTAGAAAAGCACCAAGATGTATTCGCACTCAATGACATGGAATTAGGCAGAACTAACACTGTCACGATGGACATTCAAACAACCACAGAGGAGCCAATACATATGAAACCCTATCATACGCCCTTGAAAAATAGAGAACTCGTGGAAAGGTCTATAAATGAAATGCTACAGGCAGGAATCATCGAAAGATCCCGTTCCCAATGGTCCTCACCCATAGTGATCGTAACAAAGAAAGACGGCTCCAGTCGCTTTTGCTGCGACTACCGTGCCCTTAACAAAATCACAAAAGTCATTTCCTACCCCCTCCCCAGGATAGACGATCTACTTGCGACGTTAGGAAAGTCTACATACTTTACCACACTTGATGCAAGGTCAGGCTTTTGGTGCATCCCCATGACACCTGAGGCAAAACAGAAATCCACATTCTGTTCACATATGGGGAGTTTTTTTTGGAATGTTATGCCATTTGGTCTAAAAGGATCTCCAGCAACATATATGTCACTCATGGATGAAGTGTTAAAGGGTCTACATCCATTTGCCCTGGCATACATAGACGATATCCTGATACATACCGCAGGCACGATGGAAGACCACCTCCGCAAGGTTGAAACAGTGTTTGATAGACTCAGGCATCACCAAATAAAGTTAAAACTGTCGAAGTGTGAGTTTCTAAAGACAGAAACAAAATATTTAGGCTTTGTCATCAATAGACATGGCGTCAGACCTGATGAAGATAAAGTCAAAGCCATAAGAGAAATGCCTAGCCCCAAGACGGTGAGACAAACACGCTCATTTATTGGTACAATAGGGTACTATAGACGCCACATCATCAATTTCTCCAGAGCAGCAGAGCCTTTGATAGCCCTTACCCGCAAGTATGCACGCTTCAAATGGACAGAAGACTGCCAGAGATCCTTTGAGTATCTAAAAAAATGCCCTAACCACCATCCCACTGCTTGGACATCCAGATATTTCTCAGCCCATGATACTATACGCCGATGCCTCAGATAACGCAATTGGTGCTTGTTTGGTCCAACCTGTACTAGAAGATGAAACACCCATCCTACCAAACATTCCAAATGAGAAACCCATTGCATTCCTATCCCACGCATTGTCAAAGTCACAAAAACGGTGGACCACCACTGAGAAAGAAGCATATGCTATTCACTATGCAGTACAAAAGTTTGACTTTTACGTCAGAGGAACTAAACTCATTATAAGAAATGATCATCAACCTTTGGTTAACTGGCTCACCAAAACACAAGAACAGCCAAAGAAGTTACAGACATGGGCAATGAATTTACAGTCCTACGACACCACTATCGAACATATCCCAGGCGAAATGAACACCTGTGCAGACCTCTTATCCAGGATTAAATATGATGATGATGAAACTGAAGTGAAAACAAATAGAGTCAAAAATGATGGCACATCCTCAGAGATTGACGATAATGCTAAAGAAATTAATGAAATTACTTCATCAAGTCGAAGAAGTACCTCAGATTCCGCCACTCAAGTAGAAGAAAAAAGCCAAGAGATGTTTGACATGAGAGTAGAACAAGCGAAAGATGCAGAAATTGTCAAGCTGCTCACATACGTGAAAGAAAACCCAACAAAAAGTAAAGATTTTACAGTACACCCAACGGATGGAATTCTATACTATATTGATCAGAAACAAGAAGGGACACTAAGAAAAGTCATTCCAGCACATCTAGTCCCAGAAGTATTGCTACAGTTTCATGATAACAACGGGCACATGGGAAGAGACAAAACAATTGATGTCATAAAGAAAAGGTATTATTGGCAAACTTTCTACAAGGACATTACAGAATATGTAGCCACCTGTAGAACATGTAAATTGAGAAACATGAAGCCACATTTAATTCCCCTTCAAGAAATGCAACCTTCCCATTACCCCATGCAAACAGTGAGCATTGACTTATCAGGTCCTTACCCACTCACCCAATCAGGCAACAAATACCTCCTGCACATAGTTGACCAATACTCTGTTTGGCCAGAAAGTTACCCACTCAGTGATGCCACATCGCAGTCCATCACGCAAATTTTTTTACAAGAATTCATTCCCAGGCATGGCTGTCCAAAACGAATCATTTCAGACAACGGTAAACAGTTTATAGGTAACCCATTTAAAGCCACCTTACACCAGCTGAATATTGAGCATACTACAACCACTTATTATTGCCCAAATGCAAATGGCAGAAATGAACGCATGCACGCCACCCTACATGATATTATTAGCAAATATATCAAGGGGAACCACCAATACTGGGACCTATACATTAACCAAGCTCTTGAAGCCATCCGAGTAAACGTGAACGATACCACAGGAATGTCACCCTTTCTCATGCTATACGGAAGAGAACCAAACTTTCCGTTAGACAACCTACTTCGCCCACAAAGAAAATACATGGGAGAAGACCCCATCGAAATAATCCTTCAAGAAAAGTATAAAGCTCACCAGATTGCACAACGAAATACGAAGAAGGCATTTCACAAGAAACAGAAACAACATGATAAATCAGCCAAGCTACCAACATACAAAATAGGAGACAGAGTATACTACAAGAAACATGTACGCAGTTCAAAATTCGATGACCGATGGTTAGATGGCTACAAAATCATGAAACAAACTACGCCTGTAAACTTCATTATTTGGAATGAAGAGAAACAACACCAAACAAAAGCTCACGTAAAACAAATAAAAATTGATAATCACCGGCCCATTCCGCCTCTGACGACAAATACAAGACCAGTCAGAAAAGCCACCCTAAATTATAATCCATCCAGCACAGATTCGTCTGACATATCAGAGTCAGAGACGACAGACTCTGAATTTTACCAAGACGACCACATACCCAGACCACCCACAGATGAAATACATCGAGCAAGACAACAACGAGACTCGTCCGAAAGCGAAGAAGATATCCCACCACTTGAATTGCGTAATCGACTCCAGGACAGAGACCTGCGCATTAGAAATGAAGAAATAATGCCTCAGACGTCACACGATGACAACAACCAAGCACCTTATATCCACACTCAAACTTACTCCCGCAGTGATAAATCGTCAGCTGATACCTATCACACCCCCAGTTCAGGCAGTTCTAGTTTTAACACTAGTGAAAACCAAACACTGCTATACCACAAGAACAAGATTGCTCGTTCAAAACAATCAGATCCTGAAGAAACTATACCCAAGCAGATTGTTGAACCATATACCAGCGATCTTTATGGAGACGAAACAGAACAAGACAGCATAGCTTTGTCAGACCCCAACGAACATAATGACAGAGAAATGGTAGAATTATACGAACAAGAAACAGACATTGATACAGCTAGTTCTATTGAAACCAGTGATGCGGATAGTACATTATTTGTACCAGTCAGCTCCAGCGTCAAACGCGCCTATAAAACAGAATCTGATGACTCAATCCCTAGCAACAAAATTCCGCGTATACAGCACAACTATATCAGACGAAAGATTCTGAAGAAACGCAATCATGTTCCAAAACCAAGCCGAGAAGTGTTAGCCTCATCTCAACTAGTCAAAAACAACAGTGTGCAAATTACTGTGCCCATAGTAACCGGTGCTAACGTTCAGCACAACCAGGTCAGAAGAAAAATCAAGGCGAAACATATACCTGCCTCAAAACCAACAGATGTTCCAGCCATACAAACCCCTACCACAGTGAAACCATCACCGCAATCAAAAGATGTTAAGCCATCACCGCATTCGTCAATGTCCTCAGTGTCCCAACAATCAGCAAATGCAGTGTCGTCGCCTATCACACCCGTCACCACTGCTACTCAGTATGATGCTCGCCTAAGCAGTCGGGACATTGCAAGGTTAGAGGTTGCAGAGAAACTGAAGGAACTACTAAAACTTTGCTGAGACACGCCCCTCAAGTCTTCAATGTACATGCCATCCCATGTACCGTCACCGCGAATGTGCACTTAATTTTTAACAATGTACTAACTCTCCCCATGTACTCTATTTTCAGTCTTGGACAGTTCAAATGACTTGCTTACAGACTAAGATGTCAAAGCCTCACTGAGAAAGTTATTTTTTCCAGCCTTAGAATAATGATGCCCAGAAAGAAATCAAGACCAGCCCACGGAGGATTCTAGTTAGACATTTTATTTGGATTATTGAAATAAAGATGACACAGATGATACAATGTTCTTTGTTTACAGACACCCTTATTAGTCAGACAGTTTTTGATATTCAGAATGTTACACAACTTTACCTATAACACATGTGTCATACTATTCTGTTGTAACATTGATCTCTACTTTTGAAACGAATCATATTCCATGTTTCATTCACCAGACTTCTTGTCCTTGCAGATCCAGAGTCCTGTATTTTCATGCAGACACTGTACGCCAGTAGTTTTGTTTTCTTACCCCATACTAATATTTCTGTGATCTATATTATGCTAAACTCCTTTATATCTATCACCTTGATCAATCATACTGTTCATACTATGACATCTCTCAACAGCACATAATTCATACCCAAAACTAGTATTGTAGGTTATGCTATTTTTCTCCACAGGATTATTTCAAATGTACATTATTATTTTAGACCCAGATGTATATTAGTACTGTCAAAAATTTTACTGCCTATCACAAATACCCCAATGACATTTGCGCATGCTGAATTTCTGCAAATGAAGAATCCCTTGAGAGCATTAGTATATGCTAACCCCAGATTGAACAAATTGCACCTATTTGTTGATGATGCCTTTGCCCATGTTAAAGAAATAGCATTTGCACATGCTGACCTAGCAAATGAAATACCCCATTACCGCATGATAACCACTAATGACACATGAGATGAAGAAGCAACAGGTTATGTATGATGAAGATGACATTTTATATTAAGGTGAAACTTTATGTTGTCACAGCTGAGATTTTGTTGAAATGTTGATGCACAAAATCCCCCACATTAACGTTGGAGGAGGAATAATCTTAGTCTTTCGTGGTTACGAGATAAGACAAGGATATAATAGAATATTTGATGAATACCATGGAACAAATCAGAGCAGATGATTGTTGCACATATGAGGACCATATTTGAAGTCATTATTGAAGGATTATCAGTAGACAAGAGACATAAATGAATTATGATAATCCCATGGAACCACAGGTACTAAGGACACAAAATGGAGATTAAATAATGAAAAAAAAAAAATAAGGACTGAATAATTGCTACACCCAGAGGTAAAGGAAATAGAGATACATCCGCATTTTTGGAGAAGATATTTTTTTTTGATTTTTGCTCATTGCCTTTGTAATATGAACATTGTTGTATAACAAATGACTATTCCTTATCACGAATTACAGAATGTTGCAAGATAGTTAGAATAAATTGACAATGTACTATACTCATAACATACCCAGAATTACAGGAGAGAAAATAAATAAATGGTTGATGAAATTGGACATACTGAGATTTGCTCACCCCGAGGATATTGGATAAGAAAATAACGTTATCCCAAGGACAGACATGTCACAGATATAGTACATGGACAATTAATAAGGATATATTTCCAGTACAGAATAAGAGGAATAGGAAGGATCCACATTTTAAAATATTGGAGCACCATGAGCGATGAATTGGACTTATAAAGGAATTGGAAATGGTACACTGTATGCAAGGATAACCAGAAATAATATGGTTAAATAGTAGTCAGAGTGCAAGGAACTTTGACTTATAAGAATATTGTAGATTCCTCACGATCAATTGAATATTTTTTCTTCCTTTCTATGTCACATTTTTTGAGTGATGACCCCAAAATTTTTTTTTCATCTCATATTGTCAAAAGTTCTTACATCTCAGTTAAATGTTTCCATAAATAATTGTTTGATGTGTTTTGCATAAATGTATTGCTAGATAAGGTACATAGGGAGTTACTAAGGATGAATTCTCAAGATAACAGGAGGACTAGAATAGATACAATGATATTGGTACACCATAAATGATACATTGGTGTTATGAAAAAAAAAAGGAGACAAATATAAATTGTATACAAGGATGCCTCGAGAGGGACAACATGGATACATATTGTCAAAAGTATAAGCAGTTGTCTTAAAAGAGAAAATAAAGTAATACGGAACCCAATGTAGAAAATTCATGATGATTTGGAAACTATATTTTTCTTTTCCCTTATATTTCATAATATGATAGTAACACATTCGTCTGTTGGTTGCTGAATAATTTGATGTTTGAAAATTGATGTATGGTAAGTCAAAGAAGATCGTTGAAGAATAAATATATATATAAAATAATATTTCTAGGGAAGAGTTCACAAAAAAAAAAAAAAAAAAAAAAAAATACTGTATTGACAGAAAAAAAGGAATGATTAGAAATAACTGACTAATGGACAGGATCACCACCAGACGTACGGATATTAGAGACAAACATCACATAGTTTGAAGAAAAAAAAAAATGTAATATAGAACATTTTCTACAGTGACGGACTTAGAACGAGTTTATACACTTACCATTTGGAAAATGTCTATAACAAGGAAACATACAAATAAATAAATAAGGATAAGCCATGAGGTTTTAATGCTTTTATTGTGAAAAATGATTACTTATAAAAATGATGCTGGTTGTATTATCGTATGATAAATATGCATATTATGTTTAGAGATGTTTTCTACATGTAATAATGAGCAAGTGGCTCATTCACTAGAAAAAAAAAAAGATTTTTTTTAGTACTTGCAGGCTTTTAATATGGAGCAAATAACAGTACAGAAAAGAGATAACACCCCCACCACATCCAAGAGAATGTAATCAACTATATTTTTGAATGAAATGTAATAGATTATGATAATCCAGCCAAGTTCTGCAAATAAGATAGTTTATTGTTCATTCCCCAGTGTTGCCACTCGTCACATTTTTTTAGTGATGACCTTATGAGTGTTTTGCAGATTTTGTTAGGCAGTGTTGCCAATTTGTAAATTTGGTGAAAAATATTATGATGTGATGAATAAGTTACACTTTTTGAAGTTGATGTCCACTACTAGTTTTTTTTTACATAGCAGACGACCTCATATAGACATAGGACCCCAGTATAGGAATTAAATTAAATTTTTTTGGAAATATTTTTGGACTTAGAAAAATTTTTGAACTTTAAATTTTTCTGAAAATTTTTTGAACTTAGAAATTTTTGGGGATGGATTTTTGTTATTGATAGTACCCAAATGTCTCCCTACGGGATACATTTGCAGGGCCCCGGGATCTGTATGTAACCGCGTATACCGTAAGTTTTCAGATACAGGCTATATTAACATATAAAATAAATTTTTATAGAAACAGAAGATTAAAAAAGTCTTGGCGCAGATGTTTAATTAAACCAGGTTAGCTTCGAAAAGCCACGCATTATTTTAGGCTAAGCTTCGCTTCGTAACGCCAAGCATTGGTCACGTGATTTCCCACCAATGGGTAGGCTGAGTCTTTTTTCCCCGGAATGAACAAGAGACGAAGCCATTTTTTTTAGTCAGTAATGAATTTAGAGCGGTCGAGACAAGACGTAATTCTCTTTGCTCAGTGATATTCTATAGAGGAGATTGACTTCGCACAATTAATGCAACTGTGTAACTTCGAAACGTAGAATAATTTGTTTGTGAATTCATGAAAACTGTAAGTATTGCTAAATACTGAATGCAATAACAGTTAGAGCCCACAGTCATAACTGAAACGGAGCTACGCTCGAAAACTGGGTAAAGAATTGTAAACCCAGGCATACATCTGAACCTTTTACCAAGAATGAAGGTCCTTAAGCTGAGAGAAAGTCAAAACTAAGGAATACTAATGAATAAGAGAAAGTTTGGCTCTTCATTGAAATGAAGAGATAAGAAAAACGTGAAATCTAGACCACATTAACAAATAAACGAAGGAACACTAGAAGGATAGAGGAGCCACGCCATGTTTTAGCAACTTGAAAAGATTACGAGATGCAATAAGGAATATTGCATCATTAAAATAATGCATTGACTTTTTATGCTTGTTTATTAAATGTCAACATGCTATTATGCAAATTTGGTGTGGTTACCATTTGACTTAACCCAGTTCTTGTTGGAAATTGAATAAACATTTGTTTCATTGAACACAAATGCTGTTGACGAATCATATGTTTGCAGTTAGCCATCATACCAATTATTAAAGGATCATGCCAAAGCTAATCGTTGCAGGTGCAACACAAATAATAACCATATGCTCTAAAAATAAAACATCATAGAGGATTGTCCCCGAACCTGGTAAATTCCTGTAAGTCTGTAGAGAGAAATCATCACCTCTAGCAGGCTAGCTAGTAATCAAAATCTAAGACTCTCGAATTAAACAGCAACCCCCACTACCCTGCCCGGCCACATTCATATACTTTATCAGTCCCGTTCAAAAGGGGTTTGTAGCCTTTATCGGACAATCATAGGGGGCCCATGATACCAAATTTTAAAAAAGGAGTAAGAACCCCTATGTTAGAGAGGCTTCCGCTTTGGTCTGCAAGAAAGAGTTGATATTGTTACAAAGAGCGTCCGACTGGTTACGCGGTTAGAAGGCTTTCCTTTCACAGCAAAGTTTCGGGGTTCCGGGTTCGCAACCCGGTGGCGTCACGCTCCAATCTGCCCAGCTATACATGGTACATATTTCTGCTTTTGAGTTAGGGAAAGCGAAAGGCAGCGAGGAAGGAATTTGTAACCCCACCATTAAAAAAAAAGCTGGACTGGGTATAGTGAAGACTCTAACACTTCACGCTCCTGTGTCAGTATCTGTTATGGGACTACCTAAACCTTTTACTGTTAGAAAAACTGGAGACGATTTTATCGGTTTAGGAGGGAAGAGGTTGCAGATAAGGGGGCAGCGCCACGGAGGGCTCGACAAGTATCAGCAAGGTCTTGTCCGAAGATTCAGCAACTATTTAAAAAACAATCCTTGTTAAGAGAGCAAATAACGGCTGCAAAATTTTCTTTACAAAAGGGAAGACCAATAAAATATTTTGGAAAGACAAATAATCTGGCAGTAGCACAGACAAGAAAAACTGCAAGCTCATAGCGTAGATAACGATCCAGACCCTCCCAGCAGGAGAATAGTTAGGGCCCCTAATGACATTATGTTTGAGGTCACCTCGCTTTTGAACCTGCTAAAGCTCCCGCATCTCTGGACCCGCTGATGACTTATCGTAACAAAGCTGCACACACACGACAACGTCTGAAACCACCTCGCCACCAATGGATTGGGCAAAATATAGTGTACGGCCACAAGCAGTGATTAAAAAAACAAACAAAATGTGACGATACGGTTGTGCGATCTTACGTCCTCTCCGGCAGTATCATTTTTTTCTTCCTTTTTCTCTTCTTCTCATTCATCGCTATTATTTGGCATAATTTTTGCCCTTTCATTCATTATTTTACCCTCTATGCGGAATCTAGTAGGGGAAAGTCTCTAACACTTCAATCCCCTACGGAAGTATCTGCTATGGGATTGTCTTTATCTTGTTTACCACTCCTCAGACGTATTTACGTTCCGCCAGGTATTACACCGGTCAGCGATAATACGCTTATCAATCGACCCTGTCGCCGGCCACCTTTGATAGGAGACGATCCTCGTTTACCACAATTTGGTCTTTTACGAGGAGGAATAGATAGCAACGACTGTCTGTCTGGATTGCCGACGACCGTTTCTGTATGTTTGGCAGATTACACAGGTGGTAGATGTGTTTATCGTTTCACGAGACCATCCCTGTGTGTGATTATCACGATAATCTGTCTGAAGAGACAATATTGGAGATAGGTAACATCTGGACATCAAATGCGTTCACAGATGGTGTTTATGAGTTATGCACAAGATGCCACCGGAAATATTACCGCATGATTAGACAGAGGTCACGCGTGGGATATTAAAATTAATATTTTAAAACACGCGAGGGGATATTTTAAATAAGACAACCTAACCCAGTGCTAGAGAGATTTGATTGGTTTGATCTGAGAGCCGCAATATACAATTAAATCTATTGGAACATTCGGCGGAAACATAATCTGTGATTTGAACTGAGAAATAGACATATAATCTAGCGAACTCAGAGACAGAGAACAGACAGCTTCGCAACTTCATACGAGCAACTCCCAAAAAGCCAGAAAGAAAAAAAGAGACATTGGACTTAGAAATTCCACAACTATAAGTAACAGATCTAGTATTGGGCAACTTATGAATTTACAAGTAAACCCGCATTTTTAATACAAGACTAGAAACTTAGGAGTTTTCCCAGGCCTGTCTTCTTCTTCTTCTTCTTCGTTCGTCCTGAAAAGGACGTTGGTATTTCCCAGGCCTGTGATTTGGCAGAATACACGCCGTCAGAAGAATTAACTCTAATTTCCAGACCTAAGTGATTCGAAGCATATGATACAGAGCTGTGTCCAGTCTAAATCTGTGCAATGAGATTGTGTATTCCCAAAATTTTGGGGTAAGTGTAAACAATTTATTTACAAATGTGAAATTTGACATGTTTCTTGCTTAGTGGTTATAAATGAGGCTGGCAACCTCAATATATGAAAAGAACCACTACAGAAAGTGCTGGTGATTGTTTCTTGCTAGTCGTGCGGGAAAACCCGACAGCAGAGGTGACCACAGACTCCGACTGGAGCAGTGATGAGTGATGATTACATCACATGTGCCTCAAGTGTAGCATAACATTTTGTGTGATATATGTAACTTGTTAGTGTTAGTTCAGGCACAAATCATTATTCGTGCTATCCAGACACAATTTCCCAGTCAATCCCCAGAGGAATAGTGGTGATTTCTATTCATCTTTCTTGAGTTACACTGTGTATAATCAAGAATTTAATTCTTCGAGAGATTAACACTGGTGGGTGGACAACGAGAAGATGCGCCTGTTTAGCTTCCAACTCAGTGTACTTAGCAGAGGCATTTTGTTCTTTCTATTTTGTCCAAATGTTCGTGGAATGAAGATAGGTTGTGATTGAAACGCAAGGAATCAACACCAACCGCCTCAATCGGACAAGTTGTGTGAAGTAGTGTCCTCATCACCAAGCAGTGACGAAAATCACAGCTGCAGGACTCACTTAGAAGTTAAATGCTTATAAAAAGGCACCAGCAAAAAGGACATAATTTTTCCGAACTATATCCTCACCCTAAATCTCTGTGAAGAGAAAATATGATTCCAATATAAAAGTCACCAGCAGATTATTTATTTTAAACTGTTAATACTAATTGATTATTAAATTTGTTACCTGTTGTTTTAAAACTAAACAATCATAGTCGATTCAGTTTTTTATATGTATGAAAGCAAACGTATTAGTCAGAACAATATATATATATATATATATATATATATATATATATAGAGAGAGAGAGAGAGAGAGAGAGAGAGAGAGAGAGAGAGAGAGAGAGAGAGAGACATATATTTACCTCTAAACAGAGCTATACCATTATAAGAGGAATTCGCCGAATTAACTCAGCTAAGGCTTGAACGGGCTAAAAACCAGTGCTTAAATCCTTCACAAAAGCCGACCGACAGATATAAGTTAACCATTGCTCAGCGCTATGCCGCATGGTTCTTGACTTCTGAATTATCTTGTGAAGACTCCCTTCGGATAGAAGCGCTACTACACTTCTATCTACATCTCTGCCAAGAGTAATCTTGTGAAAAGGTAAACACCTTTGACGACCCAGTTAGATACTCTTGAGTTCTGGCCATTGTTGGACCACTACTGCAGAGGAGACGACGCAATCCGTGACACACAAAAAAGCGTGAAATGGCAGTACATCCTGCTCTCAGACATGGAACCTGCTAATAGGCAAGGCACTATCGCAAATTCCGATTTGTAAAAGCACTATTGACAGCAAAACGGCTGCAATGGAAGATCAACTAACCGAAAGTGATCATTTGCAGTGTACCAAGTTACAACTGCAATGTTAAGAGAGTATGGCTTCATAATACCGGTGAGTGCTTGAGTGTGTACCTAAGGGAATTTATGTTGCAGGGATCAGTGGCTGTGGGCTCTGAACTTGCAGATTTCTATCTTGTTCGACGGCATTGTTGCCAAGAAAAATCATGATTCCAAATCTCTGTAATGTTCCTCTTGCCCTGCACATGTTTGTCAAACGAATGCTGGCTAGATCTTTATCAATGTATAAGCTACGTCTGTTATATTAGCTCTGTATGTCATCATCATGGAGAAGAGATCTAGATATAGAAGTGAAAATGATGAGGAAAACATAGAAAGACCTTGAGCTGATGGTACGTGACAGGAAGACTTGGCCTGTGTTTGCTGAAGCCCTATGCTCCTTGGGGATTGATTGATTGATTGCTATATCGGCATTATCACCTTTCAGCTCCCCAGAGGAACATAGGCCTTTAAGAAGTTTATGCCAACACTTCCTGTGCCATGCCATCTGCTGAAGATTTTTTTAATATCTTCCTCGTGCCTCTTTGACGCCCTCAACCACTCTTACCCTGTGGATTCCAGAACAAGGACTGCCTTGTATTGCTATCAACAGGCTTCTTAAGCTTCTGCCCTATCCATCACCAACAACTCCATATATACTTCCGATAATGATTATCAAGTTATAAACATTTCAAGGCGTCTCTCCTTGGATGTAAACAGCATAACCAGTTGATAATGTGTGTTGTGCATATGAAAATATGATTTCTTAGAAGGAAATCAATAATCCCATGAACAAATAAGATAAGAGATAAAGAATTATTGAGAAAAGTAGTGACTGAAGAAATAATGGTGTGCATTATTCATTGCCCTACCGCTCTGTGTGTTTGTGGGTATAAAGGAGAATATCGTAGGTCTTCATTGGATATGTCACTAGTAGAGTGGCGAAGCATGCACTTTTCAACCCAGACTTAAGTCCGTTGGTTATATTGGAACACAATTTGCCATTAAAAAATAATTGAACTCTGTTAACTGAATCGTAGTGTTGATAAAAATTAAGCCATGAAAACGGCTGCTAGATTCCAGTAGCAGAAAATAGCCTAAGAACTGGAAAAGTAGAGGACATAGTATATAAGAATTTTATTAGGCGTCCAAAGTCACAAATATTTTCCCACCAAAGTTGCAGTCTGCACATTACGTAACATTGCACGACGCTAAAAATAGCGTGCATCTTTTCCCCCAACAAAGTTGATATCTGGAAATTACATAAAAGGCGTGCGCTTCTGACCTTTGCACTAAATTGCACGACGCTTGAAATGTTTCCTTTTGCGTCCGTACCAAAATATATCCCAAACTCTTCTCCACCAAAGCTGCAATTTTTTTCATGGCGCGTTGATTTTTCTTGCGGGGAATTAAACAAGTTGTTTCCATCCTTAATAATGGTATTTGTCTGAGTCCTCACACATTTTTTTTTAACTGTTCTCATTGCTAATTCGGTTGAGTGTAAATAAAGAATGGAGTTCATTACATTTGTAGTATCTCAGCCGATTTAGTCGCTCGGGTCGATACTCCCTTAAATAATGATTCGGAGACGGGGTAATAGAAAGTTTATTATTTATTTACAAAGGCAAGATTGAAGAAAACATTCGTACCTTTATACAACATGTTATGATAAAGCAGCTGTTAATTAATTAGTCAAATTTCAGTTCTTTTTTTAAAACTTCTCCGCGTGCCATTTTTGACGCGTTACTCCATAGTTACATAATCAATGCATCCAGATAAATGACCACTGGCAAGGTTGCCACTAAAGTTCTAGAGATAAACCCAGATTTTCTTCTTAAAAAAACCCAGAAATACCCTGCTGTGGCAACACTGACCACAGGAGATTTAGTGACTTCATCAGGCATGCAGCAGAAAGATCGCGACATAACGATTTTCCGCGATGTTTTGGCGGGTAAACTGCTTGTAGGAAACTATTTTCCTCGGGGCACGTTTATTTCAACCTCTAATTAAATGATGCTGTCGACAAGAGAAACAGTAAAAGACAAGAGAAACAGTAAAAGACAAGAGAAACAGTAAAAGACAAGAGAAACAGTAAAAGACAAGAGAAACAGTAAAAGATAAGAGAGAAAAGATACTGGACAGCTTCACAGGATCAAATGAGCAGACGTCTACAGCAGAGCTGATGGAAAACATGGAGATCTGGTGAGACGACCGCTACGCCAGCTTGTAGCACTTGATGATGGTGCCTAATTTTTTTCAAATCTGTGTCAATAGGTGGCCTTGATTATCGTATCAATCATTAATGCATTTTATAGCGTTGTTTACCACACGGAGAAAGATAGGACTAAAATACTTCATCTAGAAGTTGTTATAGATCATTAGCGACCAAGCATTTCGATCAAATAGACAGGATTTCAAGCCACAGCCCAGGTAAACAGAGGTCAAAAGTCGGCTTTAGTTGTCGCGTGAACGTGTTTTTCAATGTGAACCTACCGGAAAGGAAACGGGCTGGCAGAACGAAATTCAGGACACGGCTGTTTTTTTGTTTTTTTTTTTTAAGTTCAAAGCTTTTGTGGCGATTAGTTGTGCGTGCTGCCGGGAAAACGCGCCTAATAATTGTGCTGGTGTGGGTGGGTCTTTCTGCAGGTGTTGCACAGTTTCTGGTTCCTATGGCAGTCGTAGAAAAAGGTTACGTGCCCTTGCAAAAAATTTTTAGGTCACTTTAGGTCTTCGGCTTTCTCATTTCCGGTCAATTGTTTGGTTCATATCATTCTTAGTTTTGACACGGAGTCTTGAATATGCATCTTACAACTACGGAAGACAGAATGAAAGGCTTTGGTTATATTTCACCGTCTTTCATATTTTTAAATTAAAGTTTCAGTCAATTTCATCTTAGACCATAGTCATCAGTATCCTTTACTTTTTTCTTCTTGTGGATCATGTACCCGCCTCTACGGCGTGTCTCCGTACAAGAAGCGTGTATCAAAGTATTCATGCTTTATTGTAACGGTGGGTTTTGAAGCAGTTTATTTTGCAGGATGATGTTCCTCAAGGACCCTCGACAACTACGCAGACTTAAACAACAACGTTAGTCCATGTGTTAATGAGACTGGCATCTATGTATTATGGTCCTTCAAACTTTCTTTCATTCCTGCATCCTTTAGTTGTTGTTGTTTCCCTTTGATTATCTTAAACCTTCAGAACCTCACTACCGAGTAAATAACATTATCTGACGTATCTATTGATGAATATCTACCAAAATACACGGAATGTGGCCTGACACAGTTACCTTTGTAATTCTTGAACATTGATTTGGTTGACTGCATGCAGAAGGATCTCACTATGGACCCAGTGATAGGCAGGGGGAGCTGAGAAGTGGCTCTGTACAGGATGTGACCATTCCTTGGGAGAGCCCAGAACTAGAGTACAGAATTTTAGCTCTGCATAGTTGGAACACACCCCCCCCCCCCGCCCCCTTTTGATGGTGGGGAACGCACAGTAAGCAACGCACTTCTTACTCCTAGCTTGGGACCAGATGTGGCAATCAATTCAAGCCAAGCTGGAGAATCTGGAACTCATGACTTCAACTCAACACGTTTCGGAATGGCAGAAAAGCCACAGGAAAAGCCTAGATCTACAGTGTAGATAATACCAAGGAGTCTTCAACTTGATATTGGCTGCTAAAGAGCGAGAAGCTCAGTAGCCCTAGTTAAACAACAACCTTTGAAATTTAGCTTGTGATTGGTCTGTTCTCAGCTTCATTAGACGAGTATTATCTAACGAATAATCTCAGTAGACAATAAACCAGTATAACCAGACATGTCCTTGACAGGAAGGCACAGAGGAAGAAAAACAGCGGAGAGGCCAAAGAGAACCTGTAGAAAAACAACAGCAGATGATGCCGAAGTAGCTTTGACCTCATGAGCAGAGCTGAAAGAAGTGGCCGAAAATAGGAATCGGTGGCCAACAACAATGCGCAGTATGATCCACAGGGACCGAACAAGTTGGACTGTTATGACGACTATGTCTGAAAGCCATCATTATCATGTTCATTCTCGCTACTTATGGGGCATGGAGTCACTGTAGCTGATTGTCGTGAAACGTGTGTGTAAACACACTTCTTTGTTAATACATATGCACAGCCAATCCACGTTCAACAGACTGAGAGAAATTAAATTACACGAAGTTTACGCCATCTTGTTCCCGCAAGATGGCGGCAGACAGAATAAAATTAGGCATAAGCCCTGTTTTTCGGAAATGGGTCATGGAAAGTACGAAATTGTCGGCAATAAAAATGTACCACATCGTCGAGAACCAATCAAAAGAGTTCCTTACGCACTGGCAGATTCCCTGCGTCTACCTATATAAACGGGCGCATTTTATTCAAAAAAACACACACAAACACGAAGGCCAGCTAGACCGACTGGGGGAAGAGAAAGCTGTCAAGATTGGTTTATTGCTTATCTGCGTGACCGGGCACTCTTGCTTCACTAAAGTCGAGTCCAAATCTGGCTTGTATTAATCTAAGAGGGTTTATTCGTGTCATCCAACCTGAGGTCGTATGTTCGGATCAATCCAGCTGCCTGGAACTTCGCAGGAGCAAAGTGGTTGTATCGAGCTACATCCTTAGTCCCCCTCAGTCTTGGGTGGGCTAAAGGAACGATCATCAGCGGGTGTTGTGTGCATCAAACTAAGGACAACAGAACTGTTTTGAGAGATGAGTACACATTAGTACCATTTCCGTCGGCAAGTGTGAGCATTTAACTGTCAATGAAGAAAAAGTGATTTAGCGTAGTGAGAGACAAGATTAACAGCACAGCTGATAAATTTTCTGTAATTGATTAACAGCACAGCTGATATTATTTTGTTCCTATAATTGGAAGACTTGTTGTAATATATATAAATATATATTTGTAAATCATATGTAAACTTACAAATCCATTGCATTCCATCTTCCAACATCCACCCTTCAGCACAAGAGTAGATAGTGTATAGTCTTAATAAATAAGGAAATTGTATTTGAACGACTTGTCAAGTTTATAATTGTTAAGTGAAATCTGTTTCCTTGTTTTAATATCACAGTTAGTTACACAGCGGGGTGGCATTTTATGACTGTCTCCACTCTACTAATTTTTCGAGATCAGATCATTCACAGCCGTAACTAATTTGTGATACCAGTAGTTCTCTCATACACTGGGACTTCACCATTTTCCTGCAGAAATTCTATTTCTGTATTGTCAGTACTATACTGATCTTAGAGCCAATAAAAACCTCACGTTACACTGATTCCCTTGCAGGTAGTCTGCACCAAGCATTCACATGCTCTAGCAGTGGTTGTTGGTTTGTCAATTTGTTTTACGGGATAAGGTTGCCATCCTTAAACACAATTTAATATTAGTCGCCTGGTTGTGATAAAGTTGATATTTAGTTGGATATAATATATGTTGATAAAGTACACCAGAACACTCCTAGGCGGGAAGACAGGCGTCTATCATCATCAGTTGACAAGATCCCTATGGTGTTGCCTGCCCCACTGTAGTGTATGGAATGTCAACTTGACCTACGCAGTGTTGTGTAGACATGGATGGAGTGTATAATGTGCGAATGATGATAAGGGTTCGTGTTGTTGACAAATGTTCTCTTCTCACACTCATGTATGACCGGAAGTCATCGACACCAACGACTGTGTACCTTTTCTAAAGTTTAATTGGACGTACACACTCGACAGCACAGATAGTGACAAATCACAGGTTGCCATAATACATCATAGTACAGTGGACAAATGGTCTTGCAATGTTACATGGGCACTCATGTAGAATAATGGTATAATGGACTGTCAATAGCCAAGCACTCAGTATCGCCCATACATATATCATCTGACGTCACTGACTGAGCACGTCAGCTTGTAAACAATATTTCAGATGACTTCTAAACCTAATCTCGTTTAGCAACGATTCTTCAACATAATGTTCAGCACATATTTTTCCATATAATAATATTGAACCACTAACAATGGGTTCTCATGTGTAGCAGTGATCTCTGGACTGATCAAGCGATAATACGGGCATCCCTTTTCTCTTCTTGAAAGTCCTACATGTTTTGGTTCCAAGATGGCTCCACTCGTGAACTGTCACTCACGTTTGAATACAGATAATGAATCTGTTCTAAAGTTAGTCATTCATACAACATTTCGTTGCTCTGTAGATTTGGTCATGAACAATAGACTGCATTCTACAGAATATAGTGCTGCTAGGAATCGAAGTCGTTTTTCATCGAGTCAAATATATTCTCTTAAACATTCAAATCGTAATTATCGACAATGGTGGCTTCGATCGAGAGTTCATAAGAGTATCTTTGATTACCTTGGTAGAGGGAATATGAAACTGCCATTCCTTGGCAAGATGAATAAACACTGGGGTAAAGCATACACGATAGGTCTAGACGACTATCACTTTCCCCAAAACCACTGAGATCACTTTTCAAGGCATCAAGCCGACATAGCAAAACACACACATTCCCTATCAGGACGAAGCCAAATCACCCCACTCAAGCGACACATCCGCCGAATAGCCTTTGACCTCTCTAGAGACAACAGAACATATAGTTCGACCTAGATATGTAAAGATATACAGATATAAGACAGACTTGTCCTACTCAGACAAACAATACACATAAATTCAGGCCATAGATATTCTGAAGCAAGAACAATCTATTATTACCCAAACAACGAATAAATCGCAGTAAAAATGTATTTATCCGCGGAGTTCAAGGGAAGTAACTCAATAATGACTTTCCCTTAAGCACTAAAAAATTACCTATGTATAATATTGTAAGATATCAAAGACTGCACGTAACAGTCTTACCACACCCCCCGGGAAAAAAAAAATGGAACATTTTTTTTTTTTTTGAAATACATCTAGGAGCAACGTACAATAGGCTCACAACGCATGAATAATGCGCAGATGAAAATATCAGGAATACCTATAACGCCTAATATGAGGCTAAGTCGACTTATGGAGCGACTGGTGAGAATGTGTCTCATAAACTGAGAGAAATTATTTCTCTACAAGTATATTTTTCCAGGAAGGTGTCATCAAAGTATAATACAATTCTGGCAATTACACAATGCCTAAAAAATTCATATCATCACTACGTATTAGATATCTTAAATTTATGATTTATGAAGTAAAAATCATCAAAGCACAGCGGTGAATAAACATACATGAACCGCTATGTAGTGATACAATCATTATATTATTAAATTACAAATGTGTATCTATCATGATATAGAAAAGGAACTACTATAGAACTAGACATATCAAGAAGTCTAAGCCCTAATAGTTATGTGGAATCATGTGGGCATCTTGACAGAATGTCTGCCATCACATTATCTGATCCCCGAATAGCTCGCACAGAGAAATGAAAAGGTTGAAGAGCAATTGCATATCGAGTAGACCTCGAGCTCTTCAAATTCTTACTCTGTATAGCAGTAAGAGCTTTTTGGTCTGTTTCTACTATGAAATGTGCGCCTAGTAGGAATCTCTGTAGTTTGAGGATCGACCAAACCATAGCTAATAGCTCACGGTCTAAAACCGAATAATTCCTTTCTGCCGCATTAAGTTTTCTGGAAATATACATTACAGGATGCAGAGTTCCAGAGTACTCTTGCATTAGTGCCGCTCCAATCCCAGTGGATGAAGCGTCACTACGAAGAACGAATGTCTTATCTTTAGTGGGTAGCACTAAAATAGGTGGTGTTGAAAACAGTGTTTTAATCTTATCCAGAGAGCATTGGCATTCCTGAGACCAGTGGACCACATTAGGCGAACCTTTCTTTAGAAGTGTTGAGAGAGGTGCCATGATAGAGGATAGATTCTGAATGAATCTGCCATAAAATTGAATAAGACCTAACAGACTTCTCACCTGTTTTTTAGTCTTAGGGATTGAGATGTTAAGTATCTTACTAGTATTATGGTCCTCTGTCTTTAGGAAACCATGACCAACTCGGTGGCCTAGGAAAGAAATTTCGCTAAAACCAATATAGGCTTTAGAGGGTTTCGCTGTCAGGTTGTGCTCACGCAAAGTAGACAGCAATTCATCTAACCCTGAATAGTGATCTTCCCAAGTATCGCTGAAAAGACAGATGTCGTCTAGATATGCAATGACATCTGACCGATAAGATAGGATTCGGCGCATCATGCGTACGAACGTAGCTGGTGCGTTCATAAGACCGAAAGGCATAAAATTCCATTGGAACAAACCTCTAGGTGTTGAAAAAGCCGTGAGAGGTTTGGCGCGTTCAGATAAAGGAACTTGCCAATATCCCTTAGACAAATCAAGTTTAGTGAAAAAATGAGATTTGGAGAGTCGAGTAAGTAGCTCTTCCAGTAAAGGCATAGGTTCGGCATCGAACTTCGTTACTTGATTCAATTTTCGATAGTCAACGCAAAGACGTATGTTATTGTCTTTTTTACGCACAATAACCATCGGCGAAGAATACGCAGAGGTGGATGGTTCGATTATTTTCAAATCTATCATCACATCCAACTCTTTCTCGACCTGTGCTTGGAAATGTATAGGTATAGGATAAGGTCTAACCCTAATAGGAGTATGGTCAGTTAGCACAATGTCATGTTGAATGACATTAGTTTGTCCAGGGATGTCAGTGAGTACATCCTGAAATGTTTGCAACATAGTTGAAACTTGTCGCTGTTCTCCTAGAGACAAATCAGGAGAGACAGTAACGTTCTTCCATGATTCACTGGAATGAAGTGGGATCATTGGAAGAGGAAGATTTACATCTGAAAAACTTGTTTCCTCATCCTGTATCACGGACAGTGATGAGTAATGACCATGTGGTACTGGAGAATTGTCCGTTGCTTGGAAAATGGGTTGCAAATAATCCGGACGTTCATGGAATTCAGTAAGCATATTGATGTGGAAGGTTTTATGCTTCCCATCAATATCGACAATATAGTCGACATCGGAAATTTTCGATATTATATCGTACGGACCTTTCCAAGAAATAAGTAATCTGTTTTCCCTACAAGGTAGTAATACAAATGCTTTGTCACCAGGACAAAGTTGTCGTAAGCATCTCTTCTTATTGGCAAATTGCCTTGCCTTCTGTTTCGCAAATTCAGAAGAAGAAGTTGCTAATTTGCATGCTTCGATAATCTTTTGTCTCAACGCGATGACATATTCGTAGGATGACTTTGTGTCATCGTCAATATTGTCAGATGTTATGAGATCGTGAAGCAACGACATAGGGCCACGCGGACGCGCGCCAAAGACGAGTTCAAAGGGAGAAAATCCCGTATGTTCATTGGGTACCTCTCTGTAAGCGAAGAGGGCCGCAGGTAAAACTCTGTCCCAGTCTTGAGGATGATCCTCAGTTATCTTCCCCAGTAAGTTTTTAAGTGTTCTATTAAGGCGTTCGACCATACCATTAGACATTGGATGGTAGATACTACTTAAAGATCTATCTATCTGCAGGGTAGACATTACTTGAGACATGGTATCTGATATTAGTTGGGTGCCATGGTCTGACAATATCTCTCCGGGGAACCCCAGACGAGAAAATATAAGCCAAAGAGCATCTGCAATATCAGCAGTAGTAATGCTCTTCAGAGGAATAGCCTCTGGCCAACGTGTGCACATATCAACACACGTCAAGATAAACTGATGTCCTCTGGCAGACTTGATCTTAAATGGACCAATAATGTCTATGGCCATTTTTTGAAACGGCCGAATAGGAATGTCCGCCGCCTGAATGGGTGCAGCATGCCGTGGACCTTTGGATTTAACTTCCTGACATACTTTACAAGATCGACAATAAATCCGTATGTCCTTGTTTACCAATGGCCAAAAGAAAGCCGCAAGGACTCTTGACTTAGTACGGGAAAAACCCATGTGTCCAGCACACTGAGAGTCGTGAGCGTGCTGCAAAATTTTAACTCTCAAATTCTTGGGAACCAGGATTTGAGAATGACTTGACGTAATGGAGTCTTGAACCATACGTACAAGTACGCCATTCTTCTTTGTAATCCACGATTTACGACTTGTGTCCTTATTCGGATCACCTTTAGTTGCAAGAATGAAGAATTTCTTCAGAGTGGGATCATCTTCTTGCTGTTTTATAAACGAGTCACGAGAAATTACCAAGGGATTATCTTGGTTATGCACTTCATTATCTTCAGTAGATGAAGTTTGAGGCACATTAAGAGCCTGAGCTCTAGTGACTACAGCGTTAGCAATCTGCATGTTTTGCCTTTCCCAAGTGGAAATTTGTTGCGGAGTGCATTCCTTGACTCCATGAATGCGACCGATGATGAGGTCAGCGATCGGATTCGGAAGAAGACATGCGTGTACATCTCCTGTAAAGAAAGGAGTAGCAATCCTAATGATAGCGGTAGAGTATTTCTCTAATGTGCCGCCAAATGTTACACATTTGACTACTTGTCCAGTGGCACGGGAAGGATCTACGAGTGACTGCCTAACACCAATTGTGGTGCATCCAGAATCAAATAGCACAGAGACTGGATTGTTATTCACTAAACCCTTATGTAAGACAAGAGACCCTCTTCCATCATGCGCGACTGATGCTGGAAGAGCAGGAAGAGGATGGCCACAGCTTAAAGTAGTCACTGTGGTTGGCTCAAATAACGTTTTGCATTGGGGGCACTGAGATGCTCTCCCAAAATCAAAAGCGGCACATGCCATATTACTAGCATCATTATTATCTTTACTCTGTTTATAGGCTTCATGGGACTCTTGTTGTGCAGAGTTTGCCTGAAAATGTGGTTTATGTCTTTTGTATTGAGATCTACCTCGGTTATTATCACCTCTGTAGTTATTGTTACCTCTATTGTAACCCCTATTTGGGTTTGAGTCATAGTACCCTTGGTTACCATTATCATATTCATTATAATGAGTATCTCTGTAATTATGATCTTGTTGACTCCAAGACGGATAACCCTGATAGTTTCTATAATTACTTCCTCTACGGAAATTCCTATAATTATGACCACCCCTGTGTCGAGAGCTATCAGGTCGTCTCCAGTTCTTTGAAGAAGAACCCTGAAATGATTGGTTACCTTGGTTTTGATAACTATTATGGTTACCTTTTTTATCAAATCTGTTTTGAGGTCCCTGAAATCTGTGTGAATAATTGGGATTGTATGGTGTTGCTGAAGCAACTGGCATACTCTCCTTGATCTTAGTGTTGCCAAAAGTCACGTCGGGGTGTGCAGTGACATATTGGGAACAATATTCTTCCATTTCTTTTAGAGATTTAGGTTTTACGCTCATGTATAAATTCAAGGAAAGGTTTGTTCACACATGACATAATCTTATCTCTGAGCAACAAATCCATAAGTCCTTCATACGTTTTTTCTGTTTTGGAAAGCTCAATCCAACGATCAACTGTGAGACGTGCCTTTGCAGTGAATTCTGAGAATTCTACCCCCGTCTCAGGTACCATCGTCTTAAATAAAAGGCGATAGCCTTCCTCACTTAGCTGATATTTTTTTATCAAAGCCGCCCTAATGACATCATAATTATCCTTATCTGCTTCTCCTACAAGGCATAATCTAGTCAAAGATTCACCTTTCAAGTTTTCTGATAATTGATTAGCGTATTGTGATTTATCCACATTATGTGTACGACAAGAACGTTCAAATCTATCCAGCCAGAATGTAATATCGTCACTGGACTGATTGAACGGTGGAACCTTAACCTTGTAAGTAGAAGGTTTACCATTACCACTAGATGCCTGATTAACATTACTCATACTTGTCAATCTCAATTTCTCCAACTCAAATTCATGTTCTCTTATTGCTTTTTTCTCTTCAGCATCTAATCTTTTTTGTTCAGCCTCCCTGTCTAATCTTTTTTGTTCAGCCGCAGCTTCTCTTTCCAATTTTTTTTGTTCAGCTTCACTGTCTAATCTTTTTTGTTCAGCCGCAGCTTCTCTTTCCAATTTTTTTTTGTTCAGCTTCCCTGTCTAATCTTTTTTGTTCAGCTTCACTGTCTAATCTTTTTTGTTCAGCTTCACTGTCTAATCTTTTTTGTTCAGCCGCAGCTTCTCTTTCCAATTTTTTTTGTTCAGCTTCAAATCTCCTTTCCTCTACCTGCATCTGCAATTTCTTTTGTTCAGCAGCAGCCTCAGCTTCTTTTTCTAATCTTTTCTCTTCCGCCATAGCTTTTCTTTCTTCTGCAGCTAATCTTTTCTCTTCTGCAGCTAATCTTTTCTCTTCTGCAGCTAATGCTTTGTCATATTGAGCAACTGCCCATTGTTCTAATTGTTGACCAGTCTTATCAAGAGCTTTCCCTTGAGTAATGAAATAATCTAGAGTAGACATGATGCCTAACAATAATACTAATCACCTGAATCAATAATAATACCCCAAGTTCTCAATGACCTGATTAATCAGTATACTATCCCAATATCTGTGGGTCACAAGCCTTTAATAAGGTCTTGTATAATAGTAATAATAATCAGGTACTGGTCTATACCATAATCCAAGTGCAGTGCACAGGCAATTGTGTCTTATGAAATATACCCATATAAAACATATGTCAACCAACAGAATACATAAAGTACAAATAGGACTGACAATACAAGAACGTTTGCAGAAATCAAAATAAATCAAATAGGGAAATCAATGAAGATAATCACTGAATCTGCAAAGAATAACAACACAAATGACGTCACAATATATGAATATAAATTATGAATAGAACTGAAAGATAGAAAAGGTTAGACCAACAAATTAAAAACAAATCAAAACAAAACTAAAGAACAAAGAAATATTACAAAAATAACAATAATTACAGACTTCACAGCTAACACAAAAGCAACAGTTGTCGCAGCAAATTTTCAATCAAGAAAATTGCACCTATAGAAAACGCCCACAACGGACCCTCTATGACGTGGGATACTCTGTTGTGAGAACGCCGCCCAACCTTAAACACAACCCGCTGACATAGAAACTAACATACTATACAAACAAATAACATGTAAACATAAATATATATAAATTATGTGTATGATAGTATGTGTTGCAAAATAGGCTCAGTCTTACAGTAATGGCAAAGTTATTTTTCATGAAAACAAACAAACTGCCACTTTATTCAATTAAACATTCTGGCCTTAAATATTAAAGTTCATATATGGCAAACAAGAAGATCCATCGATGAAACCACGACTTCTTAGTTCACAAATACTGTCTTTCTGTTAACACTGACAAGAATTGATCCAACTGTTCTGTGAAACTCTATAATGTCTAATGTAAAAAAATGTCAACAACGCTGACCTACATACTGCATTCACTTGACAGGTCACGTGACGAAGCGTTGACAAAGAGCAAACCAATACTGCAAGTGTGTCGTATCAGCCACAGGAAACGGTCTGGTATCGGTAATCTGTTGACTTCTGAATTTCTGCGAGGTCAAACCCAGAAAGCTGGTCCACCAGTTGATAATGTTGATAATGTTGATAAAGTACACCAGAACACTCCTAGGCGGGAAGACAGGCGTCTATCATCATCAGTTGACAAGATCCCTATGGTGTTGCCTGCCCCACTGTAGTGTATGGAATGTCAACTTGACCTACGCAGTGTTGTGTAGACATGGATGGAGTGTATAATGTGCGAATGATGATAAGGGTTCGTGTTGTTGACAAATGTTCTCTTCTCACACTCATGTATGACCGGAAGTCATCGACACCAACGACTGTGTACCTTTTCTAAAGTTTAATTGGACGTACACACTCGACAGCACAGATAGTGACAAATCACAGGTTGCCATAATACATCATAGTACAGTGGACAAATGGTCTTGCAATGTTACATGGGCACTCATGTAGAATAATGGTATAATGGACTGTCAATAGCCAAGCACTCAGTATCGCCCATACATATATCATCTGACGTCACTGACTGAGCATGTCAGCTTGTAAACAATATTTCAGATGACTTCTAAACCTAATCTCGTTTAGCAACGATTCTTCAACATAATGTTCAGCACATATTTTTCCATATAATAATATTGAACCGCTAACAATGGGTTCTCATGTGTAGCAGTGATCTCTGGACTGATCAAGCGATAATACGGGCATCCCTTTTCTCTTCTTGAAAGTCCTACATGTTTTGGTTCCAAGATGGCTCCACTCGTGAACTGTCACTCACGTTTGAATACAGATAATGAATCTGTTCTAAAGTTAGTCATTCATACAACATTTCGTTGCTCTGTAGATTTGGTCATGAACAATAGACTGCATTCTACAGAATATAGTGCTGCTAGGAATCGAAGTCGTTTTTCATCGAGTCAAATATATTCTCTTAAACATTCAAATCGTAATTATCGACAATGGTGGCTTCGATCGAGAGTTCATAAGAGTATCTTTGATTACCTTGGTAGAGGGAATATGAAACTGCCATTCCTTGGCAAGATGAATAAAACACTGGGGTAAAGCATACACGATAGGTCTAGACGACTATCACTTTCCCCAAAACCACTGAGATCACTTTTTTCAAGGCATCAAGCCGACATAGCAAAACACACACATTCCCTATCAGGACGAAGCCAAATCACCCCACTCAAGCGACACATCCGCCGAATAGCCTTTGACCTCTCTAGAGACAACAGAACATATAGTTCGACCTAGATATGTAAGGATATACAGATATAAGACAGACTTGTCCTACTCAGACAAACAATACACATAAATTCAGGCCATAGATATTCTGAAGCAAGAACAATCTATTATTACCCAAACAACGAATAAATCGCAGTAAAATGTATTTATCCGCGGAGTTCAAGGGAAGTAACTCAATAATGACTTTCCCTTAAGCACTAAAAAATTACCTATGTATAATATTGTAAGATATCAAAGACTGCACGTAACAGCCTGTAACCCGTGTTAAAAGTTTGCTGCATCGCCATTACCTGAATCTGCAGGAATTACCTATTACATTGATGGAGGGTAATTTAAAAAAAAAAAAAAAACCCTAAAACCTAGGTTGCTTTATTTATATAGAAGACACACTGGGTAAAACTTACTTACTTAGTCGTTCTCTTCTACCGTGAGGTGTAGAGGTCAGGGTAAAACTACGTAATCTAATTCTAATTCTAGCAAGTCTAACGGTTAAATTTGCACTTGCTTTTATTGCTCTCTACTCCCAGACAACTCTAAATTGCACCCGGCGGGGTAATTTACCCCTAATTGTTGACCGCTGACTTCTCTGTTTGTGTAGTTTTATTGGTTTACGACTTACGTTCTTTTGGGATGAGGCACTTCTCAACGGTCCATGCGTGTTCTACGTGGGAGCCGCGCTGGTGTAATGGTTACCACATCGCACTGGCGATCAGGTGTTCAAGGTTCAAGCCCGAGCGTAGGCATATGAAGGAGTGACATCGACCGTGATTTTGATTGAATAACCTGAACGGCTTCTGAGATAAACCCTCTGTGGATGGGAAGGAGCGAAACTCCTGACCGGGTTGGAAGGAAAGTCCACAGGCTCCCGAGCCTCGCAATGAAATGTCATTGGGCCGAAGGGCTGAAAGCCCAAGTGCCGCTGGTTAAGGAAAAAACGTGTTCTACGCCGGTGTATAACCGAGATCCGAAGAGGAGCAAAGAATAGTAGCGCTGTAACTTACTAAGCATGCCTTAAAAGACGACCGAGGAAGGTTGGGCATGTGTTGGGCTACTTCATCCTGTAGTAAAGTTAAACCAAACAATCTTCAACGAGTATGGACAGGACACAACTCAAATGTCAAGTCAATGCTATAGTATGACTCTGAAACATGGAGAACACAAAAAAAAAAAAAAAAAAAAAAACAACCACGAAGCTGCAGACTTTAATAAATGTGTGCTTACTTATAATAGAAGGATTGAAATGTATCCATCTGATGCCAAGAACCAGAGCGTTTACGTCCTCATTCGCATCATCTTGTTCAACTTATGTCTGTCTTCATTAACGCAGTCATGCTTTTTAAACTTATTTCTGACCTTAATTAACTCTTGTACGCATTTTGAAACTTACCTGTGGTTTTGGAGGGTAAACAAGGTCAAGGTAAATGTAGTCCCAAAGCAGATACTGCCGGAGGGGAATGAAATGTTAGAAGCTTCACTTTACTAGGTCCAGTATCGACAGGCGAGGTGAACAGTTCCCTTCCTCACTGCCTTTTCCTTCTCTAAGTCAAGAGCAAAGTCAGATACCTATTTAGAGCTGTGTAGACTGAAGCGTGTTGGTAACGTGAATCGAGCCCGGCATCTTCGCCGCGAGAAACCAGCGCTCTAACCACTCTGTTGAATATACCACAATGGGAGATAAAAGGTAAAGGCAGTCCCATAGTAATTACTGCCGTAGGCGAGTGAAGTATTAGAGACTTCACCTGTATTAGATCTCAGTTTTGTAATTGGTATGACCAATTCTCTTCCTTACTGCCTTTGTCCTCCGTAACTCACAAGCAGAGTCAGGTACATATTTTTACACCTGGGTAGACGACCACGACGCAACCTGGCTCCGAAGCTGGCCTCTTTGTCTCTAGAAGCCAGCATAGATTACACTGAAGGTAATAGTTAGAGTTCTTGCCTCTCGGAGCAAAGTTACTAGGTTCCAGATTCAAAACCTGGTAGCGTCATGCCCCAGTCTATTCAGATGTAAATGAGTTATTTGCCGCTGCTCTTCAGTTAGGAAAGGCAAAGGCAGCGTGAAAGGGACCCGATTACCCCACCTCACAAAATTGGACGTAGGTTGTAAAGGAATTCACACTGCTCTTTCGTGAATTCCAGGATTAGATATCTAACCAAGAAATGGTGCATTCTGGAAACAGGCTACCTTTGTCTGGCCAGTGCTTCAAGGATTTAGCAAATGCAGAGTGGCTGAACATCACGATTTCCACTGTGGTGAAATATGTTGAGAATCCAGCATTGCACACTAAGCTTGGAGGAATCACGTGAACTCAAGATTTAACTCTGGCGTTTATCTATTTAGCTGCATGCAGAAGGATCTCTCAATGAATAGATGACGGGCAAGAGGGGACTGATAGGTGACTCTGTGCAGGATGTTTCGATTCCTTTGGAGAATCCAAAACCAGAGCACGGTACGTTTACCCTGCATATTTGGAGAGCTCCATGGATGATAGAGAATGCTCAGTATGCCACACTTTCCCTTACCGCTTAAAACTAAACATGAGATTCGAGCCAGGATAGAATTCCAGGGAAAGAACATGGAGCTCATGACTGTAATTCAACAAATTTTAAAATGGCAGAAAAGCCACAGGAAAAGTTTAGTTCTACAATGTAGAAAATGTCAAGGATTCTTGAAATTTATGTTGGCTGCAAACGAGCGAAAAGCTCAGAGTTCCTAGTTAGCCTGGACCCATATACTCAGTTAACACTAAGCTTTACAACAACTGAAGCTGGAACCCATAACTCATGTCCTCTTAACACTATAGCTTTCGTCTCCTCACTGAAGCTAATCTCTTACTAGACCACAAGATCTTTTATGTAAATCTCTGTAGGACCGAGGACTAGAATGGAACCAGGCCAGGAGGAAGACAGCCGATAGGATAGTATGGCGTTCTCTCTTCGAAATCTCTACACCTTTCGGTAGAAGAGGAACGACAAAATAAGTAAGATCTTTTATATTTGGACATGCGCCCTAATATATCCGATGGACCCTGTGTCTAGGTTGAACGATACGCGCTTTGCCACAATGAGACAAAATACTATTTAAAAAACAAAACACTTCACACCCCTAAGAGAGTATCTGCTAAGGGACAACTTTGTTAACATTGTTTATATGTAACGTATCCCTTTACTGTGCAGGCCACAACACATTTTGCGGTCTGTTGGCAATGCATGATATATTCAAAACCACAAGGACTAAAGTTCTTTTATACGGCGATATCGCTCTTATTGGATATCATCGATGAAATCACTTCTTTTATAATACTCTCCGTTCTCCCCTATTCACGGCGGGCAATGCCAATTTTTTGTTGCAACGATTTCATGTCCATGCCACCATGAAATCAGGGTTCAGAGGTCACAAGAGGTCGTCGGGTGTACGTGTTGCTGAATGCGAGATAGCTCGTGTTATTTTGTTATTGGCCTTATTTAAAACTGAGACGCATCTCCTTGTGGGGCGCTGAGCCACCGAAGAGGTAGGTCCTGTGGCAGAAAGCCTGGTTACACAGAAGCATTCATATGCTATCACAACGATGGACTCTGTTGCAATTTGTTTTACATGATTAGCTTGCTTGCTCCATTCGCAAAATCTGTAATGCATTATGAGGTTGCCATCCACATGTTTGACGTGATGAGGTTGCCATCCCCATGTTTGACGTGATGAGGTTGCCATCCCCATGTTTGACGTGATGAGGTTGCCATCCCCATGTTTGACGTGATGAGTTGTCATCCCCTTGTTTGATGTGATGAGGTTGCCATCCCCATGTGTGACGTACGTCTAGTTTGACTAGTGAATTTTCCCTGATATGATGGATGATTTAAAGGGACCTTTAGCTTTTCATAACATTAGAACCCCTGAACATTTGTTGTAACTTTTCGTTTGCCAGAACGCATTCCACCGGGACTCATGTAGGATACAGCGACGAGATCAAAGAGACAGACCGAGGGATCTTAGGGGAGACTATCGGCGCTATCAAAGACAGTAGTTATCCCCTGATACCAGAACGCAGTTTTGCTTGCCGCTAAATTTCTCCGCGTCTCGGTGTCCAATCGAGGAACCGAGCGGAAACGGGGGAAAGCGAAACGGGCAGCATGCGAGCGGATACAAAGACCCAGGGGGCGGATTCATCACTTGATTGGCGGTCAGATCCCCCAAAAGTTCCGTGAGGATCCCAAATAAGTTGTCAAGTTTAACATGTCCCCCACTCCAACTTACATTTTCATTTTAAGTCTAAATAGACCATGTAGAACTAGACACGTTATCCACATTCCACTTCCGTCTACTACAGGGGTAACACGCATTTTTTGCTTACCTCAAACCACCCAAGCTTGATACGTTCTTTTTAGGACAAGACACAGTAAGAACATCCTTAGAACTACACAAGTTTTTATCAGGATAAAGTGAATATTTTATATCCATCCTCAGTGTTAGCGTATTGCAGTTTTAATTTTAGAAATTACAATAATATAAATTAAATAGCGCCACGTGGCAATTCTTTTGAGTGGAATCAGGCAGCCATCTTGAAAGACATATTTAAGTGTGAATAAATTTATACTATTGTTGATAGTATTAGAGTAGGCCTACTTGTAGTTTAAAGGTTAAGTATTAGGGGACTAATTTTAATTTTAAAGTAATCGTAGTGGGGTTAAAGAGTATATATATACACAAAATAAAACCAAAAGCCAAAGATTAAAGTATAATTATTCCAATTCATCAGAATATAATACCAAAGACAACAAATAGTAGCATACTAAAAGACGGAAAAATCACCAATGTATTATTCACACAGAAAACAGTCCGAGAAGTAAAACGATGGCCAAAACACTCCAGAAAAAGACCAAAACTTCAGAAAAAAGACAAAACTTTAAAACCGGACAGAAAGAAACAGGACCACCACGAACCCGAAATAAAAAAAAACAGAACTAAAAGGAACACGGAGTAAAACAATATTGGAAAATCGGGAAGGAGGCGCGGAAGAAAAACAACAAAAAGCAGAATCAACGAAAGGAGAAAGAAATCAGGAACCAGCAACAGCGAACGGAAAGAAAAGTACCCAGGAAATCAGGATAAACAGGACAACGCAGAGTAAAACGCCGAGACAAAACAAGTCATGAAATACCAGAGGGAATCACTGAAAGAGCTCAGACGAAAAACACAACAAAGGAAGGCAAAACGTGGGCAGAAGCATTTAAAAACCCAGGTAGGGACACACCAGACATGATACAAACTAGAAGAAAATAATAAACCCAAAAAAAAACCAATGAAATACCAAAAAAGACTTCAAGACATCTAGCAATCCCAGGCAGATCCCAAAAAAACAGATGTAGTAAAACATATGTCGTTTAAAGATAAAGCGCAAGTAACGCAGGTGAGAGCTGTCAAGAACAAGGCATTAAAGAATGAATGACAAAATTTTATGAAACATCCTTGGATCCTGTGTTAGGCAAAAAGGCGATAGCCCAAATTTCAAAACCCCATTTTGGCATAATAATTAACCCCAAATCAGAGTGACAGAATAAAAGAGATGTTAAGAGGAACTCAAAGTAGAAGCAAAAACAGTGACTCTTGCACAACGACATAGAGGTAAAGATCGAGCTAGCAAAAGTGACCAGTAGATGTGTGTTAAAAGGGAGAAACACTACCTCTCAAGCGAGAAGTTATGAACATCACTCTCAAAACATAACCCAGACATAAAGCTGGTACACGTGGACAGAATAAATGGTTGAAAGGGAGATATCGTTACCCCAGTGGTAGTGATTCAACAGAAAGGTAGGGAACCCCCCAAGACGGTACTAATTTGAAAACACAAAAAAACACACAGAAGCCTTCATTTCCCCCATTGGTTGCAGTGCTCCAACTGCAATGAAAAGTTTGGTCATGGGCGCCACACTTGCAGGGGAAAGTCAGTATGTAGGTTTTGTGCGGGGGCACACCCTTTTCACGCAATGCGAAAAAGCAAAGTCAGATACAGACTATAAAAAGGATAATGCAAACAGAAAATGCATTAATTGCAAAGGAAATCACAGACGCCAGATTCCAGGGCTGCCCAGTATATCAGCAGACCAAAAAAAGCATCGAGGTAGCTATACCAACCCAAACCCATTTTCACAACGGTCCATCTACAGAATTAAAAGAAAAATGATACTTAAAACGAAACAATAAAGTTATAACAGAAATTAAGAGTGGTGCAAGAAGAGGTCAAAATGCTTACGTCACAGATGGCAAAAGACACTAAGAACAAGTTCGAAAGTAATAAGATAGTACCAAAAAACCATTCAGATGATTCAACTACATCCTCGGATGACACAAGTGCACTGAAAAGTACAGAGGCATTGCTTCAAGAAAGTGAAAGCCATACAGCACCAAAATTACCCCAGGATATAAAACTGACTGAAACTGAAAGAAGAAAATGAAATGAAACTAGTCAAACTGTCTAACAAAAAGAAAAGTGAAATAAAAACTAAAAAGAATGGAAAGGTGAAAAACAGGATATTAACATAGGGAGAGAAGGGAATGTAGCATTGGATGACAAATAGGAAAGTGGTCAAGAAAGAAACAAAAGCAACCTTAAGAAGAACTATCATAGAAACTATCAAAAAACGATTTGAGGGACTGTTACCACACTTAGCGGAAGAAGTTTTAGGGAAATAATGACAAGTTTAAATAAGGATTTACTGAGAAACTTGATGTGATAAGTGGGTCCACAATACACAACAGAAATAAAGAATAAGAGCAAAATTGATAGTTAACCAAAATAAAAAGGTATACTAATGATGAAAAAATTTCCAATTTAGAAAGATTTAGAATTATCCAGTGGAATTGTAGGGGTAATTAATAAAAAATTTTGCACCCCTACTATCAGAAACTGGAGGAAATACTGATATATAGCTCTTCAAGAGACTTAAAATAATAGATATATTGTAAGGGCTTTAGATACTTAACACGATAGAAAGAAGTAGAGAGGAGGTGTCGCAAGTTAGCATTAACATAACTGGGAAGTAAATACAACCAATATAGAAGGTATAGGTTACTATACAGCCTGAAACCAAACCATCTACAAATTCTAAATGTAGGCTAACAAAGACAAATTAAAGATGAAGAAATACTAGACACCAGGTCATATTAGGGCCGAAAACTCCATCAATTGGCTATGGGGTGGACAACAACCTACTTGAACCTCATAAAAACAATGAACAAATAAATGATGGATCTAATTAATCCAAAGCTAATTAGGCAGACATCGGCACCAAATATAGTGTAAATTGGGAATGTCGACAATAGTTATCTAGAAAATGTCGCATAAGACCCAGAACTCAATGAAACTAATACTAAATGAAGGATCTGCAACTATAATCCACAAATAGAATAGAAAAACCTAGCGAATGTATTGGGAAATAACCAGACACAAACTGAAAACCATTCAATGAAAAATCAGAAGCTAAGGTGATGGAATATAAAGACATGGAATCAGATGAAACTGACTTTTGGGCGAAACACTGACCATGAAATACTGAAAAATAGCAATAAAGTATATACCAAATAAAAATATGCATACAAACCAATAAGTAACATTAATAAGAAAAGAGAAACAATGGGAATAAAGAAACCAGGGTGGAATAAAAAGCAACAGAGAAGAAAAAGGGCCTTACAAAAATATAGAAAATAACAGAACAGAATAAAACTATGATAACATATCAAAATTAGGAATGAAATCTAACAGAATAAGCCAAAGAAACTAACTTGTAAAGTTTTGTCAGTCACTTAAACCTAGCACTCAAAATTAGAGAAGTAAGAAAAAGCTTTCAAAGGGAACAATAAGAAAACAATAAGTGCCACAAATCAACACAAAAGAGGCATAAACGATAGAAAAAGCCAGTATTTTCTAAAAATCATGCAAAAAAGTAAGGACAGGAAGAAAATGAAGAAGAGAGAAAAGACAAGGAATGATCAGACCAGATCAGTTTGAGATGCCTGAATATAAACAGAGAAAGAAGTCTAATGCCTAATACTGCCTCAGGGCAAGATATAACAGATTATGAAATCCTTAAGAAAGTACCCAAAAACTATTAAACATAATAAACTTTCAATTTATAACAAAATCGAACAGGAAAGATACCAAAAGCATTATCATTCTAAAAACCCAATAAGGAAGCCCATGAAGTAAGTTCAATATAGGCCTATCCTCCTAATCATCACAACATAGGTAAAATACTGGCAACTGTTGTGGAATAAAAGAGTTTAAAATTCCCTACCTGGAAAAAAAACCAGTAATATAGCAAGGTTTTAGAGCACAGAAGTACAGTAGACTTGTATTAGAAATGATGGTAAAGGCTAGGGTTCCAGAGGAAAGAGAAAAACAGTGGCATAAGATTAGCTTAGAGCATATATGGATATAATGCTGGCGCGATGGGATCTTTACAAAATATTGGCATTACGGGTAAAACCTATTACTGCTAGAAAGACTTTTTACGAGGATTTCTGTACAGGTTAATGTGAAAGGGATTCGGATAATAAATTTTCACTAATAGTGATGTAAAAGTGATGAAGTAATCAGTGGTTTCTGGAAAAAACTTGGACCAGTTCATTCTAGACAAAGTTTCAAGGGATGAGAAAGAAGCCAATTAATGTGTTATATTTAAAGGAAATTTAAAAAAAAATAACAAAATCAATATAACCCATTAAAGGACAGAAAATAGATATACCTTCCTAATTCACTATAGCTGTAAATGATTTAGCAAATTTATGACCTAAAGAAATCACAATTGCTGAACTGTGCCATTTGCGATCTGGAAAAAACTTGGACCATGTTTACAAAAAACTCAAAATCAAAATAGACAAATTTCAGGTGGAGAAAAGTTGGGCTGAGTATGAATTTTCAGCAAAGGAAATTTAAAAAAATAACCAATATAACCATTAGTTTAAACAGACAAAGAAAGCTGTAGGGACCACCTAAATATAATGATACAAATAATGCTCTAAACTGGATTATAGTCTATTCAGCTCAATCTAAGATGGACAGGATTCCAAAATGCAGATGCTTTAAATTAATCGACACCAGTTTTAGAATACCTCCCCTTGTCGGAAAGAAGAGATAATTTTGGAGTAAAGTAGCAATACCCCACCCAGCAATAAAGCATTTGTCAGTTAAATGGGACGTCCCCTAAATAAAGATAGATATCCATGGAGAACAATAGAAGACCTGCAGTGTATCAAACACAATTTTATACCACCATAGGGAACCACCATTCATAGACTACTCACTTACGCAGAAGCCAAAATGTGATTAGTAAATACATAAGAGCATTAAACAACGTCTGAGTGCTACACTGATGGAAAGGAGTGAATAGGTGCTTGTAAAATACCACGGGAATAATAAAGAGCTATTCATTCGCGCAGATATTTTTCTTAGAAAGGTTATTTGTTTTATCATCGGTAAAAATGTAGCCGGCCAGACATAAAGGAAGAATTTCTATGCATAATTCACTAGAGCACAGAGGATGTCTAGTGTTTTATTGGCAACTTTCATACAGAAAGAACAAGTAAAAACAATATAAAAGCAGGACTGAATGGTCGTAAGAAGCCAAGTGAAGGAAAACTGAGGAATGGAAGCAACATGATAGAAAAGGCCAGCATTAAAAGAAACCAACGAGGACAAGGTCCAAAGAACTTAAAGAAAACAATCGTAAGCAAGAAGCAAAGCCAAGAATTAGAAGAGAATGAAACACCTAGATTGTTGTAGAGTTTAAAGAACACCCTGACGAGAACTTGTTGAAGACTGTGTAAATTCATCCAAGTGATGTGACTAGTTTTCTCTCACTGGACTTAAACCATACCTCACGGATAAAGTGTACCAGCACGCGTAAGAATTTTTATTATTACCGCGGCATAGTCAAATAGACCACACCATCCTCACCCCGGTATCAGAGACCGTGCCCTCCCATAGAAACTGTTATTAAGAAAAGAGACACAAACTACAGATTCATTTTCCAGCGATTACGGGACCCTTTTATGTGCTGACCGCCTACCCGATAATCTGGGGCTAGAACTTGAACAAACACTCATACATTTAGTTGAGGTGTAACTGCTGTTGTGTTATTCTATGGAGTGCAAGATTTTTTCACAATCGGTAAGTGAGAGCAAGATGAGTGAAGGCCTTTGCTAGCGCGTGTATGAATGACAGGAAATTAATTCTTTTGTGTGACCATTTTGTTAACTTGCTTACCTGGTAACATATATCTTTTCTGTATACCCTACATTGTTCCTTTAAGTGGGATAGTTGATAATTTGTTAACTCTGTTTAAAACCACCTCCTTTCCATTTGCTTAGTAAAGGGAAGAACAGCTGGGAAGAACAGGTTTTTTTTTTTTCTATCACTTATACCTAACTTGGTAACACCTCTTTCAGAGTAATTAACTTTACTGTTAGGTTAACGTACCCGTGTTCCTGATATTATCTATCTCTGGACTGGGTTTGTCTTTGTCTAATGAGCGGGAAGGGCTTAGTCGATACCAATCTTCTTCACCCCCTCCCAAACTTGTTATTTGCATTTGTGTACTTATGATAATTTATGTAATATCTGATATTTTTAGTGATTGATGTTTAAAGTGAATAAAATCACCTAAACTCATTTAGTTCTGTGTGTTGGATATACCCAAAGCCCAACTTTTCCCCTATTCGTTTAATATAGTTTGTATCAACGTCGTGTGTGTGTTTGAAAACACCGAATCGGTGTGCGCGCAGATGCGAGTCTGGAAAACTGGCAAATAATTGTTTGACCAGGAGAGTGAAAGAGAAGATTGAGAGACACGATTTGTCGTAAATAAGTCTGTCTTTACTCTCCTCCAGCACGCTGTGAAGTAACTATTAAATCTCTACATTTTCTATCACTGAGCTTTCCATCATCATTTTCCACTCTAAACCGGACCACTATTTCTACGACTCTTTTCTCTCAAAATAAATTTACGACAATATTTGGCCGGCTCGTCTGGGATAATTTTGAGATACATTTGATGCACACATATTTGTGGGCTGGTTCTGGGATCTTGAGCTACATTTTGAGGCAATCGCATAGCCGGGTTAAAGATATTTTGAGTCTGATTTAGTTTGGGTCTAACTAGGTAGAGTGTGAATGATTTGTCTTTGTGAATTAGGGAAATAAATAAATAATTACACCCCTAGACAAACGTTCTTTAAGTATTTGGGTTGTCCACACAGCATATTTACAGGTTGTTTTCTCTCCACAGCAGTAGAAAGTACAGATAAACAAATATATTTGCTATTTTATTATCCTCTGGCGGAGATAATTATATTTCTTTCTTTATAAAAGTTGCTGGGATTGCGTGATTGTTTTACAGTCACTAAGGTTTTTGAAGTCAAAAAGAGTTGAGCTTAGCTAAAGACGGATTGTTCTGATTTTTAAAAATTAAGTTAACAACGTCTCATCTCAATAATTGACTTTAGGGACGGAGTTTGTTGTCAGAGATTAAAAAATTTAGGGAAAATTTTTTTTTCTTTTAAATTGTTTTAATATAAATTTTTCTCGACTGTTAGTAAAAGTAGATTCTTTTCCAGTGTAACTTACCATTTAGTGGCATAGTCGCTTGCGTTTAGAGCCTTAATTGCCAGATAATAGCAGCGATAAGTTTGCACAGTACAGGTAGGAGGTAACACAGGTAAATTTATACTTGTGTTTTTTTTTCTCGTAGCGGTTCAGAGTTCCTCCCTTTCGCGTTTCTTCTTACTAGTTCTCTAAGCATACTTCATCTTATTCTTTAACAATGGCAGAGAGGATAAAGATGAGGTCCATCTTGAGGCTGGAAGCGAAAGAGGCAGGATTAGATGCAGAAGCTGCAAACGCGTTTATTAACCAGGAATTGGAAATATATGACGCGGAGCAACAGAGAGCCGAAGCTGAGAGGAAGGCGAAGCAACAGAGAGCCGAAGCTGAGAGGAAGGAAGAGAAAGAAAGAACAGAGAGGAGAGAAGCCCAGGAGAGGGCAGATAAGAAAGAAGCGGAAGAACGTCTTTTGGAACAGAAGAAAATTGAAGCAGAGAGATGGAAACTCGCAGAGAGAGAGAGAGAGACAAGGAAAGACAGCATCAACTGGCGCTTAAGGCTCTAGAGAGTCGGGGCGCCTCTACTTCGACTAACGGAGAGCCGTCTTCGCCCCAGTCTCAATCAATGGACCTCTCCAGTACTCAATCTGCCCAATTAACTGCTATGTCGTTTTCTTTAGAATCTTTTCCTAGCCCTAACGAAAAAATTGACAGCTACCTAGAAAAATTCGAGAGACTCGCGAATCTTTATGGGTTAGAGAGTACCCGCTGGGCGCTCAAACTTTCAACGTCACTGAAAGGCAATGCTTATGACGTGTACACAAAGCTGGGACCGAATCAACATGATTACGACATGTTGAAAAAGGCCTTACTACAGCAGTTTGAGATGACTGCCCGAAAGTTTCTGCAGTTGTTCAGAAACAGCCGAAAAGAGAGCACGGAAACATTTCCCCAGTTCTCTTCACGTCTCACGGGTTATCTGACAAAGTGCATTGAATTATCTGACCTACCTCTTTCATATGAGGGACTCCTCGAACTTGTTCTTGTGGAGCAGATAAAATCCACTTTGTCGAATGAAACACGTAGATTTTTGGCTGAACAGGGGGCAGTCAGGCTTGAAGACATACTCAATAAAGCCGAACGCTATAGCAATGCAATGGCCGAACTTCCCAGCACTAAACGTAAACCCACCGATGAGCCATCTCGAAAACAGAATCTAGAACAGGCATCCTATTCTTCCACTTCCTCTCAACATTATAACCAACGAGATAACAATACCCAGAAACCTCCCCAGGAAAAATCGAAATTCTACAAAACCCGATACCCCCCCAACAAAAATTCTGATCAACCCAACAAGCCTACGTGGCAGCGCGGCCACCAAGGTCAAGGAAAAGGGAAGACCCCTACACCAGGAACGTCTGATCAGGGCAAACAAACCGGTGCAAACCGCATTGGATGTTTGCATACAGCCTCGAAAGGTAGAGTCAATGTCAGTGATTCTCAACCTGAGGGGGACCGACCCTCAACTCGAGGAACTGTAATTTTGAACGGTACCTCCACTACTTGTCTTTTTGACACTGGATTAAGTTTTGATTGTATTGTCGCTAGGCACCTAGTCAAACCCGGTCAGGAGACAGAGGAAACCGTCAAACTTAGTGGAGTTTTCAGGAGTGATGCACCCAGGACGCTTCCTATCGCACTGGTAGAAATACACTCTGACTTTGTCAGAGGAGTTATTAAAGCGGCCATAATGGATGATCCGATCTACCCAGTTATCCTGGGATGTAGATATGTGTTCATTGGGAGACCTAAGGAGCCGATTGTGGCAGCGGTAACCACAAGAGGGCAAGCCAAGAAGGAGAGGGAGCCTGCGCCAAACTTGTTGCCGAATGAACTGAAGGAGGCGCAACAAAAGGACCCTACTCTGGCGCCCTGCTTTAAAAAACTGCCCATGGCTAAGGACCCCAGACACAACGGAGACATCTTTTCTAAGGATGGTGTATTGTATCGTAGAACGGGCAACCCGGACACGGGGAATAACCAGCTCCTAGTACCGACGCAGTACAGAAACCAGATCTTAGAAATGGGGCACTCTCTTCCCTTTAGCGGACACATGGGACAAAACGCCACTATTCAGCGAATAAAAAACCACTATTGGTGGCCAGGAATGAACTCTGACATTGTCAGGTACGTGAAATCCTGCGCCCAGTGCCAACGGGTAGCACCCAAGCACTTGACACCCCCAGTACCTATGGGGCAAATGCCAATAGTAGGGACTCCATTTGAACGGGTTGCTGTCGACATTATTGGTCCTCTGGAAAAGACCAAAAGAAGGAACAGGTTCATCCTGACCTTAGTTGACACTTGCACTATGTGGGCCGAAGCCGTACCGCTACCATGCACTAATTCCAAGCATGTCGCAGAAGCCCTTGTGCAAATTTTTACACGGTTGGGATTCCCTCAACAAGTTTTGACGGACAATGGATCCCAATTCCGTAGCCTGTTAATGGAGGAGATCTTTAAGATCTTGAGGGCCAAACATATCCACACAAGTCCCTACCATCCGGCCGGAAATGGGCTCGTGGAACGTTTTAACGGTACCCTCACCATGATGTTACGTAAGCTGGGTCAGGAGAAACCGGAAGACTGGGACCAATATATATCGGCTGCCTTATTCGCCTACCGAGAGGTACCCCAAGCGTCTACGGGTTTTGCGCCAGCTACACTTTTATTTGGCAGACCTATTAAGGGGCCACTAGAAGCCTTACTTCGGTCCCTGACAGACCAGAAGGCTGACGAGACAGTCGTCTCTGCAAGCAAGTATGTATCTGAGCTTAAGGAAAGGCTAAAGCTAGGATGGGATCTAGCTACTACCAACCTTAAGAAAGCCCGCGCTAAAATTACTAAAAGATACAACAAAGCTGCAAAAGAGAGAGAACTACAACCAGGGGAGAAAGTCCTATTGCTACTTCCAACCGGAAGCAATAAACTTCGCATCGGATGGCAAGGACCGTTTACCGTCCTTAAAAAGATCTCACGTACCAACTACAAGATCTCCATCAAAGGAAAGGAGAAGGTCTTCCACATAAATCTGCTAAAGAAATATTTGGAAAGACCGGTGCCATCCTCCGAGCATCTCCTGGCTGTCGCCATAGCAACGGAAGACGAGGAAGATGATGATGGTTGCATGGAGTATCCACTGCAACCCACAGAATCCTTTAAAGATGTCAAGTTCGGCGACAATCTCTCACCAGAACAACAAACAGAAACTAGGGCTCTACTAAAACAGTACAGTGCAGTTTTAACGGATGTACCTGGTCGAACAAATCTCATTGAATTTGATATGAAATTAACAAACGAGACCCCTGTTCAAACCAGAGTTTACCCCATCCCGTACGCTAAAGCTGATGCACTTCGCGGAGAAATAGACAAGCTGCGTCAGGCAGGAATTATCAGTGAGTCTACATCTCCTTACAGCTCGAGCGTAGTGCTGTTGCAGAAGCCCAATAAGGAAGTTCGGCTGTGCATTGATTACAGGTTGCTAAACGCTGTAACGGAATTCCAGCCCGAACCTCTCCAAACTGTTTCTGAGTTGTTCACCAAGCTCAGCAAAGCTAAGATCTTCTCCAAGATTGACCTCAGCAAAGGTTATTATCAAATACCAGTCAAGGAGGAAATTAAACCTTTGTTAGCTTTCAGCACTAGTGAAGGACATTACACATTTAACGTGATGCCGTTCGGTTTGCATAACGCACCAGGAGTGTTCACCAGGATGATGAGGAAGCTTCTAGAACCTTTGCAAAGTCCCCATATCCATAATTTCATGGATGACATCTTAATTGCATCGGAAACCTATGAAGAACATATTGCTACGGTTGCTATGCTCCTCAGGAGACTACAGGAAACGGGTCTCACAGCCAGACCTAGCAAATGTCTCATCGGGTTTGAACAGTTAGACTTCCTGGGGCACACTATTTCTCACGGATGCAGTTGGCCTATTAAGAAGAACGTGGAGAAAATAGTGGCAGCAAAAAGACCCCGAACGAAGAAAGACGTACGTTCCTTCATATCGCTATGTGCATACTATCAGAAGTACATCCAGAACTTCAACGGACTGACGGCACCTCTGACTGACCTCACAAAGAAAGGTTGTCCTGATAAGGTCATATGGGATCAAAAGTGCGAACACGCGTATAGCACTTTGAAAGGACAGTTGTCTGCATACCCCATTTTGAGGTTGCCTGACCTCAAGAAACCTTTTGTACTGAGAGTCGACGCGTCAGGTCAGGGCATCGGGTCAACACTGCTTCAAGCCGATGACAGTGACCTGAACATGCTATTTCCAGTTGCCTATGGCAGTCGGAAATTAAATAAAGCGGAACGGAACTACAGCGTAGTTGAAAGGGAATGTCTTGCTCTGATTGACGGTATCAGACGCCATCATGAGTTTCTTTATGGTACATCTTTCACGGTGCAAACAGACCACGCTCCGTTAGCATTTCTTGGTGCCAATAAAGAATTTAACGCAAGGATCATGCGTTGGGCCCTCCTTCTAAGCGTCTATTCTTTCAAAGTGGAATATATTCCGGGAAGACAGAATGTCGGGGCTGATTTTCTGAGTAGAAACTGGTCTACAGAGGAAGAAGAGCAAACTGAAGATACCACTCATCCTAAAATCACCAATCAGGTCACCTCCATTGTCAAAAATGAAAACATGAAAAATGGTTTCATGTCTAAAAGTGGGGACGATTGTGACGTACGTCTAGTTTGACTAGTGAATTTTCCCTGATATGATGGATGATTTAAAGGGACCTTTAGCTTTTCATAACATTAGAACCCCTGAACATTTGTTGTAACTTTTCGTTTGCCAGAACGCATTCCACCGGGACTCATGTAGGATACAGCGACGAGATCAAAGAGACAGACCGAGGGATCTTAGGGGAGACTATCGGCGCTATCAAAGACAGTAGTTTTCCCTGATACGAGACGCAGTTGCTTGCCGCTAATTTCGCGTCTCGGTGTCAATCGAGGAACCGAGCGAACGGGGGAAAGCGAAACGGGCAGCAGCGAGCGGATACGAAGACCAGGGGGCGGCTTCATCTCTTGATTTGGCGGTCAGATCCCCAAAAGTTCGTGAGATCAAATAAGTTGTCAAGTTTATCATGTCCCACTCAACTTACATTTCATTTTAGCTAAATAGACCATGTAGAACTAGACACGTTATCACTCGCTGGCCAGACCTTTACAGAAGCACTAGCTTTATTGAAATCTTGTTATAGATTTTCCCCTGGATTTTATATATATTTGCAGTGATTTCTAATTCTGTGCAAAGCGGTAAAATATATATTGTGTAAAGTGATCAGTGGTCTAGTCATTCTATTTTCAAGGGATTTTGTGTTAATTTAAATCTATTTAATTAAACCATCTCAAGAGTTCCAGTTTTAAATATAATGATCTATCTATTATATTATTTCAAAAGATAATAGATGCTTAAATTAACTTTTAAAGTCGCGAAGGAATTTATAATTAATAAATTCAGTTAAGTCCTAGTTTTATAGATGTGTGTTTTTAACCACTAGAACTCGCGCAGTGTTTATTAAATACATAATTAAATACGCGAGCATATATATAATAGGCTTAACGGGAAATTCATCGCGCTTTAGAAGGTTATTTGTTTTCGGTATATTACATGTCTTTTTTTTCTTTCATACAGAGTGATCGTAACCTGTGCGATCCCAGCATTAAGAAAGCAATAAAGAAATCAATCTAAGCAAAGCAAAGCATAAACAGTGTGTAGAGTTCCCCTGACGCAGAACTTGTTGAGACTGTGTAAATTTTTAATCTTTGAGGCGATTCTATGTTTGGAATTCCGCTATCTAACTTATAGCAAAGAAAGCACACCCAAAGACAAATTTAACGCACCATCAAACAACTTAAGTCGTAACGGGAAGAAGAACACTGGCCCGAGCTTTGTTAGTTTACTGACACAGAGAGATAATTCATAATTTCCTGAACAGTGATGTGACTAGTTTTCTCACTGGACTTAAACCATACCTCACGGATAAAGTGTACCAGCACGCGTAAGAATTTTATTATCAGCGGCATAGTCAAATAGACCACACCATCCTCACCCCGGTATCAGAGACCGTGCCCTCCCATAGAAACTGTTATTAAGAAAAGAGACACAACTACAGATTCATTTTCCAGCGATTACGGGACCCTTTTATGTGCTGACCGCCTACCCGATAATCTGGGGCTAGAACTTGAACAAACACTCATACATTTAGTTGAGGTGTAACTGCTGTTGTGTTATTCTATGGAGTGCAAGATTTTTTCACAATCGGTAAGTGAGAGCAAGATGAGTGAAGGCCTTTGCTAGCGCGTGTATGAATGACAGGAAATTAATTCTTTTGTGTGACCATTTTGTTAACTTGCTTACCTGGTAACATATATCTTTTCTGTATACCCTACATTGTTCCTTTAAGTGGGATAGTTGATAATTTGTTAACTCTGTTTAAAACCACCTCCTTTCCATTTGCTTAGTAAAGGGAAGAACAGCTGGGAAGAACAGGTTTTTTTTTTCTATCACTTATACCTAACTTGGTAACACCTCTTTCAGAGTAATTAACTTTACTGTTAGGTTAACGTACCCGTGTTCCTGATATTATCTATCTCTGGACTGGGTTTGTCTTTGTCTAATGAGCGGGAAGGGCTTAGTCGATACCAATCTTCTTCACCCCCTCCCAAACTTGTTATTTGCATTTGTGTACTTATGATAATTTATGTAATATCTGATATTTTTAGTGATTGATGTTTAAAGTGAATAAAATCACCTAAACTCATTTAGTTCTGTGTGTTGGATATACCCAAAGCCCAACTTTTCCCCTATTCGTTTAATATAGTTTGTATCAACGTCGTGTGTGTGTTTGAAAACACCGAATCGGTGTGCGCGCAGATGCGAGTCTGGAAAACTGGCAAATAATTGTTTGACCAGGAGAGTGAAAGAGAAGATTGAGAGACACGATTTGTCGTAAATAAGTCTGTCTTTACTCTCCTCCAGCACGCTGTGAAGTAACTATTAAATCTCTACATTTTCTATCACTGAGCTTTCCATCATCATTTTCCACTCTAAACCGGACCATTATTTCTACGACTCTTTTCTCTCAAAATAAATTTACGACACCATGTTTGACGTGATGAGTTGTCATCCCCTTGTTTGATGTGATGAGGTGGCCATCCCCTTGTTTGACGTGATGAGGTTGCCATCCCCATGTTTGACGTGATGGGGTTGCCATCCCCTTGTTTGACGTGATGAGGTGGCCATCCCCTTGTTTGACGTGATGAGGTTGCCATCCCCATGTTTGACGTGATGAGGTTGCCATCCCTTTGTTTGACGTGATGAGGTGACCATACCCTTGTTTGACGTGATGAGGTGGCCATCCCCTTGTTTGACGTGATGAGTTGCCATCTCCATGTTTGACGTGATGAGGTGGCCATTTCCATGTTTGACGGGATGAGTTGCCATCCCCATTTTTGACGTGATGAGGTGACCATCCCCATGTTTAACGTGATGAGTTGCCATCCCCATGTTTGACGTGATGAGGTGGCCACCCCCATGTTTGACGTGATGAGTTGCCATCGCCATGTTTGACGTGATGAGGTGACCATCCCCATGTTTGACGTGATGAGTTGCCATCCCCATGTTTGACGTGATGAGGTGGCCATCCCCTTGTTTGAGGTGATGAGGTTGCCATCCCCATGTTTGACGTGATGAGGTTGCCATCCCCATGGTTGAAGTGATGCGTTGCCATCCCCTTGTTTGATGTGATGAGTTGCCATCCCCTTGTTTGACGTGATGAGGTGGCCATCCCCTTGTTTGACGTGATGAGTTGCCATCCCCATAAACAATGAAATACTAGTCGTCTCTTATGATATACCTGAGGAAGCGGTAGCGGAAGGGGGAGGGGGGGGGAAGAGCTTCATCAAAGACTTATTTATGCAAATCTTTATTGTCTTTATTACTAATGGAGTTCATTAAATTGGTCTCTACCTAAAACATGAAGCTGGTTCCAGTAGACACTCACTCTTTCTGACATCGAGAAATTCACTGGCAAATTCTATGTCTGTTCTAGTTAGAATTGTCTATGTCTGTTCTAGTTAGATTTGTCTATGTCTGTTCTAGTTAGATTTGTCTATGTTTATTCTAGTTAGTTGAGAGCGTGAATGAAAAAAAAATAAATAAATTAGAAAGCGTAATTCATCTTACTACGACAAATGAGTCCTTCTTGGTTGCTAATTCTTGTAGCTGTTGTTTGTACGGTATTATATATACAGCTGTTATACATACAGCTGTTATACATACAGCTGTTATACATAAAAAAAGATAAAGGTAGTCCCATAGAAGATACTGCCGTAGAGGTGTGAAGCGTTACAGACATCTCTATACGAGGTTTATCTTTTTGAGATGGGCTGCACAGTTCACTTTCTCGCTGTTTTAGCCTTCCGTAACTCAAGAGCACAGTCAGGCACCTATTTACAGCTTGGAAGACTGTAGCGAGTCCAGAACACTTCAACTTTACCACGAGAGGCAATTACTCTAACCACTCAGTTAATCAGACGCTCAATACAAGTTCATTTTTATTCCAAGATTTGTTTGTCATCGATGCCTTCTAACATTTTGACCTTGTTTCACCTTGTCAAATATCATTTGTTAGTTTAGAATGTACAAGCGTAGAAACTCAACTAACTTCCTTTATAAAACATTTTGCTAGCCACTAAAAGTAACGTATTTATCTGTTGATTTTGGCCACTTTTATTTAGCCTCACAGCTTGTTGTCTCTGTGAAGTATTTCCGAAGACGGTATCTCGTGCCTTACATATTTATGTCTACCCAGACAGGCAAGAAACAGTCTTTTCGTCTTTGTCTCTCCATCTCTCTCTCTCTCTCTCTCTCTCTCTCTCTCTCTCTCTCTCTCTCTCTCTCTCTCTCTGTGTCTGTCTATTTCTGTCACTATTCCGTTAAACCATGGTTTCTTAACCTTTTCTGGTCCCATGGACCGACCTCTTTGATTGTCTGATGAAGGTTATGAGGTTATGGGCCTCTTTGATTTTCTGATGATTTTCCGAGCAAACCACTCCTTGGCATTAAAAAAAATGTCCATTAAAGTAAAAAACTTTCATTTTAAATGTACATTCATCTGAGAATATTGTCTCTGCGTCTTTTTATTTTATTTTATTATTATACATTTCTACTGCTTCCTAATTCTTCCTCTTCTCACCATTTCATTTTTACTGCTCTTTACTGCCAATCCAACTGATGAAGACAAACATCATTGATCATGTTTTTTGTTAGAAGAGGTTAACACGTGACTTGATGCTTGGCTCACGCAAGTGAAACAAAACAACTTGGCCAGACGGCGGACGAAGCAATCAAATTGGTCATACGTGATTTGCATGCATTCATCTGGGACTTCCCAAAGATATTAATTATCTCCCAAACAAAGAAACACTGGAAAGACGATGGCAGCAAAAGAGAGAAAGAAAGGACGCATTCTCTCCCGCCAATAGGTTTGTATTCAACTCCCGCCAATTGGGTCGTATCAAACTCATTCAGTTGTGAACATAATAGGACAGTGAGGAAATAGGTTGCCTTTAATAGTTTTCCTTGATTGTACGCGCCAAATGTTGCGTTTTCCTGTCTGTTTATGGTCTGTTTTATTATTATTATTCTTTTTTTTTCACCTGCTTAACTCATACATTTTCCTTACGTGTTTACCCCTCACTCCGCCCACAAATGCTTACTCATTTGCCGTTCATTTTTTTCTTATTTTAACTTCCTACTTTAAATCTATCTATCTATCTATCTATCTATCTATCTATCTATCTATCTATCTATCTATCTATCTATCTATCTATCTATCTATCTATCTATCTATCTATCTATCTATCTATCTATCTATCTATCTATCTATCTATCTATCTATCTATCTGTTTGTCTGTCAGTTTGTTCGTCATTACATTTGTCTCTGTCTGTCTGTATGTCAGACATACTTAATTGAATACCTGGCGATCATCTCACAATAACCTTCAATATCATCAATAAAATAAAAATTACAACCACGCCACAATCATAAACACCACCATAACCCCAATGTACGTCACTATTACAACAAAAAGTCTGACCTTTATTGTCACCATCATCATCTAGTTCCAGGCAGTCTCCGACGACAAAAAAAAGAAAAAAAAAATGACTTCTGCTTTCTAAGGCATGTCTTGATCGGCGACTATTGTGGGGCTGTGTGTGGTGCTGTGTATGGTGCTGTGTGTGGTGCTGTGTGTGGTGCTGTGTGTGGTGCTGTGTGTGAGGGTGTGTGTGGTGCTGTGTATGGTGCTGTGTGCGGTGCTGTGTGTGGTGTTGTGTGTGGTGCTGTGTGTGAGGGTGTGTGTGAGGCTGTGTGTGGTGCTGTGTGTGGGGCTGTGTATGGTGCTGTGTGTGATGCTGTGTGTGAGGCTGTGTGTGAGGCTGTGTGTGAGGCTGTGTGTGAGGGTGTGTGTGGGCCTGTGTGTGGGGATGTGTGGGGGCTGTGTGTGAGGCTGTGTGTGAGGCTGTGTGGGAGGTTGTGTGTTGTGCTTCTTCTTCTTTCGTTCGCTTGAAATATATTGTCTATATCTGCAATGTTGTTTCTTGTATAAACTTCACTGTCTTTTGTAGTTCATACAGAGGTCCGTATAGTTTTGCTTCCAGTGTTGTTTCTCTGGGCCAGAGAGAAACAACGAAAAAAAAAAAAACACAGATAGGAGATCCTTTGCTTATCCTTATTGGTTTTTCTGACAGTGTACCCACCAGACTTTTCTTAAATATCGGACTACTGTGTGCTGCCCATGGTGAACATTTCGATCGCGATATATATATTTCTACATGCACTACCTGACGTGAACTTTGACACATAAAATTAGCACTATCTAAGCGGGCGTTCCCCATTAGGAAAATTAATCATTCTTTGAGGAACTGGGGCTCCCTTGGATCAGCACCACCCATGAAATATGTCAAAGATACACAGCTGTTACATACAAGAGTAGTCGGTAAGTGTGATTGAATGTGGCCACAGACTGACAGATTGTAAGAAAGAGAAATGAATATTTCATATTTTGTATAATCATTTTACTCCCTTCTGTCTTTTCGGGTTCACTACCACTGTTATATTATTTTTTGTCCCAGGATAGATTAACTAAAGACTTTGTTCTTTCCTTTATCGTCTATTCCTTTACTTTAGTATTAACTTTAATCTTTTGGGTTAAGTACCTCTGCTGGGATCTACTTTGGGGTTCCTTTACCAGAGAGGAGGGCCTATTGGGTTAATAATTTGTCTTGCATTTTTGTGTCTGTAAACTATACTTTCTGATGATTGATGTTGTGATTTTTTTCTAGAGACAATAAACATAATACACCTTAAGTTATCGTGTTGGTCAACCCCTGCTCATTATATGTTATCCATAGCTTGATTCACGTCTGTACGTATTATGTCACAGAATTGTGTATATGTAAGTGGAGTGTAACTCGTATATATGTACCAGGAGAGAAATTGCGTCTAGTTAAATAGTGTCGTAAGATAGGCTGGATTAGTGCAATTACTCAATTCAGAGACTGTCCTTTCTCTTACACTCTCATCATTGTGAAAAGTAAAGCTATTTCTTACCCCTTATTATCACATAGTTTACCATTATCACCTCTGCTCAGACGGGACCTTAAACATCTTCAACCTATCTTAATAAAATCTACGACAAGCACCTTGACTTGCTAGGGCAGACTGTGGTCTTGCTCGAGTGTAGGAGGGCCTGGCCAGTCTTGGTTTTTCGGCCGCTGATGGCTGTACTTGAGCCCCATCTCCACGTCAAGGAGCTGGCCTCGATGGGGTGTGTGGTGCTGTGTGTGGGGCTGTGTGTGAGGCTGTGTGTGAGGCTTTGTATGGTGCTGGTCGGCGACTATTGTGGGCCTGTGTATGGTGCTGTGTGTGGGGCTGTGTGTGGTGCTATGTGTGGGACTATGTGTGAGGCTGTGTTTGGTGCTGTGTGTGAAGCTGTGTGTGAGGCTGTGTATGATGCTGGTCGGCGACTATTGTGGGGCTGTGTGTGGTGCTGTGTGTGGGGCTGTGTGTGAGGCTGTGGATGGTGCTGGTCGGAAACTATTGTGGGGCTGCATGTGCTGCTGTGTGTGTGGCTGTGTGTGGTGCTGTGTGTTAGGCTGTGTGTGAGGCTGTGTATGGTGCTGGTCGGCGACTATTGTGGGCTGTGTGTGAGGCTGTGTGTAGTGCTGGTTACCTCATTACCTAAAATAAATTGTTACAGAAACCACTGTTGCAGAAGCATGTGCTGTGATGTAAGCTTCTTGCAAGAGGGCCTGGTACAGTGGTGGTTTCATGCTCAAAAAGGAGCGGAGAAGGCAATGAATTAATTAATGTTCATCCCTTCACATCATCTCACATTACCGCACATAGTCTCACATCACCTCATATCACCTCACATCATTGCAAATGATCTCACATCATATCACATCACCTTATATCATATCACATCATCTCACATAATCTCACACCACATAACATCACATAACATCATCTCACATCAGCTCACATCATCTCACACCATCTCACATCTTCTCACATCACCTCACAACACATCATATCACCTCAAATCATCTTAAATCATTTATCATCGCCTCACATCACCTTACATCGTCTTACATCATCTCACATCATCTCACATCACATCAGATCATCTCACATCATCTCACATCAGCTCAAATCATCTCACATCATCTCCCATCATCACACATAACCAGACATCATCTCACATTATATCACATCCTCTCCCCTTACCTCCCGTCATTTCGCATCATCTCACATCATCTCACCTTACCTCACATCATCTCACATCACCTCACATCATCTCACGTCATCTCACATCACCTTAATTATCTCACATCATTTCACATCGCCCACATCATCTCACATTATCTCACATCAGCTAACATCACCTCACAGCACATCACCTCACATCACCTTAATCATCTCACATCACCTCAAATCACATCATTTCACATCACTTCACATCATCTCACAACGTCTCACATCATCTCACATGTTCTTACATCATCTCACATCACCTTATTCATCTCACATCATCTCACATCGCCTCACATCATCTCACATCACCTTAAATCGTCTCACATCATCTCACATCGCGTCACATCATTTCACATCACCTCACATCATCTCACATGACCTAATAGCACATCACCTCACATCACCGTAATCATCTCACATCATCTCACATCGCCTCACACCATCTCTGATCTCACACCACCCCAAATCGTCTCACATCATCTCACATCACCTCACATCATCTCATGTCATCTCACATCACCTCAATCATCTCACATAATCTCACATCGCTACACATTATCTTACATTATCTCACACCCTCTCACATCACCTAACAGCACATCGCCTCACATAATCTTAATCATCTCACATCACCTCACATCACATCATTTCACATCATCTCACATCACATCATCTAACACCACTTTACATCACCTCACCTCTCGCAACGTCTTACATCATCTCACATCCTCTCACATCATCTCACATCACCTCACATCATCTCACATCACCTCACATCATCTCGCAACGTCTTACATCATCTCACATCACTTCACATCCTCTAGCAACGTCTTACATCTTCTCACATCACCTCACATCATCTCACATCACCTCACATCATCTCACATCACCTCACATCATCTCGCAACGTTTTACATCATCTCACATTACCTCAAATCACATTATCTTACATCACCTCACATCATCTTACATCATCTCACATCACCTCACATCATGTCACATCATCTCACATCACCTCAGATCACATCATCTAACATTATCTCACATCACATTACCTCACATCATGTCACATCATGTCACATCATCTAACATCATCTCACATCACCTCACATCATCTCATGTCGTCTCACATCACCTCAATCATCTCACATCATCTCACATCACCTCACATCCTCTCACATCATCTCACACCACCTCATATCATGTCACATCACCTCACATCATCTCACACCACCTCATATCATGTCACATTACCTCACATCATCTCATATCATCTACAACATCAGTATAATTCATTCACTAATTCATTACCCATTACTTACCCAAGCAACATAACCCTTCAACAAACGCATACCAATTCCCCCTGTCTTGCGACATCAGCTCATTATTTTTCCACGTCCTACTCATCATTTTCATTACTGTCTAAAATTCTCTTCTAGGGACCAAATACAAGTATCAAAATGACCGTTTCTAGTGACCAAATACAAGTATCAAAACGACAGTTTCTTGGGACCAAATACAAGTATCAAAATGACCGTTTCTAGGGACCAAATACAAGTATCAAAACGACAGTTTCTAGTGACCAAATACAAGTATCAAAATGACCGTTTCTAGTGACCAAATACAAGTATCAAAATGACCGTTTCTAGGGACCAAATACAAGTATCAAAACGACAGTTTCTAGTGACCAAATACAAGTATCAAAACGACAGTTTCTTGGGACAAATACAAGTATCAAAATGACCGTTTCTAGGGACCAAATACAAGTATCAAAACGACAGTTTCTAGTGACCAAATACAAGTATCAAAATGACCGTTTCTAGTGACCAAATACAAGTATCAAAATGACCGTTTCTAGGGACCAAATACAAGTATCAAAATGACCGTTTCTAGTGACCAAATACAAGTATCAAAATGACCGTTTCTAGTGACCAAATACAAGTATCAAAATGACCGTTTCTAGTGACCAAATACAAGTATCAAAATGACCGTTTCTAGTGACCAAATACAAGTATCAAAATGACCGTTTCTAGGGACCAAATACAAGTATCAAAATGACCGTTTCTAGTGACCAAATACAAGTATCAAAACGACAGTTTCTAGTGACCAAATACAAGTATCAAAATGACCGTTTCTAGGGACCAAATACAAGTATCAAAACGACAGTTTCTAGTGACCAAATACAAGTATCAAAATGACCGTTTCTAGTGACCAAATACAAGTATCAAAACGACAGTTTCTAGTGACCAAATACAAGTATCAAAATGACCGTTTCTAGGGACCAAATACAAGTATCAAAACGACAGTTTCTAGTGACCAAATACAAGTATCAAAATGACCGTTTCTAGTGACCAAATACAAGTATCAAAACGACAGTTTCTAGTGACCAAATACAAGTATCAAAATGACCGTTCCTAGGGACCAAATACAAGTATCAAAATGACCGTTTCTTGGGACAAATACAAGTATCAAAATGACCGTTTCTAGGGACCAAATACAAGTATCAAAATGACCGTTTCTTGGGACAAATACAAGTATCAAAATGACCGTTTCTAGTGACCAAATACAAGTATCAAAATGACCGTTTCTAGGGACCAAATACAAGTATCAAAATGACCGTTTCTTGGGACCAAATACAAGTATCAAAACGACAGTTTCTTGGGACAAATACAAGTATCAAAATGACCGTTTCTAGGGACCAAATACAAGTATCAAAATGACCGTTTCTTGGGACAAATACAAGTATCAAAATGACCGTTTCTAGTGACCAAATACAAGTATCAAAATGACCGTTTCTAGGGACCAAATACAAGTATCAAAATGACCGTTTCTTGGGACAAATACAAGTATCAAAATGACCGTTTCTAGGGACCAAATACAAGTATCAAAATGACCGTTTCTTGGGACAAATACAAGTATCAAAATGACCGTTTCTAGTGACCAAATACAAGTATCAAAATGACCGTTTCTAGGGACCAAATACAAGTATCAAAATGACCGTTTCTAGGGACCAAATACAAGTATCAAAATGACCGTTTCTAGTGACCAAATACAAGTATCAAAACGACCGTTTCTAGGGACCAAATACAAGTATCAAAATGACCGTTTCTAGGGACCAAATACAAGTATCAAAATGACCGTTTCTAATGACCAAATACAAGTATCAAAACGACAGTTTCTAGGGACCAAATACAAATATCAAAATGACCGTTTCTAATGACCAAATACAAGTATCAAAATGACCGTTTCTAATTACCAAATACAAGTATCAACATGACCGTTTCTTGGGACCAAATACAATTATCAAAACGACAGTTTCTACGGACCAAATACAAGTATCAAAACGACCGTTTCTAGGTACCAAATACAAGTATCAAAATGACCGCTTCTTGGGACCAAATACAAGTATCAAGAACGACATTTTCTTGGGACCAAATACAAGTATTAAAATGACAAGAAATAGACATGACTGAGAGATTTCAAAGACGATTCCTAACAGAGTTGTTTCACCAACATAAGGTATAGAGATATGGAAGCAAATGAAATAAGCTTAATTTAAAGACGTTGAAAAAAAAGCATATAAACATTATATACAGACGATAATGGAAATCAATGAAAGTATTACATAAGAAAAAATAAAAAATAAAAAAATAAAACTCGCAAACCCTAATACACAGATTGAGTAAGCGAGTCCCATCAGTGCATATAAATTCTTCTATGTAGGTTATCGACGTAACATTACATCAGCTCGGTGACTCACAACCGCAAGTACACAACATTACTACACCACCCCGCACGTTCAGAGGCAGTTGTCATTTCTTACTGCAGCAGCAAGAAAGTCCCGCTGTGGTGAAATTACTGGCGTTAAGAAATCAATGTCTACCAATTCTTTTGAGGAGAATATAATTGCCCAGTTAAAACGTAAATAAATATTAGACAAACATAAAGGTATGTTTTCAGGCACTCGTAAGAAATAAAGAAGTAGAACACTAGACAACAGAAAAACAACAGACGTGAGTGGCTTACCCAGGATTCGAACCCCAGACCTTCCGTGCGACAACACCGCCTAGCTATCCAAGCGAATCACACTATCCTACCAGCCATCTAGGCATTATGTCTGAAGTACGTGTATTTGTGTTTTAATGTCTCAGTTTGTCTTTTCACTACAACAACAACAATGACAACAAATACTACTACTACTATTATTACTACCACCACCTCCACTACTAATACTACTACTACTACTAGTACTACTACTAGTAGTAGTATTAGTAGTCGTTGTAGTAGTCGTAGTCGTAGTAGCAGCAGTAGTAGTAGTAGTCGTCGAAGTAGTAGTAGTAGTAGCAGCAGCAGCAGCAGTAGCAGTAGCAGTAGTATTAGTAGTAGTAGTAGTGGTAGTAATAATAACAATAATACATGATATATATAAAGGTTTGTTCCAGACACTCGTAAGAAATAAAGAAACAGAAAACTAGACAACAGAAAAACAACAGAAGTGTTAGGCTTACCGGAGACTCGAACCCGACATTCCGAATGACAACAGCGCCTAGCTACGCAAGCGAATCGCGATTATCCTCACTGCCAACTAGGCACCACAAAAATAGTGTTTCACGGATAGGTCATTAGCGCGGTTAACCTACGTAACACCGGTTATGTACCACGGAACGATCCAGTCTAAACATACGTATATGTTTATTATTTATTTACTGTTTACAGGCCTTAGGATTTCCCACTTTATTTAACTACAACAACAACAACAACAACTACTACTACTACTACTACTACTACTACTACTACTACTACTACTACTACTACTACTACTACTACTACTACTACTACTACTACTACTACTACTACTACTACTACTACTACTACTACCACTACTTCTACTACTAATAATAACAATAATAAAAATAATAGTAAGAATACACCAACAGCAACTACTACTAATAATACTACTACAACAACTACTAGTAAGACAACTACTACTAATAATACTACTACAACAACTACTAGTAAGACAACTACTACTAATAATACTACTACAACAACTACTAGTAAGACAACTACTGCTAATAATACTACTACAACAACTACTAGTAAGACAACTACTACTAATAATACTACTACTACAACAAAGTTACTAGTAAGACAACTACTACTAATAATACTACTACAACAACTACTAGTAAGACAACTACTACTAATAATACTACTACAACAACTACTAGTAAGACAACTACTACTAATAATACTACTACAACAACTACTAGTAAGACAACTACTACTAATAATACTACTACAACAACTACTAGTAAGACAACTACTACTAATAATACTACTACAACAACTACTAGTAAGACAACTACTACTAATAATACTACTACAACAACTACTAGTAAGACAACTACTACTAATAATACTACTACAACAACTACTAGTAAGACAACTACTGCTAATAATACTACTACAACAACTACTAGTAAGACAACTACTACTATTAAGACGACTACTAATACTTATAAAACTACTCGTACAACAAGGACTACTAATATAACTACACTACTAGCGATGCCTAGTTGGCAGGGAGGATAATGTGATTCACTTCCCTAGCCTGGCGGAAGGTCCTGGGTTTGATTAATCGGTAAGCCACTCGCTTCTGTTGTCTAGTTTTCTACTTCTTTATTTCTCACGAGTGCCTGAAACATACCCTTATGTGTTGCAATATTTATTTAATAAGATGACTGCTAATTCAAATAAGACTACCACTACCACAAGAACTCATAATATTACTACTACTACTACTACTACTACTACTACTACTACTACTACTACTACTACTACTACTACTACTACTACTACCACGACGACTACTACTACAACTTCTACTACTACCACTACTTCTACTACTACTACTACTACTACTACTACTACTACTACTACTACTACTACTACTACTACTACTACTACTACTACTACTACTACTACTACTACTACTACTACTACTACTACTACTTCTGCAACTACCACAAGAACTCATAATATAACTACTACTTCTACTACTACTACTACTACTACTACTACTACTACTACTACTACTACTACTACTACTACTACTACTACTACTACTACTACTACTACTACTACTACTACTACTACTACTGCAACTACCACAAGAACTCATAACTACTACTACTACTTCTACTACTACTACTACTACTACTACTACTACTACTACTACTACTACTAATAAGACTACAGCAACAGCTACTGCTAAGACTACCACTACTAATAAGACAACTACTAATAACTGCTGCAACAAAAACTACTAATATAATTACTAGTACAGTATTACTAATAATACTAATAAGACTACTACAAAAACAGTAACCACAACTAATTGTATTAAGACTACGACTATGTGATGTGGCACTGTAATTCTGACTTTCAACCGGCCCGATCCTGTTCTTTTATTTTGAATTTTCACCAGTTTTATTTTCTTCTGATCACGCGATTTTCCGTTGTTTACGGAAATCGCTATTTTCGGGCCCGCTTTTCCACCATTTTATTTCTTCTCATGTGAATATATCGTGTTCGGTACTTTTGGGAAGGTAATTTAAATGGGTTCGTTTTAGGTCGGTAGGTTTATTTTTCACTCGGCCAGTTTTACTTTCTTCTGATTTTTCGCGATTCCCGTAAAGTTCGTTGTTTACGGAAATAATCGCCATTTCCGGCACGCGATATGACGAGGCCGGAAGCACGCGGCCGGAAGCACGCGGGGTTTGCGTGGGTTGATAGTACTAATTTTTCTAGCGCTCCCATTGGTCCGGGATTTGCGTAGGAAGGGAAATCCGCGTGGGCGGTTGCTCTTGTATATAATGGGACAGAAAACGGGGATTCGGTCTCTATGAAAAAATAAGTGCCAGCCGTCAGACTACGTAATTTATCGTTCTCCACTGTGGGAAAAACCAGCGATGAATTGGTATGTAAGATTTTATCGTATTATCGTTTTATTCATTAGAGGGTTCTTTGAGAAATTCGCCCTTAGGTAAAGATTAACTTTTCAGTTTTAAAATAAACGATAGCGCCATTAATTACTATTTTTGAAGAACGACGTAATGCAACAGTGTGCTTATTCTTTCTATGATTTTGGCAATAGATAGGAGTGTGTGAAGTTGTGAGAAACACGTGTGCCATATTTGTAGGATGTTATGTAAAACCACCATTTATTCCTGTATATTTTCTAATGTAAATTTATGGGGAAATCCCTGGTGTGTTCGTTAATTTTTCTGAGCCTTAAAAATGTGAGAAATACTGTCAGAGGGTTCAGATTTACGTTGTAAATGAATTATACTGCTTAGGGGAGGAAACTATTCCTATAGCGAGATTTAATTTAATAAGAGTAAGCCGGGGAAACTCCTGTGTTAATGGGTAAAAGGATTTCCCTATTTTGTCAAGTTTGAACACGTGATCGGCCATGCGTAACGGCCATGTAACATGTCAGACGGGTCTGGGCTATTGTTTGTTTTACCTGGCAGATTTTAGTAGAAGGAGGAGTGTGATTTTAGTGCCACGTGGGATAATAGTATTTTATGTATTGTTGTGAAGAACGAGAGAAAGGGGAGAAGAAGTGAGAATGAAGAGACACGTGTATAGAATTATTTTATGTATCGTATATGTTAGAGATAAGCGATTTTAGAGTGGGTGTACATGAGTCGCTGTTTCTTTTAATTTCAGCGAGTCACGGCGGAAACAGTGGGGAGCATAATTTTGTCAAATAAAATTATCCACGGCAAAAGACATATCTCAGGGTCAGAGTACTCGAGTATCGTCAGGAGCAAAAGAAAATTACCCTATGGTCTCTGGCAGTGAAGTCCCTATGCTTCAGCTGGACCGAGGTTTATTTATCATACAGCCGAGAGCATCGCTATTATAGTCTCTAGCAACGGCAGGTGGCCGGGAGACTAGTTTCATTTTGTACAGCCTGAAATCAAGGCTGTGGGTTTTTCCTCTAACTCCGGGGCGGGTTAAAAGAGGGAAGCTATTCAGCAGCAGAAAAGTTTTGTCTACAGTTAATCAAGTCCCTCATGCTTGATATCCGAACATCGTCATCACCAAAAATCAGGAACAGGTGACAGGGTTACCATACCTAGGTCCTGATAGAAATCAAGAGAAGAGCGTAACGGAGATGCCGCATCATCAGCCCTCGAGTGTTAGAGAGACACTGAGATCAAGAGAGAAAGATAGAGAAGGAGGGAGAAAATAGACAGGACCAGTAGGGTCTGTTCAGTATCCATTGGACGGATAGACACTGAGTCTGCGTTCGAAAAACCAAGTCTATTATTTTTAGCATTTCTTGTGGTGTAGTTATCGGCGCCTATCGCCTAACTAGTAAAAAGCTGTGTAGCCGTTCGTTGAGGAAGAGTCACCAGGACTAAGACAGAAATTTATTAGTGTTAGAGAGTGGAGGCTAAAAGTTGACAGCCCCACCAAAGTAGATTTGGTTTAAATCACTAACCATTTTTATTGTTCCTCAGCAGGGTGACAGGAAGAGTGAATGTGATTTGGGGTTTTTTTGGTTGAGTGTCTCTCAATTTAATTGTTACTTTGGTTTTTTCCAGGCCGTGCAACAGTGCATGCTATCGACTGACTTGATGACGTATGATGCCATTTTTATGTTTTTTTTCCCTTGTATGTAAATAAATATATACATATATTATTTACTGGATCAGCTTCTATTCTTTACTATACTTACTCTATGTTGTCTGTATAGTGGTGTTTGTGGTCGTAATTATACACCTTATCTCCTTGTGTTTCAAGGCAGTCAGAGGTGGGGAGACTATAGCCATTTTTTTTTTAGTCACGAAGCGGCAGGGGGAGATTCAAATCCTGGGTCTATCTCTTGAGCCAATAGTCTCACCTGTCCACAGGCATGTTATTTTCCATCTAAATTCTATCTTCTCAGACTTTCTCATACTAGGGTCTTGCTTTCATTCAGGCACACTCTATAAACTTAAAACCACTTCGTGACAAGTGGGGGCTCGTCCGGTGGATCATTCTGTTGAGATCAATTCTGTGATCTACATTCATAGATTGTCTCTAGGAAGTTTCTGAGAATAGAATTTCTTTAAATATCCCCTAGACTTGAGCTATTAGAACTGATCCAGTATAAGTTTTTCCACAGGTTGCAGTCTAGTAGATTTTTGTGGTATTTTTTGATTTATATGACTAAGAGGTAATTGATGGCATACCGACATATTTTTCTTTAACAGGAAGGTAATTTAGTTTTTGGTAGCTTCTTAACTAAATTTTTTTCTCAGGTTATTGTTCAGACTTGACGCTAGTCTGAGTTCGGGTTTTGGAACAGCGGTTAAAGAGGGAGTATTATATATTACGTAACAGGTAGTTCCTTCCTTTTGTTCTCCTTTCTGTCATTTTCTGTTAGTTGTGAACTTACAGCAGTTTACAGGTAAGATGGCGGATATGGCCAAGTTACGAGCTGCCTGGCGTGAATCTGCTCAGGATATGGGAATGGATAAGGAGGAGACTAAGGCCTACCTGATAAGGGAAACTGATAGGCATATTCAGCGAGAGAAAGAGAAGGAGGACAGGGCAGCCGCCGCAGAAGCAGCAAAAGAGGAAAGGATAGCCGCCGCAGAAGCAGCAAAAGAGGAAAGGATAGCCGCCGCAAAAGCAGCGGAGAGACAGGCCGAGATGGAACTTCGGAAATTGGAAGCCCAGGAGAAGGCAGCAGAGAGACAAGCAGCAGAGAAGGCAGCGGAGAGACAGCATGAACTTGCCCTGCGTTCTCTGGAACTGCAGTACCGAGCTTCGGGAGGCAGTTCGGCTAATGGAGATTCACCCGGAGCAGGAGCGACAGACACCTCAGGAAACGGAGGACCCCGGATGGCAGCCATGAGCTTCCCATTTGACTCGTTCCCTAATGGGAATGAGAAGATTGACGTGTTCCTGGAGAAATTTCAAAGAATGGCAAAGGCATACGGGTTGGATGAGAGTCTTTGGTGCCTAAAATTATCACAATCGCTCAAAGGTCATGCGTATGAAGTTTACAACAAGCTGCTCATAGATGATCAGAACAACTTTGAGGCACTGCGAAACGCTTTATTGCAAAGATTTCAGTGGACACCCCGGAAATGCCAAACCATGTTCAGGGAGAGCAGGCCGGAGAAGGGAGAGAGTTTCGCACAGTTTGCCGAGCGGGTGAGAAATTACCTTACTCGCTGGAGGGAACTGTCAGGACTGGCGAAAACTTTTGAAGGGTTGGAGGAGTTAGTTCTGTGTGAACAAGTTAAGGCAAACATGTCCCCCGACTTGAGGCGGTATCTGGCAGAGCAGGGGGGCCCAGCAACTCGATCAGATTATCGTGTTCGCGGAAAGGTACCAGACAGCACAGGCCGAAGTACTGGGACAGAAACGGAAAAACCCAGACCTGCCAGCCCCAGACAAAGGAGCTTCATCATTGCAGCCAGCTACTTCACCAGCTCATCAGCAACCAGGGCCTTCTCGCAAGGAGCCTCATTCTGGTTATAACTTGCGCCCCCAGCAGCATAACAGAGCACCGACAACAACCTCTCAGGAACCCGCTAGGAACAGAGGAGATAATGAGAGGTATTGTCAGAATTGTAGAACCACTTCCCACTGGACATCCCGGTGCATGAACAAACCCCCAGCTCACCATGCAGCTTGTTTAAGGCCGGTGAGATGGACTAAAGGGAATAAATGGGAACCAGTCCAGGCAGAGAAGTTGTTCTCTAACAGTGGACCAGCCGTAGTGAATGGGACAGCCACTACGTGTTTGTTTGACAGCGGGCTTACTTACCCCAGTATCATCGCTCGTCATTTGGTGAAACCAGGGCAGTGGACAGGAGAATTAGTTGAGATTGGTGGCATTTTGAGAAGAGGTATCTCACAGCGTCTGCCCGTAGCCAATATTGAGGTGAAATGCAAATTTGTGTCTGGCACCATCAAGGCAGCTGTAATGGCACAGCCAGCACATGATTTCATCCTGGGAAGCCCATACTTAGTTTTGGGAAACCCCACCACACCGACCCTTGCTAATGCAAGGGGACTACTGCAGGCCAGAGAAGTGAAAGGGGAAAGCCCCAAATTCACGGAGCCCCACGGGAGCTCAAACATCCTTGTCTTGCTATGAGGAGGATAGACGCCTCTAAAGACAGTGGAATGTTATCTACAGAGGCGTATTCGCTTGTCATCCCTGGTAAGCCTAAAGGTTTTAAACAGCGGTGACGTCTCTGATTTCGGAAGTACCTTCTTTTGCCGTCGGGCATTAGGCCCACGAGGGTATTACATCTCTCAAGGGAGGGAAATACTGACAAGAAGGAACATGTGCACGGTTCTTCAGTCAACCGCAAACAGTTACGCCCTGTTACGGCGATGTCTGGCCAAGCCAGTCAGACTGTTTCAAAACACTGGGAGGTCGCACCATCTGGTAATCAGTATTTACCACGCGCCGCCAGGAAAATTCGTGGGCGAAGGAAACACGTGAGAGGGAGGAGGAAGGGCGACCAGTCATGTTGCAGTCGCCAGGAGGAAATCCCATGGCGTGACCCTCACGATCCAGGGCTTGCCAAGATTCTCAAGGATATGGAGATGGGCCTGGATGATAATGCTAATTATGACAGTGATTAGATCGAGAGGTAGATCTAGATACGGGCCAGTATGAAACCCAGAGATTTCAGTGATTTAGCACGGTTCCCGTACTTGAAAGGGGGGACTTATGTGATGTGGCACTGTAATTCTGACTTTCAACCGGCCCGATCCTGTTCTTTTATTTTGAATTTTCACCAGTTTTATTTTCTTCTGATCACGCGATTTTCCGTTGTTTACGGAAATCGCTATTTTCGGGCCCGCTTTTCCACCATTTTATTTCTTCTCATGTGAATATATCGTGTTCGGTACTTTTGGGAAGGTAATTTAAATGGGTTCGTTTTAGGTCGGTAGGTTTATTTTTCACTCGGCCAGTTTTACTTTCTTCTGATTTTTCGCGATTCCCGTAAAGTTCGTTGTTTACGGAAATAATCGCCATTTCCGGCACGCGATATGACGAGGCCGGAAGCACGCGGCCGGAAGCACGCGGGGTTTGCGTGGGTTGATAGTACTAATTTTTCTAGCGCTCCCATTGGTCCGGGATTTGCGTAGGAAGGGAAATCCGCGTGGGCGGTTGCTCTTGTATATAATGGGACAGAAAACGGGGATTCGGTCTCTATGAAAAAATAAGTGCCAGCCGTCAGACTACGTAATTTATCGTTCTCCACTGTGGGAAAAACCAGCGATGAATTGGTATGTAAGATTTTATCGTATTATCGTTTTATTCATTAGAGGGTTCTTTGAGAAATTCGCCCTTAGGTAAAGATTAACTTTTCAGTTTTAAAATAAACGATAGCGCCATTAATTACTATTTTTGAAGAACGACGTAATGCAACAGTGTGCTTATTTTTTCTATGATTTTGGCAATAGATAGGAGTGTGTGAAGTTGTGAGAAACACGTGTGCCATATTTGTAGGATGTTATGTAAAACCACCATTTATTCCTGTATATTTTCTAATGTAAATTTATGGGGAAATCCCTGGTGTGTTCGTTAATTTTTCTGAGCCTTAAAAATGTGAGAAATACTGTCAGAGGGTTCAGATTTACGTTGTAAATGAATTATACTGCTTAGGGGAGGAAACTATTCCTATAGCGAGATTTAATTTAATAGGAGTAAGCCGGGGAAACTCCTGTGTTAATGGGTAAAAGGATTTCCCTATGTTTGTCAAGTTTGAACACGTGATCGGCCATGCGTAACGGCCATGTAACATGTCAGACGGGTCTGGGCTATTGTTTGTTTTACCTGGCAGATTTTAGTAGAAGGAGGGGAGGATGAGTGTGATTTTAGTGCCACGTGGGATAATAGTATTTTATGTATTGTTGTGAAGAACGAGAGAAAGGGGAGAAGAAGTGAGAATGAAGAGACACGTGTATAGAATTATTTTATGTATCGTATATGTTAGAGATAAGCGATTTTAGAGTGGGTGTACATGAGTCGCTGTTTCTTTTAATTTCAGCGAGTCTCGGCGGAAACAGTGGGGAGCATAATTTTGTCAAATAAAATTATCCACGGCAAAAGACATATCTCAGGGTCAGAGTACTCGAGTATCGTCAGGAGCAAAAGAAAATTACCCTATGGTCTCTGGCAGTGAAGTCCCTATGCTTCAGCTGGACCGAGGTTTATTTATCATACAGCCGAGAGCATCGCTATTATAGTCTCTAGCAACGGCAGGTGGCCGGGAGACTAGTTTCATTTTGTACAGCCTGAAATCAAGGCTGTGGGTTTTTCCTCTAACTCCGGGGCGGGTTAAAAGAGGGAAGCTATTCAGCAGCAGAAAAGTTTTGTCTACAGTTAATCAAGTCCCTCATGCTTGATATCCGAACATCGTCATCACCAAAATCAGGAACAGGTGACAGGGTTACCATACCTAGGTCCTGATAGAAATCAAGAGAAGAGCGTAACGGAGATGCCGCATCATCAGCCCTCGAGTGTTAGAGAGACACTGAGATCAAGAGAGAAAGATAGAGAAGGAGGGAGAAAATAGACAGGACCAGTAGGGTCTGTTCAGTATCCATTGGACGGATAGACACTGAGTCTGCGTTCGAAAAACCAAGTCTATTATTTTTAGCATTTCTTGTGGTGTAGTTATCGGCGCCTATCGCCTAACTAGTAAAAAGCTGTGTAGCCGTTCGTTGAGGAAGAGTCACCAGGACTAAGACAGAAATTTATTAGTGTTAGAGAGTGGAGGCTAAAAGTTGACAGCCCCACCAAAGTAGATTTGGTTTAAATCACTAACCATTTTTATTGTTCCTCAGCAGGGTGACAGGAAGAGTGAATGTGATTTGGGGTTTTTTTGGTTGAGTGTCTCTCAATTTAATTGTTACTTTGGTTTTTCCAGGCCGTGCAACAGTGCACGCTATCGACTGACTTGATGACGTATGATGCCATTTTATGTTTTTTTTTTCCTTGTATGTAAATAAATATATACATATATTATTTACTGGATCAGCTTCTATTCTTTACTATACTTACTCTATGTTGTCTGTATAGTGGTGTTTGTGGTCGTAATTATACACCTTATCTCCTTGTGTTTCAAGGCAGTCAGAGGTGGGGAGACTATAGCCATTTTTTTTTTAGTCACGAAGCGGCAGGGGGAGATTCAAATCCTGGGTCTATCTCTTGAGCCAATAGTCTCACCTGTCCACAGGCATGTTATTTTCCATCTAAATTCTATCTTCTCAGACTTTCTCATACTAGGGTCTTGCTTTCATTCAGGCACACTCTATAAACTTAAAACCACTTCGTGTGCTACAGAATTTCACTATGCATGTTGTAGTGAAATTGACAGAGATACAACGGTAAAATACCTCCAAGGATAACCTATAAGGATAAAAAAACATAATGCGTAGGCTGCTGATGTACATGATCGCCCAGACCGCGGGTCATCACCCTCCATAAAAAATGACTCGCTAGACAGGAGGGGAACGGCGGATCAAAAAGGAAAAAAATATGACTGGAAAGATTGCGTGAGACTAGAAAGGCTAAGGAGACGCAATTGGGGGGGAAACGGAGAAAAGTCACGTTTCCCAAGTTGACATAAAAAGTAAGCAACTCGACAGAAGGGACCATAGATATGTTACGCCACAGTCATTAAATGGACGCTTTTGCAATACCAAGCCCTTGATTTGAATTCAGCGGCTAAAACGCAGATGTTTGGAATATTACAAAATTTAAAAAGTACTTTTTCTTAATATTAATGTTAGGAATATAAAAATTAGCTGGCCGGATGGCCCATTCGGAGCAGTGAACTAATATGGTCTTAATTTTACAAACGGATAGATAATATTGAAGATAATGACAAAAGACAGTGTTGTTCACATCATCGACAGACTGTATTGAATCTAAAAGTGTCGCTAATTGCACAAAAAAAAAAAACACCGACCTCGAAGACGCAGGTGTTCACAATCTACGTAGTATGGAAGAGAAGGGATT